>LPNX010439937.1:567208-602617 GCA_001517045.1 Pseudotsuga menziesii
AGATGCAAGAGAGTTAAGACGAGAGGTAAGAACCTGCGCATCACAATGCGACCGCTCCTTGTATTCTCTATTAATTTGCATTTTAGATAGGCATTTGCATCTCATACTTAAAACTAAAAAACTAAAAAAGATACACAGTGGACCAGGCCGTAACCGGTAAGACCCTTTATTTTGGTTACTTGACCTATGGTAGCTGGACCGCAAACCGGACGGATTCCCCATACCAAACAGTTACGAGCTAGTTGGGAACGTTTACTGGGGATAATCCCTTGTTGTTGTCGCCTGCGATTTTCCAGGCCTCAACAGTTTTTGGCGCTAGAAGGAGGGCCGCCAGTGCATGGCTGGCCGAGGAAACCCATTTTCTCGAGATTATTCTACCAGTGACAGTTCTAAAAATAGTTTGTTTCCCAATCCAATTCCTGAAGAGAAGGGTAGAGAACATTTGTATTCGGTCGATAACGAAGTAGTTAATGATCTGAGAAGACATACGATGGCATATGTGAAAACTATTGGAGGATTACCGATTATCCATGATTTACCCAGAAGAGAGTATAAGAAAAAAGACCGTCCTGTATTGGAAGACTCAGTGTTGGTTGGAGATTTGGAAGAATTGGTAGAAACAGCCTTGCAGGAAGCTGTACAACCTTTGAATCAAGTAGGCCCGGATACACCTTATGGTTCACCTGTTAATACTCTTGTTCATTCGCCACCTCACTCTCCACCCAGACTCATGGCAGGTGTAAGCACAAATCAGCAACCCAACCCACCAAATCCACCACCTTCTTGGAAATATAGGTCACCATTAAACCTAACACCTCCTTTGCATGACTTACCTCAGGCTTTTGAGAAAATGTTGCCCAAGTTTGACCCAAGTGAAAAGATTTTAGTAGATGATCACTTGCAAAGCTTTTACTTGGCCATAGAAGGACGAAGGGCTGGAGAAAACGAAGATGTAGTCTGCAAACTTTTTCCACATACCCTTAAAGGAGCAACAGCTTCATGGTATTTTGCTCTTCCTACAAACTCAATCCCAGACTGGGACACATTTGAAAGGATATTCAGAAATAAATATGCAGCCCACAAAACTCACGCAGCCCTAATGAAAGGGTTATGCGCTTTGAAGAAAGAAAGAAAAGAGAAAGTGCATAGTTTCACCCAAAGGTTTGCTGCTTATCTTAAGAATTTTTCTGCAACTGATAAGCCTTCTGATAAAGTTCTGATTGAATACTGTACTTCAGCTTTAGGGCCTGATTTGGCCATGTTTGCCAAGATGAAATTCAAACCTACATTATCAGAAACTTATGAAGAAGCTGAAAGAGAGAGCATAGAAGACTATCCTGAGCAGTCGAGAGAAAAAACTTTTGGTAAGAAAGCCTTATTCTATACTAAGCCTAAGGAAGAGCAATCACATGACTTTGACGGGATGGTAAAAATGATGCAGAAGCTATCTAAGAGAATAATAGATTTGGAAAAAGAAAAGGAAACTCAGAAATCTTTTAAGCCTTACTATAAGAGGAGAGAAGACAACAATAAACATAAACCTCCTCCACATAATCATGCATCAATGAACTTGATAGAGGTAGGTATGGATAACTTTTGCACTTTTCATCAACAACCCCATTCTAAAAAAAATTGTCCTCAATGGATAAATTTGATGACATTAGTTATGAATCAGCTATTGGACTCTAAATTAACAGAATCTGATGAGGAGGAGGAAAAGGATAGTAAACCCACAGAAAAACAAGAGGATGATTATCTGGTTTTATGGGACCGTGTCTCACTTTTTGATACAGAAGAGGAAGAAACAACAGAAACAAATGTGACAACAAGAAGTCAAGGCTTGTTAAGTAAAGATAGATCAGTAATCTCAAAAATTAAGAGACTTCAAGAGAACGTAAAGAAAATTCAGAAAAGCATCACAGCTGATAAAATACCTGAATTCACCATTACGACTCAGGATCCAAAGCAAATCAACATGCCTATCAAGCTCACTGAAGAGAAGACTAATGATGTAAAAAAGAATCTCAAAGAGCATAAGATGGAGTATGACATTGTAGAAGATATTAAGAGGGATAAGGAAAATATCTCGTTGTTTGAAATGTGTAATATGCCTCAGCAGAAAGAAATATTGTTAAAAGCACTTGAGATACCTGAAGAAAAGCTTCCCACTAACAATCAATCGGAAGAAGAGGAAATTGGTGAAGCAAGTGTGGGAGGTAAGTCTAAATGCAAAACCCCACCATTTCTCCTGACTTTTGAAATTTTCAACCGTAACATACACAACTGTTTAGTGGACTTAGGGGCATCAGTAAATGTTATGCCACTTTCAGTCTGCAAAAAGATAAATGGACAGCCTAAACCATCTACCTGGTAGGTTATTCAGTTAGACAAAACAAATGTGAAGGTAATTGGGGAAATGGAGGATGTTTTGATTCGACTATCTTCAAATGAAAAGGTATGTCAGTGCATAGATATTGCAGTAGCAGACATACCTTAAGCTTATGGACTTGTTTTGAGTCAGGATTGATCAGCAAAGCTAAATTGGTATTTTGCTTCAGATTGGTCACATATGTGGTTGCCTTAAAAGGGAAGTCCCAATCAAATTAAAGTATTAAGAGAACCCCACATGAAGCACAATGTTACTCAACTGGAGGGTAAGAATGAACCAGTGAATTATGTATTGGAGAATTGCTTCATTGAACTAGAACTGAGAAACTACTGAAGGAAAGAAGTCAGCAGCACACTAGACACACAGCCTGATCTCCTTCGGTTTTCACGGGCTGATGAATTTGACTGTAAAATAGTAGAATTAGTTTTAGATGTAGTTGTCGATTCAAGTACAATAGAAGTAGATAGTTTTTGGACACTGTTTTTTTATGGATCTAAAACTTTGGAAGGATCAAGAGATGGTTGTGTCCTGAGTGATCCAAAGAAGAATAAACATTTTCTTTCATGTAGATTAGAGTTTGAATGTACCAATAACACAACTGAATATGAAGCATTGGTTCAAGGACTAAGAAAAGCAATTGAATTAAAAGTAGAAAATCTAAAAGTATATGGGGATTCTAAAATAATTGTAAAACAGATTCGGAAACAGATACACTGCATCTCACCTCATTTAAAAGCTTATCAGAATGAAGTATGGGATTTGCTGACAAAATTTTATGCATTTAATATTTTATCCATTCCTAGACTTAAGAATGCAGCAGTTGACTTGTTAGCTACCTCGGCTGCAAGGCTTGTGCCTACAAATAACAAGTGTTCTATTGAATTACTTTTCAGGCCTTCGGTTCCAGACATGATTACTAATCTATGAGTTTTTGATGATGATCAACAAATCTTGGAATGTTTTTAATGAATGATGAAACTTTCAAAGGGGCAATTATCGATGACGAAGAACGCCAAGCTGAGTTAAAATTTGACAACTTCATTCCTAAAGGGGTCAACACTTTAGAGCAGATGTTTGATTTAGACAACAAGTTCAGAAGACCAATAAATGTCAAGACTCATAGCTCATCTTTGCAATTCGAGCTGATAAATTTGGGAACTGAAGTTAAACCCAAATATGTAAATTTGGGAAAGTGTTGCTCCCCGGGTGAAATAAATAAGCTCATTAGTTTGTTTAAATAGTACAAAGATGTATTTTCCTGGACATATGAAGAACTTAAAACATATGATACCAAGATTATACAACACATCATTCCTATTAGATCTGGAGTCAATCCTTATCAGCAACCTTTAAGGAAGATGCATCCAAAACTGGAGCCGTTAATTCAGAGTGAAGTGAAGAAATTATTGGATGCCAAAATTATATTTAAATTTAGACACTCAAAATGGGTTTCAAATTTGGTACTAGTAAGGAAGAAATATGGAGAAATCAGACTATGTGTGGATTTCAAAAACCTAACTCGTGCTTCAGACAAAGACAACTATCCAGTCTCGCCCATGGAATAGATATTGCAGATGGTTTCGGGTTCTGAGTTATTTTCGTTATTAGATGGATTCTCTGGCTACAATCAAGTGTTAGTAGCTGAAGAAGACAGACTTAAGACTACATTCAGAACAAAATGGGGAACTTTTGCTTACAGAAGGATGCCCTTCGGACTCATTAACGCTGGAGCTACTTTCTAGAGGGATATGGATATAGCTTTCCGCGGTCTAATTGGTCGTAGTGTTGTAGTGTATCTCAACGATGTGGCGATATTTTCAAAGAAGAGAGAAGAACACACTTTCCATTTAAAACAAATTTTCGAGCGTTGTTGAAAATACGACATCTCACTGAATCCAAGGAAATGTGCGTTTGTTGTTACAGAAGGAAAGCTACTGGGTCACGTGGTTTCTAAAAAGGGGATCTCCATAGACCCAGAAAGGATCAGAGCTATTGAACAGATCTCCTTACCCCATAAGAAAAAAGGGATGCAATCATTCATGGGGACAATAAATTTCATGCGAAGGTTTGTGCCGGATTTCTCTCAAATTGTTAAACCTTTGCAGCAAATGGTGAAACAAAGTGTACAATTCAAGTGGACTGATGTAGAGAATAATGCATTCAATAAAATAAAGACATCTATTGCTCAAGCACCCTCTCTCAAAAGTCCATATTTTGAGAAGGATTTTATTTTGTACACTTTCGCTTCGGATGATTCACTAGTAGCGGTGCTTACTCAGAAGGAAGATGGGGGAGATGAGTTCCCCATATCATTTATGAGCACTAGTCTACAGGGGGCCAAATTGAATTACCCAGCGGTAGATAAACAAGCTTATGCAGTCTTCAAAGCAGTAAAACAATTCAGCCGTACATACTTAAGAACCGGACAAAGGTAATAGTTCCACACCCAGCTGTGAGGTCTCTTTTCGTACAAAAGGAATTAGGAGAAAGAAGAGGCATCTGGGTAACAGCTTTACAAGAATATGACCTCGAATTCAAACCAACGTGCATAGTTAAAGGACAAGGGCTGTGCAAATTAATGGCTGAAGGTAAAAACAATGAAGAAAATGATTAGGAAAATGAAGCTGAATTACATATGATGGATGTATGTCCTCTTTTCACAGCTCCAGATTCCTGGTACCAAGACCTTGTTCATTACCTTCAGGAATGATTGTTGCCGGAACATTGGAATTCTAAACAGTGAAGAGCGTTGCGCCTTAAATCAGCTGCATATCAGATCATTGATGGAATTTTATTCAGGAAGAATTATGATGGAGTCCTTCTTAGATGCTTAGAGAAAGAAGATGCAAAAAAGGTCATAACAGAGTTACATGATGGGCCTACTGGAGGCCATTTTTCCGGAGATACGACAACCCACAAGATTCTCAAAGCCATATACTATTGGCCCATGTTGTTCAAGGATGCTCATGCCCATGTTAGAAATTGTGATATCTGCTAGAGGTGTGGGGGAAGACAAGCCAAAGCAGCAGGACCATTGAATCCTATGATGATAATGGAACCATTTGAGCAGTGGGGAATTGATATCATTGGAAAAATAAAACCAAATTCTTCCTTGCAGCACAAATATATTTTAACGGCAACTGGCTACTTCACTAGATGGGTCGAGGCCATTCCACTACATAAGGTCAATGAAGATGCGGTCATGGATTTCTTGCAAGACCATATTATGACCAGGTTTGGGGTTCTAATTTCTCTGGTTTTCGATAATGCTACTTATTTTTCTTCTATTAGGTTAACTACGTTTGCTCATGAAAAAGGAATTAAGTTGCATTATTTTGCCAACTACTACACCCAAGAGAATGGTTTGGCAGAATCTACAAAGAAGAATCTGATTAGGATCTTAAAAAAGACTGTGATAGAAAACCAGAGAAGTTGGCATTTAGCACTACCGAACACTCTTTGGGCTGATAGGGTCACACCCAAGAATTCCTTAGGTGTGTCACCGTATACCCTTGTTTATGGGAAAGAGGCTATACTTCCTCCTAACATTATGCTACCATCTTCCATAATAGCCCAAGAGTCTAGAGGCACAGATAATGAAATTCTACAAATTAGAATCTATAATCTTTTGAAGGCGAAAGAGTCTAGATCCAGGGCCAAAGAAGGTTTAAGCAACAGCAGGAAGTAGTGAAAAGGTGGTTTGATAAGCACAAAGCTGGAACAAAGGAATTTGAAGTGGGAGACCTAGTTCTGAAGTGGGATCACCCGCATGATGAGAAGGGGAAGCACATGAAATTTCAACAGTTATGGGTAGGCCCTTTTTAGATTGCAGCAAAACTTGGCCCCTCAACCTACAAATTGCAAGATTTACAGGGGTGGGAAGAGAACTTACCAGTTAATGGTTTAGTTCTCAAACCTTATTTTTCCTGATTTTTTGTTTTTGTCTTGTACATAAATAAACTGATTTTGATTGTTTGTTTGATTTATTTTATTTCTGCTTGTTTTCAATTTAGATTTTGATTGATTTCAATAAAAAGATGCAAACTTTTGGTTGCAAGGGGGGCATCAGGATTCTGGATTAACTAAAGTCCTTGAGTGTAAGACTGTGTACTATTGTTTTATCTGAACGGAATTCTTCTAGTTTAACGGTTTTTCCTGAATGGCTATGAACACATTAAAGTCCTACTTAATCCCTGTAAAATAACTTAGGATCAAAAGGTCTGGAATACTATTTTGAGACTCCATCCATCTCACATTTAAAAATGTCCTAAGGAGTGACAGCAATGGACCCACGGAAAGGAAGCAGGGTAAACAGTATATTATATATAAATGGTCCCATGCCAAGAATTGAAAGCCAAAAGGAAAATAAGAGGCAAAAAACTCCTAAGAAAGCAATATGTATCAAAACAAAGTATTGAATCATATGAGTACAAAATTGCCAAAAAGTTCTTCTCCGTCCGTGAGCTGAAAATTAAATACATCTCTCACACAAAAGGACACTATGGATAGAGGAGCCGAATAAAAATTCAGAAAGAAAGGCATGAGGAGGACTCAAAAGGACAAAAAAGTACAAAAGCACAAAAAAGTGCAAAATGGCATGGGAATGAGGAACAAATGAATATTTCTGTTTACCATATGTTACAATCCCGTGGTGTCCAAGCTGGAAGCTACCCAAAGACAGAGGTAAAAAATGAAACCCATCTTCCTGGCCTCATAAGAGTTATCTTGACTTTGAGATCTTGGTTTCCATTTTCCTAAATTGGACTATCATCAATGATTAAAAGTACATATATTTGCCATTTGGGAAATCCAGACATCTAGAAGAATTCAACATGTTGGTTTTATTGTTCAAACAATCTGTTACTTAAGGAAGAAGTTGTCCAGAGATCTGGGTTCACCAGGTAGTCGCCAATTGTTGCAGCTGCAACGTTTTCCCAAATTTTTTAAAATTTTGGACCCTCCTTGTAAATTTTATCTTACCTAGATCTGTTTTGATTGCTGAACTTTGTTGTTCCTTTGCTACTCTTTGAGGTTAAATTGAGTTAAATTGTTGAATGACTATCTTTATCTGCTGAGGCTGATGACTTGAACTTGATGCTTTGACTTATGGATGATTTCATTTTTCACTGTCGGAAGCTTATCAAACTGTGAATCGGGGCCATAGTCATCTACGCAGCCACCATTGCGGAAGGTTACTTATGATTGACCCGATCCAAATCCTTGTTCTTCACCGACGCGTTTCTCGTTTTATATTCATATTGGCATTTTTCGTCTCATCATCGTCGGAGCATAAGTCCTTTGTGTGGCCACCGTTTCGGATGGCAGATTGCGAGCACTTCGACGGAAGCCCTTATTTTTGTTGATTCCGCGGTTTTCTTTTAAAATGATTTTTCTCTTTTCGCTATCGAAACTGTGTTGGACTTTTGATCGAGGGATTAGTATTTGGTTGTTCCGATCGCCGATGGTTTCGTGTTTTGCGGAAGCCGTAGTCTATTTGAATCTCGCGTTGCGGCTCCGGAGCGAACTAACCATCCAACATGGTTGTTCTATTTTTTGCCGATGTTTTGATTTTCGCCGTTGGTTTGATTTTCGCCGATTGTTTTCTATTATTGCAAAACCCTTAGTCCATGTGGCTTTCGTCGTTGCGGCTCCTATTTGAACTAGTTGTCCGACGCTATAGTGGTTTCGAGGTCCGATGCTGCAGGTTTTTTTAGAGTTATTTCGCCGACGTTTATTTTGTTGCGGAGCTCATTGTCTGTCTGAAGCCCGCCGTTGCGGCTGTGAATAAGACTATCCTGTCGATGCTTTAGTGATTTTTCCCGCTGTTGAGGGTTTTCCCGCCTGTTCTGTGTGTGTTTTTACCCTATTTTTGGGCGGCGGTGGTTTCTGATTCTTGTTTGCGGTTTTTTGCGATGAGAACACAGCGCAGGGTCGCATGTTTGATGCTTAGTCTCATTAATAGTGTGGTTTACTTTTTCTTGAATGCTGTCCATATTAATGATGGGTTTTTTTTGTTTAACTGCAGACAGACTTAGAGGATTTTTCAGATTCAGTTTGATGATTGCTGCTGTGAAGAAGACGTCTCTAAAAGAAAACTCAGAAGCAGAGATGTTGCTCATAGAGGAAGATAGTGAAAGGTTGAGATCGACAGATTATTGAACAGAATTGATAGCAGCAGAGGCCCAGGCTTGGAAATAGCTCATTAATTACCAAGCCGGTCCCTTTTTACAAAGTGCTTGTAAATCTTAATTTAAAATGTAACGTCTTGTATGAATCATGAGCACTCACAAAGGACAAAATTGTGAGATTAAACAGTTGGGGGAGCCCAAAGGTCACCCGGGGGGGAAACCCAAAGGTTTTGCTGTTTGTATAAATATAGGAGAATTAGAGGGAATAAGGACTTTTTCCTAGTTAGACTTGTGAGAACATGTTGTAAGAAGAACTATTTCTTTTTGCAATAGATAATTACAATTTTGCTTATTGGAGAAAGCTTTGGTGGAATCTTCAAATGCTGTGCAATGGATGTTGTTGAAGGGGAACTATTTCGTTTTCAGCTTTTGTCCATTAACTGTGAGATCTTTCTAACTTGTTTAACATATGTTCTTGTATGAATGTTCTCTAGTTTATTTTATGGAATTTCCACTATGAGTGATGAATGCTTTTCATAAACAATGAGCTATCTTGTTGTTCATCTATCTATTCATGTTTATGTGTTTTGAAATAAAGAACAACTACCTGTGATTTTTCTTAATGCATGAATAGTAATACATTACTCATTAAATGATAATCTCGCTCCCTAGGGACAGTTTAGTTAAGTTAGTTTTAGTTTTCTTGTTGTGTGTGATTTAGATTGGAGAGAGTTAAGACGAGAGGTAAGAACTTGCGCATCACACTGTGACCGCTCCTCGTATTCTCTATCAATCTACATTTTAGATAGGCATTTGCATCTCATACTTAAAACTAAAATACTAAAAAAGATACATGGTGGACCGAGCCGTAACCGGTAAAACCCTTTATTTTGGTTACTTGACTTACGGTAGCCGGACCGCAAACCGGATGGATTCTCCATACCAAACAATAACGGACTAGTTGAGAACGTTTACTGGAGAGAATCCCTTGCTGTTGTCGCCTGCGATTTTCCAGGCCTCAACAAAGTCATTAAAGTTGCGTTATGTTGGATTTTATGAACATCCTAAACACTCTACCATCATCACAAATAAAAAAAATAAATAAAATAAACTTAAAAATTAAGTTAAAAATAAAACATTAATAAAATAAAAAATAATTCTAAAAACTCTTTCACAATACCCATACTATCTACTTATTAAATACTATCTTATAAAATTGGTTTTTACTTTAAGCCTTCTTTTACTGAACTTACCCTATTTCCTCCTATAAAAGTTTAGTAAATTAGGTGACCGCCTGGCACTAAGCTTTCAAATCTTTCTCACCACATACATCATGAAACTTTACGTAGCACAGGCCAAGAGAAGTAATAGGCTTGCAAATCTTGGTCAAACATAATATTATGGTCAATTTTTTCTCACCACATACATCATGAAACCTTTCGTAGCACAAGCTAAGAGAAGTAATAGGCTTGCAACAAGTGTTGGTCAAACATAATATTTTGCATGGAACATGTTGTATTCAATTGAATGGAACCTTACGTAGGACACCCTAAGAAGTAATAGGGTCGCAAATTGGTATCAAATATAACATTTTGTATGGAACACTTACTTAATTCAATGGTGGCAAAGCGTGGAATTTGCATCCCATCTTTTTATAATAAAATATGCTTATATATGATAATATGAGATATATTTAGTGTTTATTGTTTTTTTGAAAGTGGAAAAAAGTTTATAATATTCTAAAATATAAGGGATTTGTTGGCTCTCTTTTTCACCTGCACTATGTTCCACCTCTTGATTAAACATTTTTGAAGAAAAATTATCTATTTAAGATAGAATATAATTTTTAACTTTTATTATAAGTTTTAAAATGTTCTTAATTTGAGTATTTCTTTTCATTTGACATTTAAATCTTAATTTTACTAGTCATAATAATAGTTGATTTTTTCTTTTGAAATAAAGTTTATAATAATATATGAAACATTGAATTCTCATAGCTTGCCTCATATAATATATATATATTTTTACAAAAATATAATAATAAAACTAACCACGCATATAATGACAAAGAAGGTTTAAACCTTTAAATAGGCTTATTCACAAGTAATACAATGGGCCCAAAAAACTATGACCAATTCAAACTTACTAACAAAATAGAGACAAATAGACTATGACAAAAATCAAAATTAAAAAATATAAAGAAAATATACACAAACTATATATATAGATATATATATGACTTATAAAAATAAAAATGCATTTCGAAATGACAAGTGAATTTAAAATTCACACTTCATTAATGACGTTTAATTTTATGAAGTGACAATATTTTGACATGTAAAATAATAAATGACTTTTATTTACGCTTTAAATTTAAACATTACCTACACCCGTATTGACCCAGTCTCTTTGGGTCAATATTACAATAATAATAACATTTCAGACATTTCAAATAGACCAATCGCAATCCTTAACTCCATTCATACGGGATTATAATTAAATCTTCTTCTCCAATTGAGTTTAGAATTAAATATTTTCTCCGTTAAATTTATAATTAATTTTTTTCTCCATTTTTTTTAAATTATTCTTTTTGACTTTTCAACCATCTATGATCTTCATTTACATTCTGATTTATTATTATTTGACTTTTCAACAATCTATGGTGTTTATTTTAGCCATCTATGATCTTTGTTTACCTTCTGATTAATTTTTTTTTCCATTTACAGGCTGACAAATTATTCTTTCTTACTTTTCAACAATCTATTGATTTCATGTATATATACATTTTGATTGGGTTTAACAATAAAAAAAAATAATATGTAACTTTTTAAAAATAAAAATAAAAATTAGAATATGAATAAAACAAAATTATATATTAAATTATTATTATTCTATTTCATTAGATATACTATTCATTAACGATCAACAATCCAACAAAGGGCATCTTCAAGTGTTGTAATCTTTTTCAAGTGATTTTCAGCTTTTAAAATGGAGTTGCATTAGTCTATTTGCAATCTTTTTTCCTGGAGTTGCATTTTTCCTTAATTCTTCTCGAAGTTGCATTTTTATTTCTCAGGTTGCAGATTTTTGAGTATTTTTAAGTATTAAAATCAAAAGCGTCGATAAGAATTACTTTAATATTAAGAATGATAGCCAACTTGGTTTGAATTATCATTTTTATAGGATATGGTTAGTAAGGATATCACAAAATGTGGAAAGTAAGCTATGAGTTGTTAATACCAAGCTCTTAGTGCTTTTCTTTTATGGAATGAAACATCTTGAGTGCTTTTCTTATATGCAATGAAACTTTTTGAGAACTTATTCTTGTATAGATTACGCGGTTTACATCTAATCACTTGTTTTTTTAATGTATGTCAGGGGTTATCCAAAACAATATCATTTTCCTTGCTATCTTGCAATTCCCAAATCTGAAAGGAATTTTAGATACTATGTGGGAGAAGATTACTCATAAGGAGAATCCTAATTTTCAAAATGTGGAGGATGTACCTATAAAAATGCAACAATTACTACAAAGTCAAGACAAGTCAACTTTGATGGTGTTGGATAATAGCTGGTGTACCAGGGAAAATTTGGAAAAAATGTTTTTTGAAGGGGAAGGATATAAGACCCTTGTGACAAATCGAGATTGTTGTACCATTCCCCAAGAAATCTCTACTCGACTTTATGAAACACCACTGCTAGAAGATGTTGAGCATCTAGTCAAGCAGGTATACCTCTTATAGTGATAGAAAACTATTTATATTTAACATATCATTGTGTTGAGTTTGGTTAGTTTAGTGATTGCTATATATACACCACCACTATTAATATCCCTAATTACAAGTTATTGATCCAACAAGATATCCTATGATGGGATTCCATTCCAAATTAATACTTCCTTTAAAACATGGAATCAATGTTCCAATATAAGATAAGTGATGCTAGATATCTACTCAATATCCTTTAATAGAATCTTTATTTCCATAATATTCTAGACCGTTTCATATTCTTAATCCATAAAACAAAACCAGTGATTGGACTTTAAGCTTGTCGGGAAAGGGTTTCTTGCTCTTAAAAACAAAGAAATATGGATTTAATTATTTTTCCACCTATATACTTTCCACTTATTACTAATGATGTATGAATCACAGGTAAAAGAAGATGGTAAAGGCATACCACTTGCTATGAAGGTGATTGGAATCTCTTTGCATGGTAAATCTTGCCAAAATGTGGGAGAGTGTTATGAACACGCTTTTAAATGGGGAAGCAATATTAGATTATCATAAACAAGGACTATGCATATGCTTGGAGACTAGTATTGATGTCTTGGATGAGGAGGTATTGTTAAAATAATGTGACTTCAGAAGCTATTATATTTATATCATTGTTATTCCTTCATTCAGAGATTTCCTCGATGTAATTGGTCATGTAAAAGTCATGAGGTAAAACCTCCATTGTAAGTCGGGGCAATAGTACCCACAAAAATATTTTATAAATATCATTTTGAGTCTTTCTAGGTAGGTCGTCCCTAATTAGAGAACCTGGTTGACCTAGTCAGGTAATTGAGTCATTCACCTGATGAATATAAATAGATGAGGCACCTCCTTCATTCGTACACACTTTTCACTCAAGCAAGTTCTCTAGAGAGAGAAGAAGAATTGCGCTGGAGAGAGGAGGAGTTATCTTGGGATTATACATTGTCTTGGTTGAGTTCTAAATTGAGGAATTTTTGCGGCATTTTCTCCCTTATGGCTTCCCTGAGGAAAATATCCATGTTCTTTTTGTTGTTGTGCTTGATTTTTTTTCAATGATCCTACTATCGTAAATTGTTTTAGAATATCATCTAAGAAATTAAGAAAAAATAACATGGTATCAGATCCACCCTGAAAGGAGACATTGTGCAACTAGGGTTTGTTAATCTGAAAAATTCCCTCAAGAGATCAACTAGAAAAGAGGGCTCAATCAACTTTCCCTATGAGGGCGCATCTTTATGTGAAAATAGAACTGAATTTCGAGAAATTTCATTTATGGACCCGACACTACTATTGGGAAGAACTAGGGCTTCAATTTTTTCAAGGTTCCATCATCAAGATTAGGAAAAGCAAGATACATTCTAGCTCTCCTTGGGGAGGCACATATTTTCCACCACTCAACCCTACATTTGATTTTAACTGAAAAATTAAAGGTTTACCATCTAACCCTAGGTCATCCTGAAGGAGGTCAGCCATAGGTAGTTTTTCCAACTAAGTATTGTATCTTCCATTTGAATTTGAGGCCACTCTTTCTTAAGATGACAAAAAATACCAAATTGGATGAGAAGCTTGAGGGTGCTCAGAACTTTAGGGCATGGAAGTATAGGATCATGCTCAACCTAGAAGAGAATGGTCTAGAAGGCTTCATAAAGGAGGAAGTTGTAGAACCAGAAGGAGATGAAGAAAATGCCAAACACAAGAAATATATGATCAAGGCTAAGAGCATCATATCTGACTCCATCAAAGATCACTTGATCCCTCAATTATCTTCAAAGAGAACACCCAAGGAAATGTTTGATCTCTGTCCAACCTATTTGAAGGAAGAAATATCAATAGAAAGATGACCTTGAGAAATCAACTCAACAGTGTTAAGGTTCAGAAGTCAGAGACCATGCAATCATACTTTATAAGAGTATCCCAAATTAAGGATCAATTTGAATCTATTGGTGACATGGTAGAAGAAGAAGAAGTTGTAATGACCACCTTGAATGGTCTCCCAAGAGAATGCGGATCTTTCATTTGAGGAATATGTTCTAGAAGAAAGATGACCAAGTTCCAAAAGTTATGGGAAGAATGTGTTCAAGAAGAAGAAATAATAACAGTCAGAGAAGAGAATTTGAATGAAAATGAAGATCAAGCTTTAGCAGCCCATACGAAAGGAAAGAACAAGAGGAGGATTCATGATCATCCTCCCAAAAGAACTAAAGGGTCTCAAAATAATAAGAGGTCAAGAACTAAAGGGGCTCAAAATAATAATAAGGATCTCATCTTTTGAATTTTCCACAAGATGGGACACATCTCCATAAATTGTCCCTTGAAGGCAGAACAAATCAAGAAGAGGAACAAAAGGTTCCAAGCCCATGCAACTGAAGATGATGATCAAGAAGATCATAAGAATACTAAAGAATATGAAGAGTTCTATAAAGAATATGACAAGTTACAAGGATTCTTTCTCTTGTCTTGTATAGAAGGATTCCCCACGCAACGTAATGCTTGGATATGATTACCACTATCCCATTAAAGGGATGGGAGAATCCTCTTATAAGATGGACTCCAAATATTCCATGAAGATGAAGGATGTTCTATATGTACAAGGTTTAAAGAAGAATTCCATTTCTATCTCAGCTTTAGATAAGAAATGTTTCCATGTGAACTATGACACAAAATACTTGATCATATACATTACAAATCATTTCCAACTGTGAGCAAGGTCGTGTCAGGTTTACCAGAGATCAAAATAAACCAGGAAGGAGTGTGAAAAGGATGTGTACAAGGAAAGAACACTAAGATCCCTTTTCCAAGAAGTGTCCGTAAAGAAAAAGAGATCTTAGACATTGTTCACTGAGATGTATGCGGACCAATCCAATCTAATTCACTAAGTGGGTATGTTTATTATGCTTCCTTTATTAATGACTACTCCCACAAAACTTGGATATATTTCTTGAAGAAGAAAGATGAAGTATTTGAAAATTTCAATGAGTTCAAGGTTCTTGTATAAAACCTCTCTAAAAAGAGGATCAAGACCTTACATCAGAGGTGATTTCACATCAGGTGAATTCAATGATTACTGCAAAGAAGATGGGAATAAGAGGAAGCTCACCATCCCCTATGATCCTCAACATAAGGGTGTGTTTGAAAGGAAGAATAAATCTATCATGGAAGCAGTAAAAGCCATGATCCATGAATAAGATCTACATATGTAATTGTGGGCAGAAGAAACTAGAACAATAGTCTATGTACAGAAAAAAAATATCTCACAGTTCCCTTGGAAATAAGACTCCAGAAGATATGTTTACTGGAGAAAATGTTGAAGTCAGTCACCTGAAGTTATTTGGTTGTACAGTATACATACACATTCCCAAGAAGAATAGATTGAATTTGGACCCTTAAGGAAATGGGAGATTGTTTGTAGGATATAGTGAGCAATCAAAGGTTTAATGAATCTATATCCCAGGATGCTGTCAAATTTATCTCAACGGAGATGTCACATTTGATGAAGATACAACCTTAAGAAATATCAATGAAGAATCATGAAGATAAAGACGAGCATGAATCTCCTAGAGCTACACAAGTCTCCAAACCAATCAGAAATGATAAGGAAGAACATATACCTAAGGATCATGACATGAAAAAACCTCATATATTTGAGGAGTGTTGGTCACCCTATATGCTAATCAATTACAACTAACACAAAAGATGCTCAATATGAATTGTCAACCCATGGAAGTCTTTTGTTTCAAAGATAATTAGCACAATCTATGTATAAACACTCAAGTAGTTGATTGAATGAATGAAAAATTAATTTTCCTACATATATGCTCAGTCAAACTCTTCTCATGGCTAAGGCTAATCTATTTTATCCAACTAAGAATTCAGAAATGCATTTACCTTCCTACAATCTCTACTCCAACAATCACTGATCTACAAAGAATTAAGCTAGACTTACTTTTGCAGAAAGTAAATTATGAAGATATCAGACTACCAGGAATTAGCTAAGATATGTCTAAATTATCTATTATGCAAATTATAAATGACAGTAGGGAATCACACCAATTGCAATCATAATATGATTAATTCAATAAAATCCAAGAAATATAAATCACAGAGATAAACTAGAGTCGATATTGACTGTAACATCTAATTAGTACACTCGCATAAAGGGAAACTATCCTGCACAGTCGACTGTCACACCCCACAATTGTAGCTAATCAGAATGCAATCATTAACTATCAAAGGAAAATGCAATTATCAATCATCACTATTGCAGCTCACTGTAAAATGCATCTACTGCAATCCAACACCACACAACAAAAATAAACTAAACATATACTTAACTCGACGATATATATGGGAAGGAGGGCCCTGCCTTTGAACATAGACGTTGTGAACTAACACAAACTAAAACACAAGGATATGAACAATTCTGCTCCTTGTATTAAAAATGGTAATTCACAGCTACAACACAATGTAACAACTCGTACAGTCAAATTATCAATTAACCAACCCCAGGCTCAGATCGCCTTCCCATATTTATACATGAATACCGATCCACTAATATCAGGAAACCATGAATATATACGATCTTTAGGATTCCCTATTACAGCCGTGAATAGAATTGAATGAAGTTCTTAAATATGGAAAGTGTTGTTGTTTTGGCTGTTAATAGATCAACAGACCCATCTGACTGAGGAATGTTGTGTCTATTACAATGATGTCTCGTTACAACGAAGTCTTGTTACAACCACCACATGGAGGGATGATCAAGCTGTTTCCATTCAATGTATGGAATCAAAATTGAGGAGTAACAAATGGCACCCATCGTACCTTCCCCCTCCATCTTAATGGGTTGCTACACCTGTGTCTTTTAATCCTTTAAGCTTATCTTAACAAAATCGAAACAAGTTAGCATAAATTGAAGGATAGAATTCATAACCATAACAACATTAGGCATTAGTAAAGTAAGGCAATAATAAATCATACCTATAAGGATTTATGCTCGAATCGAGGAAAAGGAATCTATATGGTTTATGAAAATGAGGAAATACAAGGAAAAAGGAGGTAATAAGTGTAGTAAAAAGGGGACTATTCTAGGGACCAACATCTCCCCCCAACGATCCAGTTACATGTCCCTATGCAACAACTTCCGCTACTCCAAATCTGAATCTGGTTCCATACTCTGCCTATGGATATTGGTGAGGTTGAAGGAAAGTTTAGGTGCTTCCCTCGAGTGAAAAAATCCATTACAAGCAATCCATTCTTGCCAACACTGTCTCTCTTACCTCCCAGTCAAAATATAATTACTTATGTATGGTCTCACCGGTAGCCATATGAGAAGAAACTTGAATCTTAGTCCCGTCAATAACAGTCCACATGCTTCCATGCACTCAACATACCCAAGCATCATAAGAAGATCTTGTTTAAAATTGCCAAAAAAATATGGATCCCTTTCCCTCAAAGACAGGGAAGAAGCTTTCCATCTATGCTCACTACCTTCCAAGGCATATTGCTGTTGATTGGAGATTGTTTGGACACAGCAGTGATGGCTGTCCTTTGCAGATCCTTCAAATGTTGAGCCTTCATAGGAGATTTGAGAGACCTTTCATGCTTTATCATGAGAGCTCTTGGAAATCGAGGTTCATCTTTGATATAGAGAGAGTAGAATTACACTCATTCCTATTGATAGTGTGAAAGGTGTCCCACCATTATACGTGATTGGTAACAAAAGAAGTGAAAGCTCTTAGCTAGACATCCCCCAAATAGAGCACAGGATTAGACTGAAAATCAGTATAGCATGCTATATTGTGCAAATATAATTCAAATAACAAATTTTGATCCCCAAAATCAATTTGTGTAAATGTTTCCAAGAACTGAGGGGAAATTTTCAGTTGATACGGTCTTCTTTCTTTCAATTCCTTCAACTTAAATAAAGTCATCTGTTCTTAAATAAATATAGGGTAAGAAGGAGATGGGACCCTACAACAATTCCTGAGAGAGACTGTAAATCTTATCTTTTTCCTGTTGCATAGACTTGAATTTTCTCAATTCTTTCAATTCCTTTTTAACACTGTCCCACTAGAATTTCTAGAAGATCAATTCATCAGCCCATTTCTCTCTCAATTCCTTGATAGTATTTCTATATTCATAGAGAGGAACCATCCCTTCTTTGCACTGATCAACATGTTTTTTCCATTTAACTAATTCAAGTTTTAACAATGAAATCTCCCTCTGTGATTCATGTATTCTTTCATCAGTTGAGTCCTTTTCTTCATCAGTCATAGAAGCTTCCATCACCAAGTCAAGAGGTGCTGATTCTTGTGTAGCAACACTCTCTTCCTATGTTCCAATCTCATTTTATTCTAATTGAGTGGCAACCTCGACAAAAATTTATGAAGATGTTGGTTCTTGTGTGAAAAAATCCAAATTCTGGGAATTACTTGGAGTGCCTCCTGTTTGAGTTGTTGCTTCAGTAACAATATCTTGGAGTGTTAGTTCTTTTGTAGAAGCCTCCTATTCTAAGATAAATTCAGTTTTTTTAGGTTGTTGCTATTTTCCTTGGAATAATTCTGTATCTTGATACTGTTCTGGGGTCACATTAAGATCCTCTGAGTCCTAGTCAGGGATTATATCCACTTTTGGATCATTTTCTTCTAATTGAGTGGCAACCTTGACAATTTTTTTGAAGATGTTGGTTCTTGTGTAACAACATCCAAATTCTAGGAATTGCTTGGAGTGCCTCATGTTTGAGATGTTGCTTTAGTAACAAGCTCTTGGAGCGTTGTTTCTTCTGAAGCAACCTCCTGTTCTGAGATGACTTCAGTGTTTTTAGATTGCTGAGAGTCTCCCTAGACTAATTCTGTATCCTTAGACTATTTTGGGGTCAAATAAAGATCCTCTGAGTCCTAGTCAAGGATTATATCCACTTCTGGCTCATTTTCTTCTATTAGCTCCACTGTATGTACTTCTTTTGCTTCTTTCCTTGCCTGTGCAGGTCCTTGTGCTACTAATCCCTGCACTATGACTTTATACCCTTCCTGGTTGAATAGTTATCCACAGTATGGACATACCACTTCTTCATGTCCTTCACCTCCCAAAATAGGAGGTGAATCCTCCAACTGATCTGCAACCTCCACCAATGTGTTCAATCTTTTCTCTACTTGCTTCCTACATGCTTCTTTCCACTTCTACAATTCATTCCGAATAATTTGTACCAATTATTTTAGAAGATCATTCTCGTACTAAAGATTCTCAATTTGAGGTTTATCTACAACAGGTTCTTGTGGAATGGAGGTTGATCGGGGTGTCAGTATGGGAAGTTCAATATTTTCCCACTTTTCACATGCCGCTTCAGCTGTTGTAACAGAGCTAGTTCTCCTTCTTTTCACCTGCCTAGATGGTTGTCCTTCTCCTTCTTCAATGTGACACAGGGGCCTCCAATTTTGAGGCTGCCATAGATGGATCACCCCCCAATTTGTTATTTTTCCCTATTTCATCCACCAAAACTTCTTCCTCAATTATAGCTCCCCTCAATTTAGGGGAAGATTAAATGTTAAGAACCTCCAGATATTATTCCTTTCCTAACTCAAGTTGGTTTCCCGGGCTCCCACTATGATACAGAAGGTTTGGTTCTTGAATTTATTCTTCTAATGCGGCCTTTACAGACACATTTTCTACTGTCGTAGTCTCTAAGGATGCTCTAGCATTAGCTACTGTTGTTATATATTCTATTGTTAAAATTGTTTCCTCTAAATTTGTTGTTGTAACAGGTCCGTCATGAACACTCTAATCCTTTTCTTCCCACATTTCATCCTCACCCCCAAATGAATTCGAGCAACACTGGTCCTCTTCCTCTACTTCAATACCTCCCATCTCTAATGCAAGTTCACAAATTATCCCAGCCCCAACAAGAAATTGTGCCCAAGTCCGATTCTGCTGTGATAGTGACATTAATATTAATAATTTAATTAATCCATGATTGGTGATAGAAGAAAGTGTGTGTCGGGTTGTTCTCACATAACCATCCATGTGATGTAGGGTTTTCAAAAGATAAAATGGCATGTTAAGTAGATTACCATGGCGTAAATGGGACAAAAGGGGAAGTTCAGAGATATAGACAATTTTGCCTGCCTTCACAAGTAATATATTTATTTAGGAAGATGGAAACTTGATCCCAGGGCTAGGATAATGATTCCAACGCTATTCCACGGCCTCTTGGATGAACATTCTCACTGGCTGCAAGAAAATCTTGCATTGCAGTCGCATTTTTAGCTTTTCGTCCAAACCATCTCCTCCCAACTTGGGGAAAACCAGTAACTTCTGCCACAGCCGCCTCCGTAACATCTATGCGCACTCCGCTGACCGCAGAATGAGTATTCATTAGGTTAAGGGAAAACTGTAATGTTGTCTCTATGTGAAAGCCATTTAATAATTGGAAATACACAGTCCACCCAGCCATTTCAAAGATGGAAAAAACCTCTGTGTTTGCACGCAGGGTCTCTGTGTTTTCAAGTTCATGCCAGACTGGATTACCCATATCACTTGTCCTTCTTAGTTTTGATGGTGAATATAGAGATTACCAATTCGGGAATGTAAATTGCAGCGTACGAACAATAATGAACAACTAAAGTTGGAATTGTGTATTTTAGGAAAGTTGATACAGTTATGGAAATGGAAAAATTGAAAGGTTTTGGTACAGATTGGGTAAAGGTGATGGTCTTGTAATGGATATGAGTGCTAACTCCAACGTGGTCCTGGGTAGCTAAATGGTTATGGATGGCTGACGGGGACTAAAGACAAAGCATAACTATTATTTCCATATTGATTATTAATTAATGCCTAGTCATGTAAATGGTCAAAACTCGTACCTTTGCAATATGAACCGAGCCTTAAATTTCCACAATGGTATGAATTCATCATCACGTCCATTAAAAATAAAATAAAAAAATTGCGCATGTGTTGTTATGAGTTGGCCACCACCAACTGAGAAGGAAATTACATCCATACTGGCAAATGTTCGTGGCAGGGCAATGGATTTTTAACATTTTTGGTGGAACTGTGGTTGGAGCTGGCGGAGTCACAACTGCGAAAATAGGAAAAATAGGCAGAATTTAGTGGATTCGCAGCTGGGAAATAGGAAAAATCCAGCGGAGTCACAGCTGTGAAAATAGGAAAAAATAGGCAGAATTTAGCGGAGTCGCAATTGGGAATTTAGGAAAAATATGGTGGAGTCACAGCCGCGAGAATAGGGAAAATATGCATAATTTAGCAGAGTCACAGTTGGGAAATAGGAAAAATCTGGTGGAGTCACAGCTGCAAAAATAGGAAAAATAGGAAAAATAGGAAGAATTTAATAGAGTCGCAACTAGGTAACAGGAAAAATTTGGTGGAGTCACAGCTGCGAAAAATAGGAAAAATAGACAAAATTTGGCGGTGTCACAACTGGAGAAAATAGGAAGAATTTGGAGTAGTCGCAGCTGGGAAATAGGAAAAATATGGTGGAGTCACAACTGCAAAAAAAAGAAAAAATAGGCAGAAGTCGATGGAGCTGCAGCTGGGAAATAGGAAAAATTTGGCGGAGTCACAACTGCGAAAATAGGAAATATAGACATAATTTGACGGAGTCACAGCTGGCAAAAATAGGAAAAATAGGCAGAATTTGGCGGAGTCACAGCTGGGAAATAGGAAAAATAGGCAGAATTTGGCGGAGTCACAGCTGGGAAATAGGAAAAATATGGTGGAGTCATAGCTGTGACAAATGGAAGTTGGTGAATCTTCAGCTGATTGGTTAATGCTGCTAAATTGTTCATTTTCTTCAAGGTATTATTTATAACAGGAAAATAAGCCAGGGTGCCTGCAATCGTTTGGCCTAGTTGTGACCTCTACTCCTTAAGTAGGTTCCTGTACACATTCTTCAAAAGAAAATCGATCAAAGAGTAAAAGAAAATAAAATAAGAAGAAAACAAAACTACAATTTATTTATGTATAGATTCCTGTGTGGAAATTGCATAGTTCTTTAAAAAACTACAGGAGCATAAAAAAATTCCTTCCCTTACATTAACTGATAATCTGGATCAATTGCAACATATGAAATGAATGCATCCTTTGAAATTGGCTTATGATATAGTCGCAGTCGGTGACCATTAGCGAATAATGGTGCTTGATTTTCATCAATAGTAACCAGACATGCTATGACATTATCAAACACCTTATCTATTTGGTAGGGTCCCAACCATCTTGTATGTAGATTTCCCTTAAAATCCCTCTTGAATCTTGAATCATACAATAAGGCCCAATCAGATTCACAGAATAATTTCTACTTTATGAACCGATCATGCCACTTGGAACGCTGATGTTGAATTAACGCCGTCTAATGCACAACAGTTGTGCGCTTCTCATCAAGTTCATTTAACCGATTCAATCTATTCCTCTGAGCTTCTGTCAAGTCTAAGTTTGCTTCTATGGATTTATTTAGAGTTTTAATTTCAAATTCAATGGGAAAGACAACATTCTAACCGTACACCAATTCATATGGGGAGAAACCTGTAGTGTTGCGCCATGTGGTACAATATGCCCATAATGCCTCTGGAAGTATTTCAACCCAGTCACTGCGATGGCTTCTGGTTGTTTTTGTAAGGATAGCCTCAATCAACTTGTTGGTGCTTTCCACTTGGCCATTGGCTTATGGATGATATGGTGAGGTTATCTTATGTTGAATGTGATATTTCTGCAACAGGGCTTCCAATTTACAGGACACAAACTACAGTCCTCCATCTGTAAATATCTCTTTGGGTACTCCAAAACGGGTGAATATTTCTCCATATCAGAAATCCATTACAATTTGATCATTGGCCTTGACCAAAGCTACAACATCCACCCATTTGGTCATATAATCAGTGCAAACTAGGATATAAAACTTCTGCTTCGAGGGAGGGTTGATAGGCCCTACAAAATCCAGATCCCATCTATCCAAAGGTTCAACCACCAATTATGGATGAAGAGACATTTCATCTAATCTGTTTGGATGACCCATTCTTTGGCAGCTATTGCAAGCCTGAACATATTTTTTCGCATCCTTGAACACTGTTGGCAAAAAATAGCCCACCCTTAATACCTTATGACCTGTTCTTTTGTCAACAAAATGTCCCCCATAGGGATCATCGTGGAAATCCTTTAAGATACTGAAAAATTCATCCTCCCTTACACATCTTTTGATTTCCAAGTCAGGACATGTGTAGAAAAGATTCCCATCTATCTAGGAGTATCTGGCACTCCGTTGTATAATTTTTCTTTTTTCTCTCTTTGACAAATGTGATGGAAGCTTTCCTGTAGCCAAATAGTTAGCAACATCTGTGTACCATAGGGAATGAGCTAAGACTACAAACAAATGTTCATCAGGGAATGAATCTTTGACTGGTAAACTTTCATCATTGTTAGTGAGTCGAGACAAAAATTCAACAACAACGTTTTCCTTCCTTGGTCTATCAATAATTGTAATATCAAGTTCTTGTAACAGTAATAGCCATCTAGTCACTCTAGCATTAGTAATAGGTTTGTTCATTAAGTACTTAATGGATAAATGAATGTAACACCCCGGTTTTGACCCCATGGTATTGAAGTGCATATGACGTAAATAGCATTAATAAATCGTGGTGTAAAGCTCAAGGCAAAGGCCCCACCGTGGATTTAGTATTTTATGTTTCGGTAATTAAAATTGATGCCGACGGTTTATGTGCTAGCTAGGCACAATATGTTTTGAGACATCATGTAACTATGTAATTAATAAAAATACCACGACTAGATATGCGCCGCGACGTTAAAGAGATGGGGGCATGATTTCACAAGGAATAGGGGTGGGGGAATAATCAAACCCTTGGGCCAATGGGGGGAAATCCAAATGTCAAGGGGAAAACCCATTAAATAGTCAACTACCCTTTTTGTCTTTTATGCCCAGTCATCTAAGTGGGTGAAGGAAGTTATTTCCTTGGGATGGGAAAGGTATGGAGGTAAAAATTCGAATTGGTCAAGCCATCAGTCTTTGGGAAACGTGTTTTTGACTTGTGGGGCAAGTAAATTCTTGGGAAGGCATGCCCAAGCCATTAGGAACCCATGTATTTCATTTTCTTTACCCATTCTCACTCACATGGTCTTTCTCACCTAGCAGGAAGGGGCCGAGTTCCCCCCTTCACGATTTGGCATTTTCCCATGTTCTCCATAGTTGGGGAAGTCGTTCTAGTGATGCTAAGTGCATATGCAGGAGAGATTCACATTTTAGTGTTTGTTGGGGGCCATTTTTTTCTCCCTCACGATTTGGGCCATTTTCTTATTTTTCCCATGCTCATAATTTGTTTTCTGTGTTGCTGGGCCAATGGGAAGGAATGGGACATGATTTTGGGGATTGAGGTGGTTTTTTTTCCTCTGTGAGAAAGCTGGGAGTTTGCCTCATTTTTTCTACATTTTCCTCACATTCTCCAAGCCGGGAAACCTGTTTTGTTGTTGCTGTGTAAATGGCTTGAGGAGATTCACGATCCATGGGTTTGGGGAAGTCGTTTTTTCTCTCGTGGTGCCATGGATGTTTTCCTGTATTTAGATCTACAATATGAGGGTTTGTAGAGGTATTTTTTCCTCAATAGAGCCATTGAACGTTTTGATGGAATTGTAGTGTTCACTCAGGGTGTTTTTCCCCAATTGTCATTTTTGTTTTTGGGTTCCCAGGATGTTTGGCCCTTACCCAACACTGGTATTTTGTTGTTGGGTGTATCCTGGTGATGGATTGGAAAATTAAGTCCAAGGAACCACTTGTTAATTGGGTGACTGTGTGTATAATGTATGGTTTGGATTGGTTGAGTAAGTCCAAGGACCCCTCCATGTTATTGGCTTGTTTCCTTAACAGTCTATGAAACCCAACGATGTGTTGGCTTGACTGTGAACGTATGGTTTTGGCTATGTGTGAGCCTATTGTTCCCTAGTGCCTTGTGGAATCATGCCCAACTCAAGGGTGGTAGTGATTCTGAAATATTGATGAGCACATTGGCCTATGGTTGGGTGGAACATTGTAGCGACGTAGCTAGTTGCGGGCCAACTTCTTTTCAAGATAAGAATTCTTGTGCTTAATCTCTGCAAACTATTGTTTTATGAATTAATATGAACATGTTGATTGAGTGAATGCATTGTTTCTGATGTGTATTAATGCATATGCATATATTCTTATATTCAAAACATGGAATGCTTGTATGGATGATTTGCTTCCGCTGTATAATTGCAGTTGTGCATCTATGTATGTTTTTAATCCAATTCAATTTTATGTTTATGTTAATTATAGAAATAATAGATCAATTCTATGAGAAATGATGCTTAGAATAAGCACAGGAAATAGATGTTTCTACTAAGAATTCTCACAAGCATACACAGGAAAAATAGAGAGAAGAAAAGAGATTGAATCACATGAATGAAGAGATGAATATTGGTGTGTATCCTTCCATTGAATAATGATGAATAATAGTGTACATAAATAGTACATCCCTCATAGGAAAATCAAGTTGTATGGAGACAACTCATAAAACTCAAAAAGGCTGACTTACCAAAATATAACAAACCCCTATAGGTGGCTAAAGCACTTCCCAAATCTATCAAGGACCTCACGAGTTGGAAAAATCATGAGTGAGTTATCAAGAAGATGGAAAAAACATGCTAATCCTAGAAAATGGAGGAAAATTCATGAAGGATGGGTTGTAAACAAAAGCACCCAGTTTATTAGTTTGACTAGCTTTACCTTATCCATAGAAAAGCAGAAAAAGTAGAAAAAGCAGAATCTGTAGTAAAGTGCTGTATACTAATTCTGGATGGTCAAAAGGTGGTCAAGATCAACCCATAATTAGAAATAAATCATTCCTAGGATATAGATGGCATGTATTGACTTTAAGGTGCAAGTGGATGCCAACTAATTAAGCTAGTGGGTGAATAATTAATCAAATAATGATTAATTATTTTATCCTAAGTTATGAGTGGGTTTAATATATTCCAACATTAATGGGGCTAGATCACCCTTTTGACAGTAGAAACAACCCAGTCGCGTCCTCTCCATCGTCAGTATGAGGGGCGGTGACATGACAATGATCATATTACACAAAAGTGTAATATCGAGTAATAGAATGCCTAAATTTATTGATGGAATAAACAATGGAAAGGAATTCTTTTTCTATGACAGTGTAGTTTATTTCAGCAGGGGACAAGTTATTACTAATATAATAAATTGCATATGGAGCATGACCTTCCTGTTGTCCCAATACTGCTCCAATGGCAGTATCTAAAGCATTTGAGGAGATGTGAAAAGGAAGATCCCAATTGGGCCCTCGTAAGATAGGTGTTGTTGATAGCCTTTTCTTAAGTTTAATAAATGTTGTTTGGCATGCATCATTCCAATTAAACTGTGCATCCTTCATCAACAAGGTGAATAAAGGAGAGGCTATATTGGAAAAAGTTTCTATAAATCTTTTGTAGTAACCAGCATGCCCTAAGAATCTACGTACCTCTTTTTGTGTTCCAAGAGTGGGTATGTTTTCAATTACCCTAATTTTGGATGGGTCTACATGGATACCATCAACAGAGATGAAGTTCCCCATAACTACACCCTCGCTCATCATCATCTAGAAATTTGCAGTGCTTAAAGATAGCTGGGTTTGTTCACAGCGTCCTAAAACCTTTTCTAAATTTTTGAGTGCTTCCTCAAAGCTACTACCGTATGGAGTAAAATCGTCCATAAATTTTTTCCATGCAGTCGTTTACCATCTCGGAAAAGATCCCAATCATAGCTCTCTGAAATGTGGCCAGTGCATTACACAACCCAAAAGGAAGTACCTGTATGCAAAGGTACCCCAAGGACAGGTGAAGGTGGTTTTGTCTTGGTATTTGGGAGCAATATGGATTTGATTATAACCACTGAATCCATCCAGAAAGGAAAAAAAATTCTTTCCATACAAGGTATCAAGAACCTGATCAATAAAAGGTAGGAGAAAATGGTCTTTTTGCATTGCTTTATTCAATTCTCTATAATATACATAGACTTTCCATTTCCCACTTTTTTCAAGTACTATCACGAGTGGAGAAACCCACTCCCTGTCTGAAATTGGGTATATAAATACTGCTTCCAAAAGTTTTGGATCTCTTCCTTCACTATATCCCTTAAGTTCGGGTTCATGCTTCGCTGTGGTTGGCACACTGGTTTGGATTCGCTTTTGATGTAAATGTGGTGGGTACACATATTAGAGGGGATTCCCTTCATATTTGTGTATTCCTAAGAAAAGGATCCCCTGTGTTGTTTCAGCAAAGTGATCAGGCATTCCAACTCATCAGGGGCGAGATTCATATTAATGTTCAATGTTTTTCTCGTCTCAATTTCTACTTGAATACTTTTTGAGTTTTTAAGTACTGGAATTATGTGGGAATCACTGACTAGAGTCTCTTCTGTTAGATTTTCTTATTCTTCTTCACCTAAGGTATTGTTAAGAATTTGATAAACATGTTTAGTGACAGATGTGGGCTCACTAATGAAACTGTTAATAGTGTCTTCCTCTGTTTCATGCTTAAAAGTTAAGGCTCTCTCTATTGCTAATAATGATTGAACTCTTTCTTCTTCCTCCAGATCCATTCACAGTGGAGTTTCAGCCTCTAAGTTGGGTCGAGCTAGAGGGTATAAAGTTAGGATTTTAATATTAGTCCCTTCTAAAATGGTCATGGACCTCGACCGATAGTTGATGCAAGCACCTGTTGTGGCTAACCAAGGTCTTTCCAGGATTAACGGATGTCCCCCCAGCTGCGACTTCGGTTGCAAAACCAATAAGTCTGAAGAGTATTCCCACGAATCGAAAGAGACTGTGAGGTCATCCAATATTCCCTCGGTTTTGATTGTGGATCAGTCAACAAGTTCTAATATAGTAGGGGTTGGCTGAATATTAGCGAGTCCAAGTTTTTTCATAGTTTTGTTGTCCATAACATTGATAGCTGCACCTAAATCTACGAAAACATTATGTATTTGAGTGTGTCCAATGTGTACTGTAACAGTAGGATTTCTAGGATAATCATACTTAGCCAAGAGATTTTTTCCCATTATTGATTCGAAGAGTTTTCCTATTACATGGATAGTGGGAGGATCCCTAGGATTTCTTCTTGGTTTTCTTACACACAGATCTCTAACAGTCTTGGCATAGATGGGCATGTCATGAAAGGATTGTAATAGTGGAATTTTGACATATAAATTATTTAACTCCCCTAAGAGATTAAACTAAGGTTGTTCCACTATTTTTTGTAGGATCAATCGCTCAGGATATGGTGGTTCTCTTGTTGGTTGTGTTTCAATAAGTGTTTCTTCCTATGTTTCAGCTAGTATTTCAGTAGGAATCTCAACATCCTCAATAATGGAGATTGGTGTATTAAATGGATTATCGAATTGTTGATTCACTCTTGCTTCAATCGTAGAATATGGAGCATATTCAATGAATAAGGGTTCCACTACCCTCTCTAATCGTAGGTGTATGTAATTGCAGGGAATTGGGGTAATGGACTAAGCATGCATGTTGGTAGTCTCAAATTGATGAACTTATTTATGATTAGGGTTAGGTTGGGTAGGAAACCATGGTTGTAGTGGCATGTTCATTAGTGCAACATTATTTTGGAGTTGTTGTTGTGGCTGCTGATACTGTTGGTGAGGGTACTACTGAGGAGGATATTGTTGAGGAGGAAACTGTTGATGAGGAGATTAGTTGTGAGGAAATTGATTTCCTGGATAAGAATTTATCTAACTAGGAGACCAAGGAGCTTTTTGGTTTGATTGTTGTGCCCAGGGTGTCAAAGAGTTAGGATTTTGCATAGAGGCTTGAGATGGATTCCATTGGTTGTTAGAATAATGTGAAGGGAATTGTGTATTCATATTATTCAAATTATTCCAAAAATTTAATGGGTTTGGATTCATACCTTGATTCTGAGGCCACCAAGGCTTCTTTTGAGCAATGAAGCAAGCTTTCTCCACATCTAAAGTAGATTCCTGCAGGACTTCCTTAACTTTGGGTAGTGAAGGAAATTCTTTAGTACCATGATTAAATTCATAGATTTTACATACCTCCACCTTGTCAAGTGCACATTCCTTCAGTGGGTGCTTCTTCCTGCATCTAGGACAGAATACGCTAAGTGCCAAGTATTCTACTACTTTCCTCTTCTTTTCTCTCAATATTTCCAATTTCGAGGAGATGGAGATCATCATTTCTATCTTAAAAGTTTCAACAAGGTTTCTTATTTCTGCCTGAGTGGATCCCCCATTAGATGACTTCTGTGTTCTAGTGAAGACATCTCGATCTAGTCCTTTGTCCCGATTGTTGGTTCTGGAGGATCCTCTCGAATATATTCGACTTAAGTAGACAATATTCTCAAAAGGTTATTTTGAGATATCCTCCTTTCCCAAGAAATTCAGCATGTCCAGGAAATCTTCTTTGATTCCACGCAGTAAGATAATTTTGAGTACATCTTTACCCATATTGGTTTGTCCTGCCCTTTGTACATTATACAGAAGTATTTCCACAAAGTCCTCTAGACTCTCTTCATCTTTTTGCGTCATCTTAAAAAATTCCTCTCTTTTATCCTTAGTTCTACAATACTCTTGATATTTTCCGAGGAACACTTGTTTCATTTGTTCCCAGGTGGCAATAGTCTCACCACCCAAGCTCACAAACCAATGCAAAGAGTTGTCCTTTAAAGTAAAAAGAAGGTGTTTCAACTTTTGTTCACTGGAGGTGTAATCGTAGCTTCGATATAATATGTTGAATTCAAATAGAAACTCATCTGGATCCTCTCTGGATTTCCCACAAAAGTGTGGTAACAATGAGGGTGAAATGTTATTCATGGGGGCCAGTCCAGTTGGTTGTTGAATGGGGAACTGGAGTGTGGTGACAATCTCCTCATGTTGGAGGTTGCCATTATTGTGATGGTTATCTCCTAATTCTTCTTCACGATCATCAGGGTGATGTTCCTTATTCATGTTTACCTCTTCCTCCTCCCGTCTCCGCTTCTTATAATTTTCCAACTACTGCTGAAACTGTAACCACTCCTCTTTTGTAACTTCCTTTCCGTCGATATGGTAAACAACCTGTGGTCCACCTGCTCCCAAAAAACTACCCCTATCTCTTGGAATTCCTTCCTTAGGGACACTATATTGTGTCATAGCTCCTACTATTTTCTCCACTTTTGACACTGATGCTTCCAACCTGAGAGAGACAGGTCCTCTCCTTGCTAATGATGATCCTTGATATTGGGATCCAGTAGAAGAATTGATCCTGTCAATTAAATCATCAATGAAGGTTCTTCTCCTTAAGGCTCTGCTACTTCCATGACCTCGACCACCTTCCAAGTTAGTACTTTGGGGAGTTCTGGGAATATACCGTTGTGTTCTCCTTGTATTCATGCAACCCAAAAATCATGCAAGCTTAAAAAACTGCTAAAGAAAAAAATGAATAAATTCAACTACTATTGTGTCTATCAATTACCTTCCCCAACATAGACACCAAAATATTGGTCACGCTATATGCTAATCAAATACAACTAACACACAAGATGCTTAATATGAATTGTCAACCCAGGGAAGTCTTTTGTTTCAAAGATAATTAGCACAATCTATGCATAAACACTCAATTAGTTGATTGAATGAATGAAAACTTAATTGTATTGATGAAATTGTCATTGATGCCAACATGGACTTGAAGTGGCCCTACAGGATGTCATTGATGCCACCAAGTCCCACCTGCAGTGACTTGACCCTTATAAAGTGGGTTTGCACCTTATAGTGTCTTGGATCCGTTATAGAGTGGGTTTGTGCCGTGAAGCACCTTGTACCCAATTGACAAGGTCCCTGTACCCACAAGAATGGATCTTGATTCCACTACCTTGCAAAAGAGGTTGAATACCCTGCTCATGGTGCTAAAGACTCTGGAGATGGTCCTGAAGCCTTCATGGATGACGGAGAAACCCTAGATGGGTTTAAGAAGCATTAATGACCCATTTTATGGTCATTCATGCTATGATGATGTCATGGTAGCCCAGAAGAATACCTAGCATCACCACAGGTGATATCTTGACCCCTGGAGGTCTCCTGGTATGGTTGAGGCGGATGAAGAACCCTTGAAGATGTCCTTGGACCCACACTTGTTGGCTCTTGAATTTGGTGGTGCAGCCTTCATAATGCCATAGTTAGATGATATGTGGTCCTTGAAGCTCCTTTGATGAATCCCTTGAAGTTGATGATGACATGCTTCATGGATATTGATGTGGCTTGATATGCAAACCCTGTTAGAATAATCAACCCATAGTTTACTACCTTAGACATTAATTTAATTATTTTTGTCTTATTTTCCTAGTTCATGTGTCCCACCTTGTGCAAGTTGTCTTTTACCTATCCATAGTGGTCCAACTTGCCTTATTTGACTCATGTAGCGCATGGAAAACCTCAAGGAATCAATTTTGCTTTATTCCTAGCCTCCTAGGTGCCCTTCTTCTTTTTCTGCTTTATTGCCTGCTTTTTCAGTGTTTTAAGGCAAATGAAAAAGCTAGACTAGGTGAGGTGAACTAGTTTTTTGTCCTCTACATCCTCCACTCTTTTCTCCTTGGAAAAGCATGTATGAGTTATCATTCCATCACTCTTTAGCTTGCCTAAGCCTTTTTGCCAATTCGTGAGCTCCATGACTGTTTTGGGATCAGCTTTTTACACCTATGGTGGATTTGCTTAACTTTAGTAAGAATTCTTTATGCTAGATTCGAATTGCTCCTCATGCATTCGAATCCCTGATGTAATTATTTAATACAGCAACATACTATGTTACAGGGTTGGCTATTGTACATTTATTGAATATAGTTTAGTGTTTAGCTCATTATTCAATCTCTTTTGTGAGTGATTTTGCATGATCAATTGTTAATTGTTGTGAGTAAAATTAATCTATCACTCGGTTCAATTTCCACATGGTATCAGAGCCATTGTAGATCGTTTTCTCTCCTTCAGAATTGTTTTGCAGGTTCGACATTAGTGACTGGGAGCCTTCTACTGACAGCCGGGACATATTTCTAAGCTATGGATCAATCACAGAAAACTATCTTGACTCCCTTCAATTTATTTGAATGGAAATCAGAGATGGAGATACTATTGAGAGCGAAAGGCCTCTACAGGGTGACTATGGCAACAGAAGCAGAGTCCAATGCAACTGCAGAGAAGATAAAATGGCACAACAGGAGGGATGAGGCCTATGGTCTCCTGTGTCTGAGTATTTCCAGAGACATCCTTTTCCATCTTGATGGATTGACATCACCGAATGAAGTATGGGAGAAGCTTGCTGATCTTTTTGGAAAGACAGATGAGATGAGGGGACATCAAATCGAAAATGAGCTGATTTCTCTGAGTCCAAATAGCTTTGAATCCCTGCAGCTATATTTCTCCAAGTTCAAAGCACTTGTTTTTCAGCTGAAACAGTGTGGGATCGAAAAGAAGGATTATCAGCTCCTCCTGGCCATTCTCTCGAAGCTTGGCCTTGACTATTCAGTGTTTGTTTCGACCTTCTATGCCACAAAACTGACAGCTCGAACCTGGAAGATGCCTATCCTTGCAGATTTCATGGAATCTCTCACACTAGAACAAGACAAGTTGGTGATGATGGGCAGCATCAAACCATCCAAAGATCAAGCTCTGATTGCTGGAGATTCAAAGGTGGATTCAAAAAGAAAAAAGAAAGATAAAAAGCCACCTGAGCAAAAGAGAGACAAGAACAAGTCTCCGGAGGAGCCACAAGGTTCCAAGAAGAATACCCAGAAGAAGAAAAACAAAGGAGAAATGAGCAAGTGCTCATACTGCAATAAGGGAAATCATACTGAAAGCTCTTGTATGAAAAAGAAAATAGACATGCTGACCCAACTCCTGGAGAAGAATGGCATCTCCCTTCCAGACAGCTCAAAGAAGAGAGAAGGAGGATCAAGTTCAGAAGATAGAGAGAGAGTTCATGCTCTAGTTGCTGGCACGTCAAGTTCACCTAGTTTTATCATCGATTCTGGAGCTTCAAGACACATGGTTTCGACCAAGGAGGCATTCTCCTCACTTGACATGTCGAAGGACCACCTATAGTACTGGGAGATGACTCTCTCACTGAAAGTTTAGGCAAAGGAGGGATAGATCTTGATCATGGTTAGTTTAGCAATGTGATGTATGTGCCTGGTCTCGCCTCCAACCTCCTATCAGTGTACTAGATGACTCACAATGGGTCTCCTAAGAAGGTCATATTCTCCCCTGATGAATTTGATATCACAGAGATCTCAAGTGGTAGAGTCATTGCAAAAGGAGTTGCAAATCATGCTCAAAAGGTATACATGTTCTCACACTTCCTACCCTACTCAAACCCCTCTACTCTTCTGATTCATGCTAATGAGGCTAGCAAGATTTGGTATGAAAGATTTGGACACCTAAATTACAAGTATATTTCTGATCTTAGTGAAAAAGAGATGGTCATAGGGTTGCCCAAGATAAAATTTTCCAAAGGAGTCTGGCAATGTTGTATCCTAGGAAAACACCCAGAGCACAAATTTGAGAGAGCTAGTTATGAGAGAACCTCTGCAACCCTCAAGCTGATCCACAGTGATGTTTCTGGCCCATTCCCTCATATTTCCATGAGTCAGGCCAAATATGCATTGAATTTCATTGATGACTTTTCCAGGTATTGCTGGGTTTACTTCCTGAAACACAAGTCTGAATTTTTTGGCCTCTTCAAAGTCTTTAAGGCTTTGGTTGAAAACCAGTCTGGGAGGAAACTCAAGGTCCTCAGATCTAAAAATGGTGGTGAGTATGTCAAGTCTAAGTTTATTAATTATTGTGCAGATGCAGGTATTCAGATGCATCATTCTATCCCTTACACACCACAGCAGAATGGTGTTGCTGAGAGGAAGAACAGATCACTGAAGGAGATGGCAACATGCATGATGGAGGCCAAAAATTTTCCACCAAAGTATTGGGCCGAAGCTATAAACTGTGCATCCTATATCCAGAATAGGGTTCCTCATAAACAGCTTGAAGGTATGACTCCTTTCGAAGCATGGAGTGGGCACAAGCCAGATGTGACCCATTTCAGGATTTTTGGCTCAAGGGCTTGGGCTAGAATTCCAACAGAAAAGAGGAAGGCTTTGCAGCCCCAAAGCCAAGAGTGTATTTTTGTTGGAAACTATGAAGATTCAAAAGGGTACAAGCTGATAAATTTGAGCACAAACAAAGCCTTCATTGAAAGGTGTGTTCAGTTTGAAGAAGAACCCCTTGCAGCAGTGGAAGTTGGAGAAGCCTGTTCTCCACCTGAACCTCAGAAAGTAAGTGAAGAGTTTGTTGAACATGCTGATTCTGATATGTATGATAGTGATGAGTTTATTGCAGACCCTAACATCCCTACAAGGCCAAAATTGGCATCCAAGACACTACATGCAGTAGGAGAGCTAGCTGGGGATCCCATTGACCCAAGGAGGACTAGATCTCAATTTGAGAGTGGTCTGTGCATGAAGGATCCTATGTTTGCTGAAAAATGCTATTTGATGGTGGAATCTGATCCTCAGACTTATGAATAAGTAGCAGGAGATCCAAGATGGCAAACAGCCATGAAGGAGGAGTTCAGCTCGCTCTAGAAGAGCAACACATGGGAGCTAGTGGATCTTCCCCCAGGGAGGAAGTTAGTTCAGTGTAAGTGGGTCTACAAGACCAAATTTGCTGCTGATGGTTCACCACTGAAGTACAAGGCCAGATTGGTAGCCAAGGGCTACTCACATGTTCATGGGATAGATTACAATGAGACCTTTGCCCCATTGGCAAAGATGGATTCCATCAGGCTAGCCTTAGCCATTGTAGCCTCAAGGAAATGGGAGGTACATCACATGGATGTAAAATGTGCCTTCCTGAATGGAGATATTACTGAAGAGATATATATGCAGCAGCCTCAAGGATTTTCTACTAACCCTTCTCTTGTTTGCATGTTGAGAAAGTCATTGTATGGCCTAAAGCAAGCCCCCAGGGCTTGGTATGCCAAGATCGATAGCTTCTTGCTATCACTGAATTTTGTTCGATGCAAATCAGATCCAAATGTCTATTTGAAGT
>LPNX010439937.1:610066-623253 GCA_001517045.1 Pseudotsuga menziesii
TTTCTGAACTTGATCCTCCTTCTCTCTTCTTTGAGCTGTCTGGAAGGAAGATGCCATTCTTCTCCAGGATTTGGGTCAGCATGTCTATTTTCTTCTTCATGCAGGAGCTCTCAGTATGATTTCCCTTACTGCAGTATGCGCACTTGCTCATTTCTCCTTTATTCTTCTTCTTCTGGTAGTTCTTCTTGGAACCTTGAGGCTCCTCCGGAGACTTGTTCTTGTCTCTCTTTTGCTCAGGTCGCTTTTTAGATTTTTTTTTGCTTTTTGAATCCACCCTCAAATCTGCAGCAACCAGATCTTGGTCTTTGGATGGTTTGATGGTGCCCATCATCACCAGCTTATCTTATTCTTGTGTGAGAGATTCCATGAAATCTGCAAGGCTAGGCATCTTCCAGGTTCGAGCTGTCAACTTTGTGGCATAGAAGGTCGAAAAAAACACTGAATAGTCAGGGCCAAGCTTCAAGAGTATGGCCAAGACCAGCTGATCATCCTTCTTTTCGATCCCACATTGTTTTAGCTGCAAAAGAAGTGCTTTGAACTTGGAGAAATAGAGTTGCAGGGATTCAAAGCTATTGGGACTCAGGGAGATCGGTTCATTTTCGATTTGATGTCCCCTCATCTCATCTGTCTTTCCAAAAAGCTCAGCAAGCTTCTCCCATACTTCATTCGGTGATTTCAATCCATCAAGATGGAAAAGGAGGTCTCTGGAAATACTCAAACACAAGAGACCATAGGCCTCATCCCTCCTGTTGTGCCATTTTATCTTCTCTGTAGCTGCATTGGGCTCTGCTTCTATTGCCATAGTCACTCTCTAGAGGCCTTTCGCTCTCAACAGTATCTCCATCTCTGCTTTCCATTCAAATAATTTGAAGGGAGCCAAGATGATCTTCTGAGATTGATCCATAGCTCAGAAATTGTCCCAGCTGTTAGTAGAAGGCTCCCAGTCACTGATGTCGAACCTGCAAAACAAATTGGAAGGGGATAAATCGATCTACAAAGGCTCTAATACCATGTGGAAATTCAACCCAGTGATATAACAATTACACTCACAACAATTATCAATTGTACATGCAAAATCACTCACAAAAGAGACTGAATATGGAGCTGAACACTAAACTGTATTAACTCCGTGTACAATAGCCAACCCTGTAACATCATAGGCTTCTGCAATAAATAATTACATAAGGGATTTGAATGCATGAGGAGGCAATTCGAATCTAGTCAAAAGCAGGCTTACTAAAATTAAGCAAATCCCCCATAGGTGCATAAAGTAGTTTCCAAAACAGTCAAGGAGCTCACGAATTGGAAAAAGCACTTAGGCAAGCTAAAAGATGATGGAAGGACAACTCATACATGCTTTTCATAGGAGAAAAGGGTGGAGGATGTGGAGGACAAAAAACTAGTTAACCTCACCTAGTCAAACTTTCCCAATTGCCTTAAAGCACTGAAAAAGTAGGCAATAAAGCAGAAAAAGCAGAAGGGTGCCTAGGAGGCCAGGAATAAAGTAGATTTGATTCCTTGAGGTTTCCCAAGCGCTCCATGAGTCAAAATTAGCAAGTTTGACCACTATGGATGTGTAGATGACAACTTGCATATGATGGAACATAGAAACTAGGCAAATAAGACAAAAATGGATTAATTAATGTATAAGGTAGCTAACTATGGGTTGATTATTATAAGAAAAACCTCATGAGTCAACTTTAGGAAAGAATGTAGAAGTTAGTTGTTTGAAAGATGAACTTGATCAATTGAAAAATGAAGTGGTTAACTTGAAAGAAACCAATGAGACCTATGTGAGTCTTATAAGTCAATTGGAAGAGGCCAAACATAGATACTAGATAGAATAAGGTGAGTCAAGAAAAAGAGTTTGAGATCATTTCTCTGAAATAGGAAAAGAACAAGCTAGCTGCTACAAATTTGAAGCTTAAAAGGAGTTTTTCAACTCCAGATGACATCCTTAATTATCAGAGATCACCAGTTGTCAAGACTGGGTTAGGCTATGATAAGGAAGAGACCACTGAAGACTTTAAGCTCCCAGAGAAGAAGACTAGAGAGAATCCTAGGAGTTATGCAGATATTCTGAAGAGTCTTAAGCATGGCAAAGAAAAAAAGAAACAACATACTAAAACTCAGCAAGGAAGATCTAGTCATCATGATCTGCGAAGAAGGACAATGTCACAAAGAACACCACTTGTTTCCAGGTATGGATTTAATGGTTATTGTTTTTCTTGTTCTAAATTTGGTCATAAGGATATGGATTGTAGATTGCATGGATGAAGAAGTGTTGGAAGCCCCAATGACAAGGTTAGATGCTGGACATGCAACAATGTGGATCACATTGCTGCATATTGTCATACGATGAGGTGTTATAGATGCAGAGGCCTTGGGCAAAAAGCTCAAGACTGTTGGAGTACACAGAAACAACCCATGAGGAGGATCTCATACAGATCATCAAGGAAATCCAGTACATATGAAGGAACAAATATAGAAAGGATAGATGCCAAAAATAAAGTATGGATGAAGAAGACCGAGTAGTTGCATATAGGAGAGGTTGATCAGAGCAGGGAGTATGGCTTCCATATGGCAAGCCAAGTGTAAGGTATCTCAAATACCTTAGCACACCTTGACTTCACGAGGATGGAGGATGAAATCAAAGGAGAAAGGATGGTTACTCCAGGCATATAGACATATCCTAGGATTGTGCATATTGAAAGGGGGAGCAGTGAGTAGTGATCAGAGATTTCAGACATAAGTATGTGGACAACCTTTGCCATTTATTCCAGAGGGGGAGAGATGAAGACAAAAGGGGAGAATTATCACAGGTGGAGCATGAGTTGTTGTCATCAATGAAAAAGGGGGAGATTATTGATGAAATTGTCATTGATTCCAACATGGACTTGCAGTGGCCCCACAGGATGTCATTGATGCCACCAAGTCCCACCTACAATGCCTTGACCCCTTACAGAGTGGGTTTGCACCTTACAGTGCCTTGGATCCATTACAGTGTGGGTTTGTGCCCTGAAGCACCTTGTACCTAGTTGACAAGGTCGATGTACCCACAAGACTGGATCTTGATTCCAACAACTTGCTGAAGAGGTTGAAGACCCTTCTAATGGTGTTAAAGACCTTGGAGATGGTCCCGAATCCTTGATGGACGATGGAGAAACTCTATATGGGTTGAAGAAGCATTAATGACCCATTTTGTGGTCATTCTTGTTATGATGATGTCATGGTACCCCAGAAGAAGACCTAGAATCCCCACAGGTGATATCTTGACCCCTGGAGGTCTCCTGGTGTGGTTGAGGTGGATGAAGAACTGCTAAAGATGTCCTTGGACCCACACTTATTGGTTCTTGAATTTGATGGTCCAGCCTTCATAATTCCATAGATAGATGATATGTGATGCTTGAAGCTCCTTTTATGAAGCCCTTGAAGTTGATGATGACATGCTTCTTGGATCTTGATGTGGCTTGATATGCAAACCTTTGAACATAGAACCCCATGCAATATTTGATGAACATGGCATATGAAAGAAACCCATACTTATGGATTGAGCACTCTTTGAAGAAGCCTACTTACATGATCGTTGAATTCTAGAAATATAAAATTTTAGAAGCCTAATCTATAATTGTTGAAGCCTGCAAGTTAAGAAGACATGGCTCCTTGAAGCATTTGAAGAAGCCTCACACCAAAACATTTTTGAAGACTTTGACAATATATATATATATATATATATATATATATATATATATATATATGTATGTATGTATGTATGTATGTATGTATGTATGTATGTATGTATGTATGTATGTATGTATGTATGTATGTATGTATGTATGTATGTATGTATATTAGATCAAATGCAAAGTCGGCCCATTAAAGTATCTATAAATAAAAATAATAAATTCCAACATGTCGGCTCAATTTGTTTTTGGGAAACCACTATAAATACCCTATCGAATTTTTATTTTTGCAAGAGTGAAATTAGCATAGCTCTAAGGAATTTCGGATAGTATTTATAGCAGTTTGATTTTTTTTTCACAACAACAACAATAAAATTGAGCCCTAACTCATGGATGACAGTTATGAACAGTTCGCAAGGCAGCAGAGAATTGTTTTTTAAACAGTCATTTTTTGGGGGGTAAAGTATAGTCTATTTTGAGAACTTGCTGTTGCCTTATTGTCTTATGACAATCCTGAGTTTTGGAAAGCTAGAACAGATCTGAGGGCTTCCTTCTTGTCTTTTGTAGACACAAAATTTAGCAGCAGTATGGTTACGTGGAAACAATAGTAAATTTTGATGGTGAATAGTGACGTTTTTGCAATAGCTTATATTTTGGGTTATTTCTTCAGTGATTGACAGGCCCTAATTTATATAGCATCGATTGAGGAAATCTGAAGTGTATGGTCACCTTCCTCAGCACTTAAATATTCCACACAACATTAATTTTTGGCAGCCCTAACTTTGGAAACAAGGGTTACAACCTAGAGATTTTTATGGTGTTCCTTTGGTCTATCAGTGATGCTACAACAACACATACTCAGAGGTGGTCTACGAACAGACCCTAGCAGCAAAATGACGGATATATTTGGAGAAGGAGAGGCAAGTGGATTGGGAAATTTTGTGGAGACCCTGATTTATTGCAGCAGCCGAACTGTGTTGGAGAAGCATGCACATAAAGTCCTGAATCTTTGAGGAGGTGAACTATCGCAGAAACTATCATATATTCAAGTCTGAATTTTGAAGTTACTTACAGTCTTACATACACAGTCAAGGTGTGAGTTTGACATGTAAGACCACTGAAATAAAAATGAATGCTGAATGACATTCAATGATACAAACCTTACTGTAATAATGTGCATGATATGATATGATGATTGTAATGTCCCCATTTTTAATAATTGCATATGAGGGAAATTCCATCAATCCTACTAGTTCCCTAGGTTGGGTGGAAACATTGGGAAGTTAACAAGGGAGCTCATAAATGATGTTTAGACATTAGAAGGAATAAATATTTATTTAATGGATTTAATTAAATGAATGCAAGTGAAAAATAAAATGACTATGGAGAATGGAGACACATGGATACTATGGGGCCCACTCATGCTAGAATTCCTATGTTAAATGGCACCCTCCTCTTGCAATCTCGAATCTATGGGAAGCCTAATGTATTTGGATGGATTATAAGGTTAATATACTTGTCCATATACTTCATAGGTCTAATTTTGGATGAATTGTAACTTACATGGGGAGAGGAAGAGCCAAATGGGAGTTTCATGGACACTTGGCTAGATTCCCCTTACATTTATTACATCTATGACACCAATGATGGAGATTCTATGGCAGTTATGACAAAATTCATATATGAATGCTGACATATGACATATCTAACATGTCAGGCCTGAATAGATCATATTATATGGATCTCATGGGATTCGGAGAAGGCCAAGAGGATCCTACTCGAATTTGGGAGAAGAGGGAAGGTGAATAGAGAGGCCACATGGCATAGCATGAGCAGCCACACCAATTTGACTTGGATTTGGTTTATGGATGGATTTAGAACCTTAGAAGACCAATAATATTTACAAAATTTTGGATCAGCCATGAGAAGGACCTTTTTATCATTTTTGAAAATTGTTATTGTGAAGAGAGAGAGCTAGTGGATGACCAGCTCATGCCTTGGCCAATTTTGAGGGTGAAAAATTCCCATCCTAGTTGGTATTGGGAGAGGCCAATCAGGTATTTCAAGGAGTTTCAATGGAGTCATAATTTACAGGTGCAAGCTACAGCAGTTCATGGACATATCAATCTCATCTTGTTCTTCCTTTCATCTCAAGTTTTCTCACCATATTTCAGCTCTATGGAGTGAGGCGCACTTGCTGAGAAATTCATCTCTTTGAGGGAGATTATCTTGCTCCATTATTTTGTATTTTGATGCAAATGATCTAATATTTTAGTTCAGAAATATCTCAGGTATAAATTCCAATAAATATCATGTATTATTGCTCAATAATGAAGAAACGGTGCCATTTCCCCACTACCTTGTTGTAAACTCTTGTAATCTTGATGGATTCGAATGGATGTATAAAATGTTGATTATTTATGAATGAATGGAATATAATTAAAGTATATTATGGGTTTCATGTTAATTAACTGATAATTTGTGGCTATTGGGTCGAATTTCATAGCAATTGGAGCAAACTACACCTCATTTCCCCAAGGGTCCAAAACTAGTTTTTTTATATCTGATTGAAAGAAGTGATAAATTCCATGGGAGGTCGATTAGTTATGAATATGAGTCTATTATAATGTATTCTACACATCCCCTACTTAAATTTAAGAATTTTAGTGGTTTTCTGCACATTTGGGAAGCCATTTCTACCACTTACCCTGGGGGGGATTTGACTCCAAAATTGCCAGTAAAATCATCTATCTTGTTCAGAATTTAGTACAGAATTTCAAAAGTGATTGGAGGGAAATAATACATCCCTAAACATAATAATTCAGTTATTATATCATTCATACACCTTATTTGAAGATTTGGGAGCAATTGGGCTGCTTTGGAGACCAAGACACTAAAACTAGTCAAGAGCCAAAATTGGGAAAAAATTGGGCATTTTGGTAAAAATTATAAAAAGGGATATTACAAATGGTACCAGAGCATGATATTGGCACCTGATGTGGTATGATATTTATGAGTACAATAATTCAGAGACCACCATTATATATTGAAACCAAAATTTCTTTTGTTGAAGAGGAAACAATGACTAAGGATGAAAGGCGTACCTCATATGATGGTGAGGAGCATATAAAAATCATTGAACCTATAATTGAAGACATGACCAAGAATATTATGAAAGGATTCAAATTGTTGGCTATCCATAGTTTAGAAAAATATATTGATTTTAAGAAAACCAAGGGGAAAAATGCATCAACTTGCTTGAAGGAGCAAAATGAGGAGACTTGTTACCACCTAAGTTGTACTTAGTGGTTTTTTATCAAGTGAGCCTAGTGAACCAGACAAGGATAACTTGTTCAGACTTTAGAAGAACTTCAGTATTACTTCTGGGAAGCTTTGTTGTACTATATCACATGTTCATACCCCATGGGGGAATTGTAATAAATTTTCTAGCATGATAGTGTCTGTAAAAGACTCGGTCTCTTAGACTTTATTTGTCAATCCGATCAGCCTAGGGTTTTTTTCCCTTGGTTATTATTGGTTGTTGAATAAACGACTAATAATTTCTGAGTTTTTCACTCCATACCTTCAAAGTTGGGGTGGTCGGCTTGGAATTTAGGCATATTGAGGTTATTAGAGTCTATGTGTTAATGTATAAACATGCTAGGCATCATGGTTGAGTCATATGAACATGTCTAAGTCCCGCTAGGTTTTTTCAAATTTTTTATTGTTTTAACTTTTTCAGTGTTTTTTTATTAAAATTTAATTTTTCCAAAACTTAGGCTATTTTTTAATAGTTTAATTGGAAAATTTTATTTTGTAATAAAATTGGGCTAAATAATCAGTTTCAATCATGTAGGTGCTCATTTTCAAGCTAAGAGCACCATGTAAACCCATGGACCCGCTATTTCCTAGTTTTGAGTGATTTTCCATCACTCAGGTCAGAAAGCCCCAAAAAATCAATTATTGATTACTTTAATTAATAAATTGATGAATAATGGAGCAAATCCAAAATCCTAGATCAGTGGATTCTCAACCGATTTGATTGAAATCAGTCAGATCTGAACCAGATTGACTAGATCTAACAAATCCTTGACTGAAGGAGGTGATCTGGATAGATCTAGAGTTTAACTTCAGCATCCTTTATGAGGAATTTCACCCTCCCTCTCTCCTCCACAGGTTTGGGCTCATCTAGATGAGTTTTGGTGGATGCTTCAATCAACAGGTTGAGGTGTCAGTCAGATCAGCTCTCTGATTGACAGTTGCACTCAGTGAGACTCAGATCTGGCTCAGTTAGACATAGATCAGCCATTGATGGACTCTCCTTCAGCTATAGTGGTTTATATCCTTTGGATTTGCGCCCCCTTGGGATGGATCTCCATTTTTTTTATAAATAAAGCTTAGCCCGCCTCTTCCAAGCTAGTTTAATAAGTTTATTTGCATGTAATTCTTGTCTCTTTTTCATATATATATCCAGATCTCATGAGGTTTCGTGGAGGATTGTTTGTTTAGATTTTAAGTCGCAAGGATTGGACGAGCTGTGGATCTATTTTGACTCCACTGTACATCTAAAAACTTTGTGAAGTCATTGCCCCTCTGTATTCCACTAACAAGTTTCCATTGCAGATCCATCCAACAATGGGCCTTTCCCCTTCTCTTCCTCCTTTCTATTAAAATCAATCTTCCGATTACCTGTCTCTTCCTCTTATGATCAGATCTAGTTCTAAGAATTGAATATATATTGTTAGATCTAGTTTATAAGAGTCTTGCTGCTTAGATCTATAATTTCATAAAGATAGATCTAGGTGTAGGAATTTCCTTTTTTGCAAGTAGCTAAAGCATAGATCTAAAGCTTGCTCATAAGGTAGTTTCTTTTTTCGTTCTTCAAATATTTAAATTTTGCAAGAAAAATGCATATCTCATTGACTGCCCAAACAGAAAGCCAAGATCCCAAGGAAAGCGTTCCTTTTTGCAAAACTAGATTAGCCCCTTTTAACAATTTTTTTTACTTAGTTTCATTTTCGTTAACTAGCGTGGTGACCCAAAACACTTTTAAAGTGTGTTTGGGAACATTTTATTTTAATTGCTCACTATTTTTTATCAGGTCTAACAAAAAAGAGGAGGAGTCTCTACCTATTTTCCAACTCTTGGACGAACCAGAGCTTCCTAGAAGCTTCCCCCACCGCTGTGTTTTGATTTTAGCTTGTTACAAGCTTGTTGTAAGCCTTTGGATCCCAGATAACAAGGAACAAAGTGCACCAATTTCAATTTTCTGATATTGTAAATCGTTGCTAATAAAAACAAAATATCTTTTCGAATAGGCTCTTTCGAGCCTATTCACCATCCCCCCTAGGGGGATTTGCGTCTGTGTCATTTTTTGCTTTTCGTTCATCTTTTTTCAATCTAGCATAGTACTAATATGCAGGGTAGTATACTTTGATTTAAAATCATTTCCATGTTCCATTTCTATTGGTTTCAAAGTAACTTTAATACTTACCCCACGAGCCTCCTTTTGAGCCGAAAGGTGAAGAAAGGTTCGTGGTAGTCTAATTAGAAAATTTTGGTTTGCTTATATTTTTATGTTTAATTTTCTATTGTCATTTGTTTCAGTAACCATAATAAAAATCAACCCCTCCTTGATTCCCCGATTGAGGTCCACTTGGACCGAAAGAGGTTCCTGGGGGGTTTTCTTTTTAATAAGAACACCTTGTCTAAAATTTACTAAAATTGACAAGACTCCGGTGTGTATGCTCTAAACTTGGCTACGGTTCATCCAATCAATCAAGCTACATCAAAAGAACTTGAGTGACTAGAATAATTGGATTCACTCTCCCAAATTGACAAACCATCAGGTGAAAATCCAACACCTTGATCAAACCATTACAGTGGCAAAATACCCAAAGGAAGCAGGAACTCCTGAAAAGTGACCTCGAGGCGCCGATCTCTATTACACCTGTGGGTGCATTATGAACAATAGCCTCAGAGACTCCATTCAGCCCGCATATTCCTTACAGGTAGCCGTGAAGGTTTAGTTTTGGACATACTCCAAGTACTCTCGGGTATATCTGGAGTCCACCCCTTCGCCTAATTTTAATCAACTCATATTTCACATTAACTTAAAATGTACCAAGAGGCAATCGCAAAACATTCACTCCAAACACATGAAAGTACATTGATTATCTTTTGACTCCATTTTAAGGCACTGGCTATTTTCTTTATATATATATATATATCATGTATCAGCATTGTGCTTTCGTGTGCTCATTTTGTATCTTGTCATCCATGGTTGTTTATGGTTAAATTTCAAACTCCTAAGTAACTCATTCAATTCAACATCACCATACTAAATAATTTTTCCTTAGTAACTTAATAGGGTCTACCCCTCTTGGCTTCGTTAGGAGTTGAGCCTAAACGGAGGAGTCAAGAACAAGGTGACAGCCTTGATTCGAGACTTTCCCACAAGGACACACCGAGTGGCTTGAAGATTTCTGCCACGTGATCCAGGTGTGTGAAAGGCAGAAACACTTTTTGGCGTCATTGCCAGGGATAAATCTTTTTATTCTTGGGTACGACTTAGCTTAACTTTTTTCTAAACAACTAAAAAGATAAAACAAATAATTTGATTGATCTTGTCTTTAAAAAACAAAAAAATTAAAACTCGATCCATCTGACGACTCCATTGTCTAACATCCCTCCAAGAATTTCTACCCGAAGAAACCGCCATCAATTATTCAATCCTCTCCCTGATCCTAAAAGGTTTAATAGGGAAATATTGAATAGGCAGACTTCTCGTAGAAACCTTGAAGATTCAGGAGACCAATCCCTCTCAGATATCCATCACATATTTGTAGAGATTCATGTTCACCAATCTCAAGAAATGACGGAATTATTCAAACCCCTTGACTTTTCTCAGATAGCAAGTGCTCCCCATGCCATACCAAAAGATGCTATCAAGAAGCTCCCCATATTTCAGGGTAATAAGGCCATCACTGCCAAGTCTCACCTTCGAAAGTTTGAAAAGCACCTGGTCAGTTATTGCAATGATGCTACCCATGACCATGACGATGTCAAAATGAAGCTATTTGCTTTATCCTTAGAAGATGATGTTGAAGAATGGTACTTCGACCTAGATGATGATTCATATAAAACTCTTAGTGAATTCCTAGAGGGTTTTAAGAAGAAATGGGGAGAAAAGAAAGAACCAAGACATCTGCTTGCTGCCCTTCATAACATTAAGAAGATAGAGAATGAAACCATGGATGAATTTAACACTAAGTTTGGGCGTGTGGTTGCGGACCTCCCTAACAAAATCAAGCCAAAGGATGCCTCCATCCTCATATCTTACATCGAAGCTTTCACTGGTGATTTGAGGTACCAATTAAGAGACAAAGAGCTGGCCAATCTAAAAACTGCTCAGGAATTGGCCGAGAAAATAGAAAAGAATATGCAGTCTTTAGGCAAGTCCAAAATTCCAGGTCACAATAGGGGAAACAATTCCTGCAGCAAAGAGACCAAGGGTAAAGCCATTGAATCAGAAGAAAAGGGAACTTCTAAAGATCCCATGGAAAAGGTGACGGACATGATAAAAAAATTCATTACTAGTCAAAACCAACTAATGGCCAATCATTCTGCTCACTTGAATCACATTCATAATAGATTGATCACAATGGAAAAGAATAATGGACCTAGGAACTTTCAGCCCAAGCAAAATCAGATGTATCAAAATAAATTTCCTCAACAGGAGCCTAGGATTCCAAACCAGTTAGACTCAGCTAACATGGTAGAAGAAGTAATTCCATGGTGTAGACCCTATGAACAATTCCACCAAGAAAGCACTTGTTATGTTGCAAATCAAGTCATGGAACATGGACTTCCCGAGTTCAGTAGTCAGGAAACAACTTCAAGCAATTCTGATCATGTATACATGGTAGGCTAGGCCTACCCTTTGTCACCAGCTAAATAGTGCAAGCCTAAGGATGAAACCATTGCAGAATCTTATAGTGAAACTTATGATGAAAAATGTAATGTACATGATGGGACTCCTACGTGCTCTCCATATAATGATGATAGTCTCGAAGGTTTACTACCTTGTGACCTTTTCTTTGAAGAAGATGAGTATGAAAATGAGGACAAGTATAACTTGGATCATGATACATGTGACGAAGACTCCCTTATCTCCGACAAAGATGTTGATGAGGAGTCCTGGACATTCATGGAAAATCTAGTCTGTGACATGAATAAAGAGAAAAATAATGAACCGAAAACTTTTGATGGTTTTGTTGATTTTTCTATCTATGGCATATCTGAAGGAGAGAGCATGGATCTAGAGACCTGGGAAAATCCTCGAATGGAAGAGGAGCATTCAAAACTCTTATATAATCATTCAGATTCATATCATGCAAAGCCACACAAAGGTATCAATAATGAAGACATGGAGAAGCAGTGTTGTGAAAAGACAGATGTGATGCGGTTAGTAGAATATCAGTCTCAACTATCATCTTCACATATAGAGTCTCCTCATGATTTGGTGCCACTTGGGGCTTATACAGGGAATTATCATCTGGTAAGCCTCGATGATCAGTATGATGGAGTAGTCAATCTACCTCATCACTCTGATTTGTATATCAACCCTGTCTAGTCATGAATAGAAGCAAACTGCACAAGCAATTACCAGTTTGGGAGGAAGTTTGATAACATTATGCATGCCTATGATTTCCCATCCATCCTGCCCCTTTCAAATCATCACACAGGTTTTCATTTTCTAAATAAAGTATCCTTACTTTGGTTGGTAACCAAAGACAAGGAAAAAGAAATTTATGTTAATAAAATGCTTAGGTGGTTACATTGGATTTTTTATTACACTTAACCATGTTTATATCATGCTTAGAGTAGGAAAATAAGCTCCTTGAAAAAGAGCATTTACTTTCCACATTTTTGTTTTAGCTATAATAAAACATTTTTTTTCATTAGTTAGTTACATTTATTTTGGTTAAATAAATCATCTTAATGGTTCATTTGGTTTTTATGTAAAGCTTGTGCTAATAAGTTTTTCTTGTCAAGTTGAGATGTTTTTACAGGGTGTATAAACCAGAGATTCTGGTGTTCTCATATCCTCTCCTTTCCCTATGACCAGATCGAGCACACGTCCCGCAGTTGGAGCCAGAATGTTACCACCTAAGTTGTACTTAAAGGTATTTTATCAAGTGAGCCTGGTGAACCGGACAAGGATAACTTGTTCGAACTTCAGAAGACCTTCAGTCTTACTTCTAGGAAGATTTGTTGTACTATATCACATGTTCATACCCCATGGAGGAATTATAATAAATGTTCTAGCATGATAGTGTATGTAAAAGACTCGGTCTCTTAGACTTTATTTGTCAATTCGATCAGCCCAAGGTGTTTTTTCCCTTGGTTATTATTGGTTGTTGAATAAACGACTAATAATTTATGAGTTTTTCACTCCATACCTCCAAAGTTGGGGTGGTCGGCTTGGCATTTAGGCCTATT
>LPNX010439963.1:0-37700 GCA_001517045.1 Pseudotsuga menziesii
GATCGAGACTTTACCAAGAGTAAAGTAGGTTCCAACCTTAAAGGTTGAATGCAAAAGACTAGGATATGTTGATGACCTGAGAAGACAAACTCATAGAAGATGTTGTGATACTCGAATGTTGTTTGGGATATAGTAGTCAAACCAGAAAGAAAGAATGTGGTATCTTCCAAATGGATTTGCAAGATAAGATATGTTGCTGATAGAAGTAAGGTAAGAGTTGTGGCTAGAGGTTTCTATCAGAAAGAGGGAATTAATTTTGAAGAGACACTTAATTCTGGAAGCAAGGTACATTTCCCTCAAAACTATCACGGTAGTTTCTTCCATGATGAAGTAAAGACAAGCCTTCCTTAATGGTATGATTGAGGAAGAGTTTTACATCGAATATTCACGAGGATTTGAAGCTGAAGACAGAAGGAATCAAGTATGCAAGTTGAAGAAGGCCCTCTATGGCTTGAAGCAAGCTCCCAGAGCTTGGTATGGAAGAATAGATAGTTTCCTGATGAGCATGGGCTTTGCCAAGAGTAAAGACGATCCTAACCTTTCCTACAAGGTTGTAGAAGATGTACCCGTCATTCTATTACTATATGTGGATGACTTATTCTTGACAGGGAATGAGAAATAGATCATGGAAAGTAAGAAGAAACTAGCAGAATAATTTGAGATGAAAGACCCTTGGTTAATGCATTATTTCCTAGGTCTGGAAGTATGGCAAAGTTCAGAAGGAATCTTTCTCAACCAGGGAAAGTATGTGGTAGAGATATTGAAGAGACTCAAATGCAAAGTCATGGCCACACCCATGTACTCCAACCTAAAGCTGTTAGCTGATGACTCATTAGAGTTAGTGGATGTGACTCACTACAGACAGATCATTGGGTCATTGATGTACTTAACAAATACCAGACCAGACATTTGTTTTGCTATGAACACCTTAAGTCAATATCTTGTTCAACCAAGACGGGTTCACCTAGTAGCTGCAAAACATATCTGAAAGAGACTATAGACTTTGGTCTATACTATGATGGTAGCCATGAGTATAGATTGTATGGCTACACAGATGCAGATTGGGCTGGAAGTATCTCAGACAGGAAAATCAAATCAGGTATATGCTTTGAGGTCTGTTATGAGTTCATGGTTTAGCAAGAAACAATCCAGTGTTTCTCTTAGCACGGTTGAAGTAGAATACATAGCAGATTGCTCTACTATGTTATGAATCCATATGGATTCAGAAGCCGATATCAGGTCTCTTTGACCTGAAGATGGATACAACAATGATTCTATGTGATAACCACAGTTGTGATGACAAAGAACCCTGTGTTCCACATAACACGTAGAAATCCGGTATTTCTACATACAAGATAAGATGAAGATAATGATACTATAGATGCAGATGATGGTGATTTAGTATTTCTATACTGAATATAGAGATGATGATGTTTCAGTATTCCCATATTGAAGATATAGATGATGATGATTTTAGTATTCAAATACTAGAGATACAGATGGTGATAGATCAGTATGATGATGGTTTGGATGATGATGTACCGACAAAGCCTCTGCCTCAAGTAGAGTTCGAACACTTTCGAGACAAGCTTGGTGTTGTTCGGACAGACCTTCCTCGAAAGGGGGAGTAGTGATGTTGTAGTGGGATTGTATCATCCCTGGGAATTTTCCCTAAAGTGATCCAAAGACCTCGGTCCTCGAGAATGAAGAGGGATTGTATCATCCCGGGACATCTGTCCATAATAGATTTGGTGACCTCGGTCATCGAGAACGTGATGGGATTGTATCATCCTTGGGCACCTTCCCTAAAGTGATCCGGAGACCTCGGTCCTCGAGAATGAAGAGGGATTGTATCATCCTGGGACATCTATCCATAATAGATCCGGTGGCTTAGGTCCTTGAGAATGTGGTAGGATTGCATCATCCTTGGACATAGTCCTAAAGTGATAGGGAGTGATTATCCCATAATTGTATCTGGTGACTTCGGTCGTCGAGAATGTGGTAGGATTGCATCGTCCTCGGACTTAGTCCTAAAGTGATAGGGACTGATTCTCCCGTAATCAATCCGGTAACTTCGGTTGTCAAGAATGTGGTGGGATTGCATCATCCTTGGACTCAAGTCCTAAAGGGATAGGGAGGGATTATCCCGTAATTGTATCCGGTGACTTCGGTCGTCAAGAATGTGGTAGGATTGCATCGTCCTCGGACTTAGTCCTAAAGTGATAGGGACTGATTCTCCCGTAATCAATCCGGTAACTTCGGTTGTCAAGAATGTGGTGGGATTGCATCATCCTTGGACTCAAGTCCTAAAGGGATAGGGAGGGATTATCCCGTAATTGTATCCGGTGACTTCGGTCGTCAAGAATGTGGTGGGATTGTATCATCCCTGGACTTTAAGTCCAAAAGTGATCCAAAGACTTTTTGTCTTTGAGTTGTGGATTGCAGGTTGTTGCTGATGATGATGATGACGTACTGATCAAAATATCAGAGTATGATGATGATGACATACTGATCGAAAGATCAGAGTATGATGATGATGATGTACTGATCTAAAAGATCAGAGTATGATGATGATGTTTCTGATTGAAAGATCAGAGTATGTTGATGATGTTTCTGATCGAAAGATCAGAGTATGATGATGATGTTTATGATCGAAAGATTAGAATGTGATGATGATTATGATCGATAGATCAGAATATGATGATGATGATGTTTCTACTGATCAAGAGGTCAAAGTACTGAAGATGTTGCTGCTGATCAAAAGGTCAAGGTGCTGAAGATGTTGTTGTTGATCGAAAAGTCAAAATGCTGAAGATGTTGCTGATCAAAAGGACAAAATGCTGTTGCTGATCGAAAAATCAAAGTGTTGAAGATGTTGCTGATCAAAAGTTCAAAATGCTGAAGATGTTGTTGCTGATCGGACAGTCAAAGTGCTAAATATGTTGCTGATCGAAAGATCCAAGTGCTGAAGATGTCGTTTCTAATTGAAAGATCAAAATGCTGAAGATGTTGTTGATCAAAGACTGAAGATGTTGCTGATGATTAAGATTGAAGATTGAAGATGAAGACTACATGATGTTGAAAAGCTTACAATGATTTATATATGTGTTACCCTGCTAATGTTGATGATGTCCCCCATCTTTGCTCTTGTTGTTGTTGATGTAGAATACCCTTCTCGTTAAGGGGGAGTGTTGAAATATTGTAACTTCAAAGAATATTCTTTATGTATCTTTTGTGGTCCCCGATGGTCCAACTGGGAGAATCATTTGTATTTCATTGTACCCCGATGCTCCTAATCAGAAGAACTAATAAGAGTCATGAGGTAGTCCCCTCAAATTGTAAAGGTGGGTCATCAGCACCCCAGTATGGTTACTTGAGCCTACATGTGTAACTCGAGCCTACATGAGTTAACTTAAGCCGACATGTTAATTGAGTAAACTTTAAGTGAACGGATGAATATAAATAGAGGTGTAGTGCTCCTCACTTGAGACACACACACTCACTTGGAATAGCGCACTTGTGGAGGAGAGCAGTTGCTGGAGAAGGAGGAGAATCAGGTTTTTGATCTCCTTGTTGGTTTTACCTTTTTCCCTTTTTGGGGCATCTATATTGAGGAAGATTTTGCTGGGTTTTTCCCTTTAGGGTTTTCCCAGGATAAATCTGTGTTGTTCTTGTGATACTGTTTCTTTCAGTGATCCTATTTTATATGATTTTATTGTGAAAAATGAAATGATATACTAATGTCTTAGTTAAGCATATGAAAATTTAACAAAAACTTCCAAAAATTTGCCTAAGTGTTGAACAGTCGGAACACTAAGTGGAAAAGACTTTCGACGTAGCGAAACAGTTAGTGGAAAGGACTTCTGATGTAGCAAAAGAGTTAGTGGAAAAGACTTCCGACGTAGTAGAATAGTTAGTGGAAAAGACTTCCGACGTAGCGGAAGAGTTAGTGGAATAGAATTCCAATGTAGCGGAAGAGTTAGTGGAACGGACTTCTGACGTAGCGGAAGAGTTAGACGAAAGCACGCCCAACGGGAACAATTTCAAGGAAAATCGTAGAAAATTTGTCTAAGTGTTCGATGTCCGTTAGAAGAAAATAGTTTTTCGAGCATTCGCCATTGCAGATGGCAAAACAACTACGCGTCCGATGGGTAAGTTCTCCGACCGCCGACGCCATGAAGAAAAGTTGAAAAATTTTCTAAGTATAGAATTCGTCGGCTATCGGAAAAAGATAGTGGATGGAATGCCCACCGTTGCGGAAGCCAAAAGCACTAGAATTCCGATGAGAAAATACCGTCGATACCGATCGGGGTATGCCTTAGCAGATTGATTGGCGAAACTTAGTCCTTTGCAGAGCCGCAATGGTGGTAGGAGAAGAAAGGTTAGGAGCCGCTATGTCGGCAGTTGGAGGAAGAAAACGAAGTCGCTGCAGTAGCGGAATGAGAAAGAAGAATTGGCCGCAACAGTGGCGTTCAGAAATCAAACAATCTTCTGGTGCAGCGGTGGCACGAAGAAGAAGACCTGGCCGCCATGGCGGGTCAATGTTGAAAGGATTTCTGCAATAGCCGAAGGAAACCCAAGATGGGAGCCGAAATCAAAGTTTTAACAGGGAAAATTCAAAAAAAATTCTAAGTGTTGAGACCGTTGAAAAAAGTTAGCTGTTTGAGCAGCCGATGCAGTAGCAAGCATCGGAAGAAAATAGAAGATGAAGTTGCCGATGCAACGGAAGAAGAGAAGGGAAGGTTTCGGTGGAGACTAGCGGAAGATGGAGCCGCAGTTTCGGCAAAGATCTTCCGAAGATAGCCGAAACGTTGAAAAAGAATAGTTGTTTGAGCATCCGATGTTTCGACAAGAAGAAGAAGAAAAATAAAATTGAAAATTTTTCTAAGTATAGAAAACGTCAGAGAAAATTAAAGGATCGGTCCGCCGATACGCCGGAAGCCAAAGGAAGATCGGCCCGAAACGTCAAAAAAATTTAGTTGATTGGACCGCCGATGAGTGTCGGATGAAAGATGTATATCAGACTGCCGGAGTATCGGAAGCTTAGAGAACTAGCCGTCCGACAGGTTAGAAGATCCGATTTCTGATGAACAGCGGAGAAGCTAGTGGTTTGGACTGCCGAAACGTCGGATTGATAGATGAAATGAGAGCCGATTCTGTAGAGGAAATTTTTGAGTTTTTTAAGTGGGATTTTCCAACAGATTTTGACTGTTTTTCAGGGGGATTTTTAGCTGTTTTTCAGTGGATTTTCAGGGCTAAATAGACGTTCTTTGATGAAGGAAATCTTGTGTTTGGGAAAATTTGTTATTTTATGATTTTTTTTTCCAAGAAAAGGGTAAGTAGTTTTGATTTATATTAATACTATGCATCTAATAGTTTGCTACTAACACATTGCAGAACTATAGATAACTTCCAAGAGCAGTACTCTAGAAAGAACAGTGTGGTAAAGCCAGAGGTGGTTCAGTCATGAGAACCCATGATGGGTACGATGCTCAAGATTCTCATGAGTGAGACGAAGATGCCATGGGAGAAAATGTCCATAATAGGAATGATGACATTGAGTCCAATGGAAGGAGATTCCAAGAGACACCGTTAGATGTTGTAGCCACCATGAGAAGATTAATTAAAGCCCAGGAAGAGCAGCATCAGTTGAATGCTGCCATATTGGAAAGTTTGACAGACTTGCAGAAAAAGATAGATTCTAGATGAGGTACATCAAAAGGCAGTAAGAGCAGCACTAGGAGAAGGAGAAGGACTTTCAGTGGATCGTCTGACTCCAAAGAATCCAGTGGAGATACAAGTTCATCTCCTCATAAAAGGAAAAGAAGAAGGAACCTTAGGGATCACTCTCGAGATGAGTTTAGGAAAGCTAAACCTCCTACATTTGATGGTGACATAAAGACGGGACAAGAAGCTGAGGCTTGGCTTCTTGGGATAAAGAAGTACTTTCAGGTGTAGGACTATTCAAGGAACATGAAGGCACGAGTTGCCATATTCAATATGAATGGAAGAGCATCCATTTGGTGGGAACACTTCAAGCAAGTAAAGAGGATCAATGAAAGGAGACTTAGTTGGAAACAGTTCAAGAAGTATTTCAAGCAGAAATACCTCTCTGAGAGGTACTATGATGACAAGATCAAGGAGTTCCATGAGCTAAGATTGGGACAGCAAACCATGGATGAATATGCAAATAAGTTTTTGGAGCTATTGAGGTATCTCCGGTACATCAGAGATGAAAAAGTGAAGGTCCAAAGTTTTCTGAGTGGATTAGCTTAGTCTTACAAAAATAGAATTGAGTTTTATGAACCTAGAACTCTTGAAGAAGCAATAAGAAAAGCTAAGTATTGCTATGAGCAAAGTAAAGGAAAACCTGATCACCATGAGGCATGGAAGGACAAGAAGAATGAAAAGTTGGACCAAAGAAAGAAAGGTTTCAAACCTTCTAGATTCAGGAATCAGCAGAAGCAGCCATCCCAAGCTACGAGTGGTCCAATTGGAGTGATAGGTGGAAAGCCTAAAGAGCCACATCCAAATAAAAGTCCACTCAAATGTTGGAAATGTGAAGGACCTCACTTGTGTAGAAATTGTCCACTCGAGAATGAGAGTGCAAGGCCAGCTTACAATATTCAAGAAGAAAAAACAGTGGGTCAGGTAGCAAGGGAACTCCCTAGGATTTATGCAGCACTGGAGGACTGCCAGACATATCATCAGTCAACTGTGGTTGAAGTAGCAGGTAATATTGTTGAGCAATTTGTTTCTATTTTGATTGACCCTGGTTCTACGCACAGTTACATTACCCCTAGAGTAGTGGAGTTTTGTGCTTTTAAGAAGGTAAAGCATAGGAAATCTTGGTTAGTCCAGCTAGCCACTGGAACTAAGAGAAAGGTTAGTGAAATGGTAGAGAAATGTCCATTGGTCATGGATGGGTTGGTCACCTGTGTAGATCTAAATGTTCTACCGCTTGGTTCCTATGATATTCTCATTGGTATGGATTGGTTAGAAGCTCAAAGGGTGAAGCTTGACTGTTACAATAAGACTTTTGAATGCACGAATGAAGAAGGAAACCTAGTAGTTGTGAGAGGCATTCCAAAGGTGATTTCAGTATGGCAGGTTTCAGCAATGCAGTTAAATAAGTTCTGTAGGAAGGGTTTCCAGTTGTATGCAACTTATATTTTGGAGGCATCAGGAGATGAAACTCCTAGGTTGGAGGACTATTAAGTCTTACAGGAATTCATGGATGTGTTTCCTGATGAGATTCCAGGGCTTCCTCCAAAGAGGGACATTGATTTCATGATTGAACTTGTGCTAAGAGCAGCACCAGTGTCCAAGGCACCCTACATGATCAGTACACCGGAGATGCTAGAATTGAAGATGCAACTGCAAGAGTTGTTGGAAAAGAAGTATATCCGACTGAGTGTGTCCCCTTGGGGAGCACCAGTTCTATTTGTAAAGAAGAAAGATGGTGCACTCAAGTTGTGTATTGATTACAGACAGTTGAACAAGGTTACTGTGAAGAATAAATATCCTTTGCCTAGGATTGATGACCTCTTTGATCAAATGAGAGGAGGAAAGGTATTTTCCAAGATTGACTTGAGGTCTGGTTACCATCAAGTGAGAATCAAGGATGAAGACATTCATAAGACGACCTTCAGGACAAGGTATGGGCATTATGAGTTTGTAGTGGTACCATTTGGTCTCACAAATGCACCGGCTACATTTATGTGCCTTATGAATAGTGTCTTCAGCAGGTATTTGGACAAGTTTGTTATTGTTTTCCTTGATGACATTATTGTTTATTCTAAGAATGAGAAAGAGCATGAAGAGCATTTGAGATTGACATTGCAATTGCTCAGGGAGCATCAGTTGTATGCAAAACTGATCAAGTGTGACTTCTATCGAGATATAATTTAGTATTTGGGTCACATTATCTCAGAAGAGGGTATATCTATGGACCCTGAAAAGATTGAATCCATTATGAATTGGCCTACTCCAAGAAATGTGACAGATGTGAGATATTTTATGGGACTTGTAGGATACTACAGGAGATTCATTGAGGGATTCTCCAAAGTTGCACATGCCATCAATTCTTTGCAAAAGAAGGGGATGAAGTTTGAATGGACATTGAGGTGTGAAGAAAGCTTCCAGCAGTTGAAGAGTCTTATCACCAATGCACTAGTATTGAAGGTTGCAGATCTAGAGAGAGATTTTGTGGTGTGTACCGATGCATGCAGACAAGGGCTTGGAGGAGTCCTTATGCAGGACAACCATGTAATATGCTATGAGTCAAGAAAGCTTAAGGAACATGAGAAGAACTATTCCACTCATGATCTAGAGCTTGCAGCCATAGTACATGCTCTCAAGATGTGGAGGCATTACTTGACGGGTAGGAGATTTGAGCTCAGAACAGATCACTGTGGACTGAAGTATCTATTTGATCAGCCTACTCTGAATGCTAGGCAAGCAAGATGGCTGGAATTTTTATGTGAGTTTGATTTTGAAATCAAGCACATAAAGGGAAAGGAAAATAAGGTAGTTGATGCACTCAACAGGAAGGTGCAAGAAATACATGTGGCATCTCTTAGTATTTGCCAATCAGATTTGAGGCAGCAGATTGTTAATCATGTTGCTGGAGATGAATTGTATGAGCAGGTAAAAGGCAAATTGCAACAGCAAAGTCTTGAGAAGAGATATGAGGGATATAAATTGGAAGAAGATGGACTTCTCACTTTTAAAGTTAGAATTTATATTCCACATGTAGCAGATTTGAGTAGAGTTGTTATGGATGAAATCCATCAAGCTCTGTATTCTGGTCACCCAAGATATCAGAAGACAATTGCTACAACTAGAAAGCAGTACTTTTGGCCAGGTATGAAAAAGGACATGGCTGAATACATTTCAAGGTGCATGAAATGTCAACAGGTAAAGGTTGAGCATCAACATCCAGCAGGTTTGTTGCAGCCTTTGCTAGTTCCGGAATGGAAATGGGAAGTTATTTCCATGGATTTTATTACAGGATTGTCGACGACTTGGAGACAACATGATTCCATCATGGTTGTAGTGGAAAAGCTGACTAAGGCAACACATTTTATACCAGTGAAGTCTACACGCAAGACTGATGACATTGCAAAGATCTTCATGAAGGAGATTTTCAAATTGCATGGATTGCCTAAGGCAATAGTCTTTGACAGAGATGTCAAGTTCACTTCCAATTTTTGGAAGGGATTGTTTGCAGATTTGGGTACAAAGTTAAACTTCAGCACTGCATACCATCCTCAGATAGATGGGCAGACAGAGAGAGTGAATCAGGTGCTTGAAGATATGCTTCACATGTATCTGATGGACAAACCAACCAAGTGGGAAGATTACTTACACTTGGTAGAGTTTGCTTACAACAATGGATAGCAAGCATCCTTGGGGATGAGTCTGTATGAAGCTTTGTATGGAAGACGGTGTAGGACACCAGTGACTTGGGACAACCCGGTGAACATAGTTGTGCTTGGACCAGAATTGCTCAAGGAAATGGAGCAAGAAGTTGTAAATATTAGGCAGAATCTGAAAGCAGCACAGGACAGACAGAAAAGCTATGCAGATAAGCATAGGATGAATCGGGAGTTCAATGTTGGGGATCATGTTTACCTTAGAGTGAGGGCAAAGAAAGTTCCTTGAAGCTTGGAAGTTGTGCCAAGCTATCAGCTAGATATTGTGGGCCATTTGAAGTGCTTGAGAGAATAGGGCCTATTGCATATAGACTAGCATTTCCTACTAATAATAGAGCTCATAATGTTTTTCATGTTTCTTTGCTTAAGAAATATGTACATGATCCTAACCATGTGATAAATTGGGATGTGATTCAGGTGGAACCCGAGGGAGAGTTCCGAATCGAGCCAATGTGCATCCTCGACGGGAAGGTCACAATCCTCCAGAACCGGGCCATAGGGAAGGTAAAGGTGTAGTGGGAGCATTACGGACCTGAAGAGGCTACGTGGGAGCTGGAGGATTCCATGCGATTAGCATATCCATTTTTGTTCAATCCTGCGGAACGCTGAGGCGGTACCAGTGTAGCATTTTGTTCAAATTTTGTAAAGCATTGAGGACAGTGCTATTGAAGGGGGGGGGGAATGTAATACCCCAGTTTTAACCCCGCTTGCATTAAAATACATAGGATACATATGTTGTAAATAATCGTGATGTGGAGCTAAAGGCCAAGGCCCCACCATAGATTTGGTTATGTTGTGTTTCTGATTAGGAATGGTCACCGATGGTATATTGGGACATGCGGCATATATTTAATTGTGGCATCATGTAAACACACATTTTAATTAAATAACCCAACCAGCTATGTTCGCAGCAACTAAATTGAGAAGGGGCATGATTCCAAAAAAAAAGGAAAGGGGGATGTGGAACATTGAGTCACGGGGGGGAAAACTATGTGTCACCACCACCCTTGGATATTTTCCTTTGTTGTTAGTTGAGGCAACGATTGGCTGGAAAGAATACCACTACCATGCCCACACTTTCTCTCCTCTCCACGACGTAGGGACCGTTCTTCCCACTCCCTCAGATCGTGGCTATTCATCTTCCTCATGCAAGATGGGGCTAAAACATTTTACCATCCATTATGTTGGGTTCGCCTCCTCTCTCTAGCGCTAATTGCCGGTTCGTAATTCTGTTCTTTGCAACCCACGCAGAGAACCAACTTCGACCTCCATGCATTGGACGGTATATTGTTGTATCCATCATAGCGGATCGCAGCAGAAATTATTGGGATTTCTCCCCACTGATTGATGGGAGCGGTTTTTCCCCACGCATTGAGTTACCTGCAATGCAGCATTGGTAGAATATTGGGGTGATCTTTCCTGTGAATCCACGCTGAGCTGTGAATGTTGGTCGTGTCTTTTAACCATTTTTTCGGTTTGTGTAAGTCTTGCAGCGATAGTATTAAAGATTGGTTGATGTGTATTCATGTGAGTGTGTTAACTGTTGTTTTCCACGATGGCTTGACTGTGTTTTTCCCTGTAAACGCTTGAATAGCTGTTTGGCTACTTGCATGCAGTGGATTTGTCCCCGGAGTATTTGGGGTTCGTGAATGAGGGCCTGAGGTGCTTGATAAACCTGGTGGGTTGAGAACCACATAGACAGAGCCACTGAGATGGATTTCTTCTCCACAGCCCCTGAAGAGCACTGGAGGGAATATCAGGGTCTAAGGGACTGCGTTGCAGAGAAGGGACTGACTTCCTTGTGTTGGGTGTGTGTGGGTGTTCTAGAATCCAGGCTAGTCCTGGTGTTGGTGTCTGCAGCTCTTTAGTGAGCTCACCATCTTAGCATTAGCCTTTCCCAGCTCCTGGATGGCCTGATAAACCTAACTCTGTTGGCTTGGCTGATCTGTTGTTCGCCTGAAAAACCCAACCATGTTGGCTTGGCTGAACTGTGTACCCTTGTGGTGTTGTTACCTTGGCTATGTGTAAGCCTGTTAGTTCCTTATTCCTTGAAGAATCATGCCTAGATCAGGGGTGGCAGCATTGCTGAGAGATTAAGGAGCACGCTGGCCTATGGTTGGGTGGAACGTTGCAGCGACGTAGCTGGTTGCAGAACAAGCTCTTTATAAGATAAGTAATTTTGGCTATTTTACTTCTGCAATCCTATTTACTATTAATGATCATGATGAACATGTTTAATGCTTGTATGAATGTATGTTGCTTCCGCTGTATATGATAAATGTTCATGTATGTATGTTCTAGTTCAAAGCATTCTCCTTCAGCATTTCATATGAATGTACATGTTCATGGGGCTCTTAGCCCATATGGTTAACGCCATGGTACCGTCCTCTTCACCGGTCAAAGGGTCGGGGACATTACATCCACCACCTCAATATCAACAACCACAATACTCTCAGTTGTAATACTAGTAAAATCAGTTTCCACAACAACAAAAATACCCTCAACAAATGGGGGGGCTAGAAATTTTCGAGGCATAGGACAAAAACAAGGAGGAGGAGGATTTAGTCATGGAAGATGCCAAGTCTTATGTTATAACTGTGGGAATCTAGGACATTTTTTTCGATATTGGAAAATTCCCGCAGAAACATGTACATGTTGTAAAGCGTTTGACCACATTGTTGAACAATGTATGCAACTAATTGTGAAATGGAAGGCTCGAACTATCGTCAAACCTAATCCAGCATAAAATCAAAATATGAACCCTAACCAGAACATTCAAATGATTTCTATCAAGCTGAGATAACCTCACATCATTGTGGTTACAATAGAAGGTGTTGCGACAGGTAGACCAGAATACACAGTAAGGACAACTGCAAGTGAGACCTGTGGCACAAAAGAAATCCCCGCTAGATGTCCAAAATGAGAAAGAATTATTCTTGGATGTGCAACCAGAGTTTGTTGATTCCAATCAACCATTTGAATCTGTACAAGTCAAGAGCATACCTAAACGATTTGAATAGTTACTTAGGAAGAAACCAATGAAAAAGGTTAGTAAGCTTAAAGAATTTTTCAAAAATTGTTTAGCACTAATCAATGATAAAAATGTTGTCACAGAACTGACAACACTAATAGAAGAAACTCAGAAGACATGTGACCTAAAAAAAGAGTTAACCATATCGGGAAGAGACTAAAAACATGTCAAGTGCAAATGATTGCGGAGATAGGAGAATATGATATATATTATATCATATTCGATTTGGGCTCGGATGTTAACATATTGACAAGAAAAATGTGGGAGAGCATGAATAGACCATGACTAGACTAGAATTCCATTCAACTTAGGCTTGCAGTCCAAATGAAGGTTCTACCAATAGGTAGACTAACTCAAGTGCCTATAGAATTTGAAAGCTTAAGAACATATGCATACTTTGAATTAATCGACACTTTCAATGTCACAAATCCATATTATGCACTGTGGGGAATCGATTGGGAAATAGAAAACCAAAACATTATAAACTTTCAGAAAAGGATCTTATCATTTGAAGATTCTAAACTAAGGGTGGTTGTGCCAATTGATCTACCTGAAGGGCAGAGATATGTCGAGCCAGTAAATAGTGAAGGCCAAGTCAATTACCTCAATCAATTATATAATATCATGTCTTCAAGAGAATACTATATAAATCCAACAGCTGATGGAAAACTGAGTTGGTGAAGTGTAAGTTCGTGCACATCTGATTCAAGTGATGTCCTGGAAAATTGGAAAAACAGGTTGCATGAAGTCTCCATGATAATATGTGTAAGAATAACAAAATATGTCCAAAGAGTAGGAGTTGAAGAAAGCGAGTTTCCTACATATGAAGGATTACCCAAACTTTCATCTTTTCTGGTGGAATTTAAAGAACACGTTATAGAATCGCTGTGATTGTCTGCCTTGGACTTTGTGTTGAAATCTACACCCACTAGATGGTGGTGTACACAAACAATCTATCTCTGAGTGGCCATAGTATAAACGATTACTAGAGATTATATTTGGGGAAGATATCAATTATTCTAATAAGAAGTATATAGGACTGACAAATCATGGGGAGCATAATGAGCATTGTCACAAGACATGGCAAGAATATCAGCGACAGAAGTGGGTTCATCGATTCATCTAGACTTTGGAAATGTAACCAAGAAATTGGTATACATCAGTGCAGCTGAGACGAGGAACTCATGAATGGGAATATTTAGTTACAAGTGGTACCCATACATTTGAATTTGCAAGTGAACATCTGACGATTGATGTTGCGCTACAGAAAATGAAGGAAAATATATTTGAATATATTCCAGTTGCAGCCATGAACTTCCATCAATGCACCACGACAGTACATAACTATATGGAATGTTACAATATTACAAGAGAAGCGGACGATCATGATATGCTTGAGATAAAAATACCTAGGTCAAAAGGTATGCATGTAGTGAAAGGAGTCGGTATGTCTAGTGACCAATTCCTAAGTCCACTCAAGATCAAGAAAGTAAATATCCGGTCATCTGAAAACCCAAAGTTTACCAATATTGGAGACTACTAGGACGATGAGACTGGTTAAAATGAAATTAATATGTAATGTCCCCATTTTAATTCCCATATGTTTGAGGGAAAAATAATTAAGTTGGGAATTAATGACGTAAAGTCACTTTGTAAAGTTCAGATAAGCAAGTACATACAAACAAAATAATATAAATTTTTATAGCCACAAACTCCATTTATCTAGGGAACAATCCCAACCAAGGATGGTTGCTCCAACAAATATCCAAAAGAATATGGCATACACATTGACAAGTCTTCCTCGGCACCTACACTTATATCAGACAAGTTCTCAAGGGAAACAAGATAGTCTCCCACTATCTTCTCCACATCAAGCACTCCTATTAGTAGGGTTTCCAAATGCCACAAAACCTTTGTTTTCTTCCTTGCAAGAACTAAAAAATAAATTTCTCCCATTGGTCCTATATGGTTCCTCCCAAACCCTAGCTTCCCTTGTTTTATTTGGGGAAAAATCTAACCTTGTTCTTGTCTTGAATCTTCTCCAGATCCTTAGTGCTCAAGACAAAGAGAGAAAATACAATGAAAAATAATCACAAAGAAACTAGTTCTCTATAGCTCTCAAATATATGGCACAAGGAAGTGATCATATCATTGACATGAATGAACTAATGAAAAGACTCTATCCATCCTTTATTAATATGAAAGGCACACAGGAGTACAACAATATCAAAGTGGAACTTGTCCACAACAAGAAACCTAGCCAACTAAGCATCAACTTAGGCCCACATGTGAAGTGCTTCAACTCTAATTGACATGTTCAACTACAAGGCATGCATTACCAACAAATATGGGTTCCAAGGTGAGTGATCCACAAGATGTGTCCAATGCTACTCCTCTAAAGGTTTCCAATGCTGCAATTCTCCCTCCTAATCCACATGTGTGTTTGGGTCCACCGCACCTACATGATTACTTCTCAACCCAAGTATCCTAACTTAAAGTACAAGCATCCATGTAAGTAACCAAGTTTCCCCATGCTACCTAGTTTTCAATGAATTCCTCCAAGATTTTAGATTCTCCTCCAATTGTATTTTTCCTCCCAAGAAAGCAACAAACCCCCATGTGCACACCTCATGAATAATTCATGAAGTTACATGGATTTCTAAATTCCCAAGGAAGACTACCACATAAGAATCAAGACAAGGCATGAAAATACATGTAGATTCTATCTACAATGTGTATTTCTATCATGGTGCAACCAAGGGTAATTGATAAGCGATACACCCCACATCACATGAAGTAGTACCAAAAATGGTGTAATCACTTTCAAGGTAACCTTGAAAGCTAACACTTCCTCTTTACACGGAAAGTGATTTCATAGAACCTTATATACTCCCTTTGCAACTTAACCAAACCCACCATTTGCAAACTTGAACATGTTGTAGTCTTAGGAATAATCATTTCCCCTCATAAAGGAACTAGTACAAAAATCATTCTCCTCCATCAAGGCATTACACCTCACCCCCTTAAAACAAATGGAAGGCTTAGAAATGGAAGTCACCAATGCAATATGGTTACCAAATCTCATAAGAGGCAACTCACCCTCATTGAATATTTGGGTACTCCTACATGCTCTTATGCATCCTACAATATTTGAGTAAGTTGTCTCGACTTCTTTCATATTGGATTAGAGGATGAGGTCATGTCCATTCTCATGCACTCATTGTTCACACCTAGATATGATTCTTCTTTTTCCTCTAAATCAACATCTAGAACAACACCCCTCTCACTCCCTTCAATAATTGAAGATGATATCTTTGATCTATAGGAGGATACATTCTCATCAAAATTCATATCTCGACTCACCATAATTTTTAATTGTGTTGGAATGTAGATCCTTAATATTAAGAACTCTCATTGTGTCCAACAAAATAATATACCATCACAAATTACATCTTGATCATCCCCTTTGTTAGGGGATTGACTAGTTTTGAATCTAAATGAACATAAAATTGGACCATTAGCAACCTACAACACTTCAATATCCTTCATATAATCTTCATGGGCCAAAATATTCAAACACCACATCAAGGTTTTTTCAGTAATCTTACAGACATGATTACACATCCATACAAGACCAAGATAATTGGATCAAATCTATCAAAATCACAAAGCTAAAAGTATGTACAAATCACATCCATCTCGAAATACCAATGTTGTAGTGAAAAAAACAACCCATATAAAGCCTTCAACAAAGTGTAAACATGGGTTTCTTTCCCATACACCTTAAAAAATCTATCAACTAAATCAAAACCCTCAACAAGGTCAACTCCCTCTTTTCGAGAGAATCCAACAACCTTTTCATAGTATTATCAATGATTCCATTAATTGCAAGCTTAGAATCAATCATTGATGAGAATATCTAGGCACATACATCATCGAATACTTGGCAACTCGGTTTGTCTTTTTTCTTCTCTATGGTTGTCTTGCTGAGAACTCATGGAAAAATGCACAGGTTGTGATGCATCCTACTTGTTGATATTGTTTATATGAATCAATTAGGGATATTAGCAAAAACTAGAAACTTAACTTGCTATTGAACATGTCAATTGGCAAAAATGTAATCAGCACAAATTCATGCAGCTAAAGATTTGCACATCCTTGTGTCAATTGAAGCAGTTTTATTAGGATTCACCTTGGTTTGTTTAGGTTTGGGTTGAGAATGGATATGAGAACAAAAATTTATCAAATTTTATCAGAGCCATATGTCCTTGATCTTGTTCCCTAAAGTAGGTGACAGACTATAATGAATGCTTATTTGGTGTTAAATACATCAACAACTTGTTACTCTCTCTATTACGTATGATGAATTTCTGGCAATGGTTGCATTAGTCTAATTAGTCCTTAGTGCACCTTCCCAGGTCCCTGTTACTATGTGGGTACCTTTGATACCCAGACAAACAAGACTTCTTGAAAAGGGAGCTAACAATGCTTGTTCCAAGTATTGGAGCAAGGATTGGATCACCTATGGCTGCATGGTTTGATCGTGTTGCTAAAGGGTGCCTTCCTAGCCTTTGTCTTGCTACTCGCCCTGCAGTTTGAGCAGGAAGCTCCAATTGAGTGTTCCATTTCCACATAGAGTTGTTTTTATGTGTACATATTTATCTCACATGTGTTGGAAGTGATTTGTATGTTTCTTTGGATTACTATAGCATTAATATGGACAGTTGCAACTCTGTGGATGTTGAAATAATTTATTGTCATTACTATTCATGGGTTGTTTTTTGAGCATTTGTTATCTCCTTTCCTTGCTTATATAGAGCAAGTGATAGCTGTGAGTTCTGGAAAGTAGACTCTATTTCCTTTATTAGATATAAAATCCCAAAGAAAAGGATTCAAGACACAACATGGATTGGGAAGAAAAAGAGGAAATTGGACAGCTCGGTATTATAAAAACATGTGCATTGTGCAAAGGTTTCAATCACTTTATTCAAGCTTTAAAAGATGTTTATGCTAGGTAATGGACAAACTTGATCTAAAATATGGATTGAAGTTGCTTGCATTTGTTAAAGGTCTTGAACAGGAGGATTATCTTTTGGAATAGTTCCAAGTTTTCTACAGACAGAAGCCTTCTGAAGGTTCTATGGCTTCAGGTTTTCAAAGACTTGGAAAAGTTTGGATTATTAAATAAGAAATCAAGAGTTATTCCTAAAAACAAATGATCTAGGAACCATGCATCATCAATGACAACAAAGACACTTTTGTTCAACTATTTGCAAACAAAAACTGTCAGGTATCAGAAATATTCTAGTTAAAATTTGAAAGACAGATTAGTGCTAGGATAATCATTGTTCTAGATAATCTAAGGTTCGGAACCATTAAATAATTGTTGGTTCAGAGCAGTGAAAACACCAAGTCTACATTCTAAAAAAAATGTGAGCATATTTTCTCAAGCTTGAGACATGTTAACCTTTCTTCGATCCCCTCCCCACAATGAGGAAACATAGATTCTCTTCTTTGTCCCACATAACTAAATTATTGCTTTCTCCTATCATCTAGACATGAGGCACATAGCTCTCTTATTCAACACCAACACAAACTTCTAGCATTTGAGGCCCCTTAGCTGTTCGATCAGGGGATAAACAAATCACTTCACTTTTCCACTGTATCCATGAGACATTGTGAGCAGGCACTATCACATAAGAATGGGAAAACTACAACATAGTAGTCAATCAATAAATGCATTATCTGTTAAGTAACCCTTGTTTTATTTGACTTGGCCAAGGAGGGTGATATTTATAGAAAACATTACCTCATAGACTTGGTTTTCCTTGCGCAGATCAGTATATTACCAAAATATTCCTCTCTTTCATGGCCTTCGATGGTAGCATAGACATATTGTAGCCTTGATCGCACCTCTTAGATATTCCATTGTTTGATGGTAAGTAAACAAGGTAACGACATAAACATCAAAAGTCACTAAGAATGGCATGTCTTCTTATATTGACAAATGACAGTTTTAAAGCTAGGCATATGTTGATTCAAGTTTCTGTCAATGCAAATTCCAACATGCTTGTGGCTAATTACTCATGGCTCTTCCACTATTATTTCTAGGTTCCAACCATTTATGCAAATGACCATATTAATAGCTAACCTAATAAATTTAGTCTCTTCAATATCCTTTCTCTCAAACCTGACAACACCATATACACCTAGACCATCATTCTGGTATTAGCAATATCAAGTGGTTGTGGAAGACCATAAAATTACCATTACTTATTTGTAAATATATCACATGTTAATGGATAAACACTGAAAATAACTCATAATGGGTGACCATAGAAGAAACCTCCCGTGATCAGGTAGCTTCAGACAAGTCTAATCAACAATGTTAACCACCATCAACCTTAGGTTCCCTTTATAGATAAAACATCAAGCAGGTTTGGTGACAATATAATTGAATAGGTTCTCTCTGGTTTACTGGTATCAAGTAAGTACCTATTTGATCTTCCCATTCTACTAAATAACCTTGCACGACACTGCATAGACAAACCACTTATTGGTGTAGTGATAACCTTTCTCATATGTATGTTGATGAATCTCTAAGGCCACCATTGCCTGAAACGCAAACCAAAGTATATAATTATGTATTTTTCTCTATTTAAAAAAACCCTATTTAGATAGAAGGTGGACATATTCTTATGAATGGAAAACAACGGTAGGTGTTTATAAAAACCCTATTCTCTTTTAAGGTGTAGTGTGCCAATGGTTGGAACTGATGTCTGTGTAAACTGATCTGAATCAATTGAGTAAGGACAATTAAAAATGATGTCACAGACTCTAAGTTGCCAACCATATGAGAAAACAATGTACATTTCCCAAGTATCAGACAAACATTAGACATCAACAGTAACTCTACAAAAATTCAATATCTTAATTAGATATTGACATTAAGCATGCCAACTATGATTGCATTATAGATGTGTTCAGGTCAGAACAATGGTGAATCTCTAAACACGCTTTTCCACCTGATATTTCATGTGGCATGTTTCTACGTTGGAACTCCGGAGCTTTACATAGAAGGTGGAACCTAACTTGTGGATGGAAAAATGTGGTGGATGTTATGAAGGCCCATTCTATCTCAAGGTACAGTGTACCCAGTGTTAAATCTGGTGTCTGTATGTAAACTAATTGGAATCAATGAAGTTTGAACAATAAAAAATTATGTGATGGACTAAGTTGTTGACCAAGTGAAAAAATAGTAAACGTTGAAAAGTATCAGACAAACAATAGATACCGACAACAGTTATACAATTTAATGATTCAAAAGTTAGGTTTTTTCCTGTCTATACAACTCTGGAAGAAATGACCATGGTGTATCCTAGCTCTTTCAGAAGAACACCATAACAAAAGATAACCAATCATTCTCTAGACCTTTACCTTGAGAGATTGCTCCTTTGCCTCTCAAATACAACAAAATATGGCACACAACTCTCAAGAACTAAACATGAAGACTCATGCCCTCCCAAAAGCATAGAAGGCCTCTTAGAAAAATCCATTCTGAGAAAAGAGCTATTGGCAATGATTAGTTTTATATTCGAAATGTACAGTGTTGACTATAGAAATCGACCCACACTTGATTAAAATTTCTAGAAAAATATCATCAAGCTGTGGTATAGCAACAAGGTTGAGTGCTCATAGCAATGATGGTTTAGGATTAAAACCCAAAAGTCTTGCTCCTAGTACAGTTGATCAAAGTGTTTCAAGATGAAAGTTAGATCAAGGTGGCTACACTACTTACAAAGTGTTAAACTAAGATGTTTTCAGTGCTAATGCATTCTTCTATGTGAATGAGACTAAGTGCAATTCTTGTGTGACTTTGACAAAATTATTGATCAAAGTGTTTCAATATGAGAGTCAGGTCAAAGTGGCTACACTACTTCCAAAGTGTTAAACTAAGATTTTTTCAGTGCTAATGCAGTCTTCATTCTATGAATGAGACTAAGTGCAATTTTTGGGTGACTTTGACGAAATTATTAACCAAGATTTCTAATTGCAACAAATCTCTCATAAAATTCTCCTACCCACTCCAATCAGAAAGAGGGTTAAAAACTCCAGTTAACTATACAAGTAAAAATGTTCAGAATTTGATGAGTGGTGATTTATGAAAACTCAAATCAAGCAATAAGAGAACCAACCGAATGAACCATATCTAATACCTTATCCCCTATTCACCATAGAACACTAATAATTTTATAGGGAAATTATTTGACTACAGAGTACCAACCATGTGACCATTACTTACATCCCTCTACCATAACTACCCAACATAAATGGATAATCCTAGAATCTAATAAAATGGGTAATAAAAAACGCCATTGCTTTCAACCAATCTGAGTACACAAGTCATCACATAAAGAAATTTGGCCAATATATCTATGTAAATAAACTCAAAATTTCACAACCTATATAAGCTAAATACATTGCATCTCTTCCTATTCTTACAGAAGAAGCAGAGATCGAAAACATGTAGAGAAAGACAAATAATTGAAGGGGATTTGTGAGTACTGACCGTCTCCATCCTTTTCAAACAAATTGAAAGCCTCCTTGAACTCAGAGATCTGTTCCTCTGTTAGCTTGTCCATCATTTTCACGTAATGTAAGCAGATAGAGCACTAGAGGAAACAAGAGGATGCTCTGACTGGATTTCCCTGAGTCAAATACCGATCTTAGTTTCTTCTGCTTCTCCTTGTTCCTTCTCAAAATAGAACAAGGGACGAATTTGATCGATCTATACCTTCATTTATCTAAGTCTAGGAGATGCAATGTATGATATATATAGGTGGTGGGTGCAAAACCCCGAGGTGGAAAAAAATCGTATGGTTTTTCAGTTGTAACGGGAGGTGTCGTTGGTCCTTTGAAGAAATCGTGGGATTGAAAAGTGAATATTATTGAAAAGAAAAATAGAAGGAAAAGCAAAGAAATCTATGCTACTCTTATAATCAGTACCATGTGCCCTGGAAAATAATTTCTAATGAGCTCCATGGCTGTTGAATACTATAACTTACACCTAGAATAAAACCAACAGAGTGCCAAAGATTAATATCCAATGAGGAAAATCTCATCAAGCTGTGGTCTAGCAACAAGGTTGAGTGCTCAGAATGACTAACCTGTAAAAATCCTGCAGATAGAAGAAGATTCAAGAAACTAACCTGTAAAAATCCTGCAGATAGAAGAAACTTTGTGAAATTGCTTTCCAAAAATCCACTCAGCCATTGTAAAGATCGATTTGGAATAGAAATCAAGCTTGATGTTGAGCCTGAGTCCTGACTCTTGCACCATTATATAGGTAAAAAAATTCCTCACTTGACTAAATTTATCCATGTTTTGCTCAAATATGGACCAAATCCAGTAAAAAAACTTCCTCAATTGATTAAATCTCCACATTTTACTCAAATAATTTTCCACAAATCCAAATCTAGGACGAACTATGTCCAATTTACCCCAATCGAGGTCGAAGTAAGACCCATTTACTGAAATATTCATAAATCCTGGTGAAATATCAAATTTTTAATCGTATTATCCATAAATTCTGGGCAAAATACCAATCTTTTAACCTATTATCCATAAATCCAGCGAACCATCTTCATTTATCCTCCCAATCGGAAAAAATTGGGCGAATTTAGGCAAATATCTCCTCCCAGTCGGAAAATTTCGGGTGAATGTGGGAAAAAATCAATATTTCCGTCGGCTAATATTCATTTTCTAGTTTTTCCAAATTTCGGGATGAATGCGATTTACCTTGGGTTAGATATATACAAAATAAACAATGGGAGAATTTATTAAATAAAATAAAAACATTTTAATATAAAAATTCGCCCACTATCCCCAAGAGTTAGCTCAATCGGTCGAACAACCGTAGCTAGGCCTCCCGGCAAGTGAGGTCGCGGGATCCATTCTCCTCAATGCTCTTGGGGTTAGGCATGAAGTGTGCCGAGAGTGAGGCCCCTTCGGGTGGGCCCTCTTGAAATTATTCCGTGGATGTAGCCCGTCGGTCAAGCCGGTGCGTGAACCACATTGAAAAAAATAAAAATAAAAATAAAAAAAAAAAAAATTCGCCCACTTTTTTTTTGGTAACCCTTAAAATTCCCCCTTAAAATCATCCCTGCACATGAAGACCCAGAGCAAAGAAGCGCAGAATCAAATGGAGAATAAGGATGATGAATATGCTAGATTGCAGAAGAGATCCCAGGTTTTTAGTGATCTGATTTTTTTAGCAAAAGCTTCTAAAAGTCTTTAGATGACAAAGACTTAGGATGATAGTTAGTTTTGAAAGTAATTAGAATTTGACAGATGTCCATTATTATTCTATTTTTATTACACCTGTATTAAGTCCGATTTTGGAAGATCTGAGACTTTTCTATTTTTGAAGAGTTCGATCCATGAAGATAGGATTTGATGATCATTTCAAAAACTCAAAAGTTTTGTATATAATATCCAGTAGTTAGATGTGGTAGGTGGTTGGAATAATAGATGGGAATCTAGTTTTGAATATGAACTGTAAGACATAAATACTCTTTGCATCTTTAATATAGAACTTACTTTGATATGATTATGATCATGAGCTTGTTTTGTTTTCCATTATGAATTGTATTTTTATTATGATTTTATCCTGTGTATGGTCATCTTAATATCCATTGCAAGATTCTTATGATAAAGTGTAGTTACCATTAAATACTTAGTGATAGAACCAAATTCATTTCGTAAATCCATGCTCGTAATCCCTTCTGTTATTGAATTTTGTATCTTACTTTATGTCATGCAGTTATGTGATGCTTATTTGATTTCCTAGCACCTTTGATTACATACCAGCTCTATTTAATTTGATTTCATTATATTAAATTATCTTTAAGATTTATCTGAGCTTGAACCCTAGTAGTCTAGGTTCAACTTTAGGGATAACAATAACCATCCAACTATCATGCCCTGTATGCATTTCCCACTCTTGGAACTCCTCATTTCCTGAAATATCGCTTCCATACTCAATATCATATGTTGAACAAACATGTCTATCCAATAATTGGAAATGGCTGCGAGTTGCTCAAGGAATCTAATAATATCCCCACTATCTTTCTCTATCACTGATGTTTCTCTATGCTCTGAAGAAATCAATGGGAGGTGCATGAACCAATCAATCAATGCATACACACCACTTATGCTCTGCATCCTAAGAAAACCAATGATGCATTGCAATAACATGCTCTCCCTCATTGTCCCTGAAATGGGACAAGGTTGCATAAATCTCTGAGAATACCACTCTCTAATGCAACCAAATATAAATGTCCCATGAACAAAATCCAAAATATGGAGACTAGTCATCTCCTCAAGATATAGATCCATCTCCCATACTACTCTATGATGAACCCAACTGAAACAACTAAGTCCAATAATAATCTCGATGTCCCAAATGAGCCTAAGAAACACAAAGTTTTTACTCCACCCCCCTCTACACTAGATAATATGAAAACAAGGATCCTCCAAAAGCCTCCAAAGCCCCAAAGCAGGAATACACTGCATCCATCTCCCACAAAGTCCCCCACCCATGGAACTGTTCCATTGCTCCACTAGGGGTGTAGTGGGGATTTATCCCCTACTATGTGCATTAGAACCAACCCTAGATAATGCAGATCATAGGGTAGAGTTCAACAATAATAACATGAAAAAAAAAAATAACAATACTTTTATTTTTTCCCAAATATATAATACTAACTAGAAAATATAACATCATTCATACCTTTTTTTTCTAAAATGTGGACCACCGTAGTCATCCTGAGAAAATGGTCCCGCAACTCCATGATTTGGTTCTCCAGTATCTTCCACAAATGGTTGTCAAATGGGAAAATGGATACACATGGGTACAAATCTAGTTCAAGGTACATTGTGGGAGATGAGATGGTAAGATATGGGAATAATGACAAAAAAGTGAATGATGTGACAAAGAGAAAATGGAAAAAAGTGTTTTGGGGGAGTCCTTCACAATGTATTTATAGGATGGTCAAATGGTTTTTGACCCATGGTATTTTATTGTCCATGGTATTTATGTATGGTTTTTTGACCCATTCTCATTTTTAGGTTTTTTTGGCCCTTTTTGGAGAGAGTAGGGATAAATCACAATAAATGCTCAACTTCCTTCATTTATGGGGAAGGAATAATAATGCTTTGGACCATATTTATTGGAAATATAGTTGTGAAGGTTGAAATGGAGGAAATAATGGTGGGAATATGATGTATGACTATGGTTAGACCATGGAGAGACTGGAGAGAACTGTGGAGGAGTGGAGTATCCTCATTCAAACCACAATACTTATAAAAAATGGATGAGTTACATATAATATCAGACATGTATATGGACGAGGTGTGCACACCCATGCTCATAACAATATCTCAAAAAATTTAAAAAAATGGGGATCAAGGCTCAAAAAATGGGATCCTATCAATACATATACAATTGGTGATACATAATGGTAGCCTCAATGGGAGGATGCATACAAATGATGATATGAAGAAATAATACATAGGAACAATGGAATTCTCATGGAATGCAATATCATAACAATTGATGCTCTATTGGATATGGAGATGTACATAACTGAATGGAATCAATGAGTGAGAGTCAGAATATCTTTGGTACAATATGTAGCATCAAGTACTGGAGATATACAAAAGCATGCCATTGAGAGGCTTCTGAACACTGTCTCCAATGCGTCCTGGAAATCACAAGGGACATGAGACCGTATGAGTCCCACAAAATCACCAATGTGATAGAGTCAGGTGACAACTGTGGTCTTAGACCAAATAATGAAAGGACCAATACCCAATACGAATCTCAACGGTGCGATAGTGTAGCTGAAGTTAAGCACGTTAGACACAACCAACCCAAAAGGCACTAATGACTCCTTTCAAGTGGTCCAAGGGATTCATCAATGAGGTGGATGAAACCAGAATACAAGGACCTCTAGGTCTATCCTCTGTAATGGATGTGTTCACGTCGAGAGAGGGAGATCTGCAACTAACAAGGAAATGATGTTTCCTTGATAGAAGCATGAAGGGGATAACCAAATATGTGGAACAATCAAGGGACTGAGACGCTGAATGGGGAACATGGGAAAGGAAAGACAAGGGACTCAAAATTCTTGTGTTCAGAGTATGATGGCAAGGATGACCTAGAAACAAATGATACTGACTCATGAGAAAGGGATCATAGTTGGGACACCGGGGAGATAACTACAATGGGAAATAATTGGGGGAGTAACTAGAATAGTGATATCTAGGGGATCCAAGGGATACTCATTGCGAGGTACTCTGAACAAAGGCGAACCAATGGGGGAAAGCTGCCATAATGTGAGATCATATGAGGTGGCACCTAGAGAAACTATTATGGTCCTTATTCATAGTTTAAGGAGAACTAATAAGGGATAGAAGTATGCTCAAAATGACACTATCTCGTGTATTTTTATCGATCCTGAGACGGTAAATGCTCAATGGTGTTTTCATTTTTAGAGAGTCTGAAATCAGGAAGAAGACTCTAGTGTGGTCTCTATTTTGTACATTAGTCTCCTCAGTCTGAGAAAGGATAAAAGTGTACAAAGGAGAGCTCTCCCAACTGAAAGGGGAAGAGAGATTTATTTACCATAGGTAGTCCAACCAGGCCATAAAATGTTAAACCTATACTAAATGGATGGTCATTCAAATACTTTTATGAGCATGAATGAAACCAAGTTTGCTTGAAAATATTTTCTTGATGAGAGGGCTGGAAAAGAGATTAAAGACAACCCATAATGAGTATTTTTGTAAGTTACGGTCCCAATTCTCGACAAAACGTAAAAGGATACAAAGGGAAATGTTCCTAGCTAGAATGTGCTATTGTGGTCATTTTCTTTTAGTAGTCTAGATAGTCTAAAAAAGGATATAAACAAGGCCACATATAGTCCCTTTCAAATAATTTAATGAGTGTGAAAGGAAGCAAGCGTGCTCGACAATATTTTCATTCTTTTAGGAGTCAGAAAAGAGCTTAATATAAAATACGTAATGGCCAATCAAGCAAGGAGGAAGTGTGCGATGTACCAAAAGTGATGGTGCTGGGAACATGGGTGATATAAATAGAAGTGGAAGACTTGTGGGTCCTCCTTGTGGGACGATGGATGGCAGTAAAATAAGGCCAAGTTTGCAATATGGATCGAGCGGATGGCTCGTGAAAATGCCAGTATGTGTGTGGTGGCACAAAAATCGAGGTGAATCTAGGAAATGGACTAAAAATTCCAAGGGAGAGCACGAGATGTGGGTCTCATCAAAAGAAAGAGTATGGAAAACCAAACCTGGTGGTGCAAGGAAGAAAAAACTAGACCAAATGGAGGCTTATAAATAGGGGGGACTAGGGTTGCTTCGAAAGTTGGGACAGGTGCAATCTAAATTTCTGGTCTAGATCACACTTATCGAGGAAAAAGGAATGACCTGGCTCACGCTTATTGAGCAAAAAGGTGTGATTGGGTCATAAATTTTGGTTGAATAATTTCGAATCGGTCGAAACTGAATTTTGTTTTTGAAAACAGACTAACAACTTAGGCCAGGGATAGGCATAGGGCTATGATTGGTTCGTATTTTTTCGTGAAGGAGTCAGATCTATGATTTCTAAAGGTAGAAAAGGAGAAAAGACTAGTAGAAAGGCCTACAAAAAACTAATATCCGTATGGATCCACCAAGTGAAGTTTCCAAAACCAAGTGTTCTGCAGAACTAGATATTCTAGGTTCGGTTCCTAGTGGAGTTTCCAAAACTGTAGTGGGGATTTCTCCCCTACTACGTGCAATAGCACCATCCCTAGATCATGTAGACCATAGGGTAGAGTTCAGCAATAATAACAGGAAGCAAAACAACAATAACAATACTTTTATGTTTTTTTTCAGATATATAATACTAACTAACAAATATAAAAACTTTCATACTTTTTTATGAAATGTGGGGCACCATAGCTTTCCTAAGGAAATGATCCTATAGCTCCACGGTTTGGTTCTATAGCCTCTTCCACAAATGGTTGTCAGATGGGAAAATGGATCCAAATGGGTACATATCTAGCTCAACGTACATCGTGGGAGATGATATGGCAAGACATGGGAATAATGAAAAAAAGTGAATTATGTGACTGAGAGAAAATGGGAAAAAGTGTTTTGGGGGAGTCCTTCACAATGTATTTATAGGATGGTCCAAGGGTTTTTTACCCATGGTATTTTATTGTCCATGGTATTTATCTATGGTTTTTTAACCCATTCTCATTTTTAAGGTTTTTTGGCCCTTTTTGGAGAGAGTGGGAATAAATCACAATAGATGCTCAACTTCCCTTCATTTATGGGGAAGGAATAATAATGTTTTGGACCATATCTAGTGGACATATAGTTGTGAAGGTTGAAATGGAGGAAATAATGGTGGGAATATGATGTATGAATATTAAAATTGTTTTTGTCATGAATCCACAATCCACAGTTCATCTTTGAAAATCAAATCAACATTAGAAGGTTCTACAAGGCCTACATTAGAGGAATCTACAAGACCAAAATTATTACATGAAATGGATGTTATATCATACCGTTGTAAGGAAATATGGTTGCTGCAAAAATAATAATTGTAATCATACCTTTGTGTTTGTTAAATTTAGTGAACCATGGATCTTCAAGCATGAATGAAAGCAATCTGAAAGGAAGGCTGTAGAAGAATTAACAATTCAGTGTAAATTGATCAATGGATTCATGGAAGAAACTTCACACACATGAGAAAAGAATTGGTCAAAATATCATTACATTAATTATCATTAATGTCACTATAATACAATAGCCATACAATATGAATAATTTGAATGCCTTTGGGAGGATTCAATTTCACCAACTCAAACTAACTCAGGCCCTAACTTAGTGTGATAAAAATCAACATTGAAGCTCACTAATGCAAATACGGATAACTAAATCAGTTAACTAGTGAGGGTAGGTGAAAAAGGCACCCACACTCCCTTAAATCATGCAAACTAGCACTAGGCTAAACAATAGTGATATAACTGATGGTAACTAAGGCATAACTAAACATAACTAAATGCTTACCAAGGTCAAATAAAGGAGACTGATGGTGGCACTCAGAGTGGGTTCCTAAATTATAGGGATTGGTCCTTGGGGCACCTAAAATCATGCATGATAATGACCTCCTAAGTTAGTAAAATAGACCAAATAGATAATGTTGAAAAAAGGAGGATTAATTAATCCTAACACCCCCCCTTAATCCTAACTTTGGACAACCTGGGATTTGGAAACTATGCCAAAGGTCACCCATACAACCTAGGCTTTGGAAAATAGGACCTTGGGGCTTGTTTGATCCTATAGAGAGATTTCCTCAGTTTACAAACTAAGGATAAATATGTAATGTACCCCTCACGATGTCTCATATAGATCTCCTCTTCCAGGTTATCATGGAGGAAGGCACTCTTCAAAACTACAATTGCCAAAACTAGTCTTACAGAGTCCATTCTTGCAACATGAGCGAATGTCTCATTGTAGTCCAACCCATGGACTGGGAGAAGTAGATCTAAATGGGAAAGCGCAACATGTTCATTTTGACACTGGGACCTTGTTCTTCTTCTGTCATTTGGATATGCAACGATATTCCGAGTTGCTTCAATGAGATTTTTGGGCCCATTTAAGCCTCTGATTTGGAATAGGTATTGAATCTAGATCTTCTTGGGATTCACTCTCAATATCATGTTCATAATCATCATGACCCTGATCTCATGAATATGAAACATTAGTCATAATATCATCATATTCAAATGGAAATGAATGAGATATCATACCTTATTTTTCTTTGGCTTGTTGTGGATCATGCACTTGATCTTCTTCAAATTGCACACTACACTCTATGAAGCATTTTCTGGTTGTAATTTCCATCAATTTTTATTCCTTAGCATCATCATCATATCCTAGAAGTATGCATTCACTACTCTGGGATTGGAAGGATTTCCTTTTGTTAGTAAGAATTTTGTCCCAACACTTGGAGAAAAAAACTATCAGATGTGAGACATTGGGATTATGTCCCATTAATGGTTGGAAAGGAAAATCACTAATTTGCAAGGCACCCTATTATGGATATGTGTAGCACAATTGAATTCCTCAACCCATAGATAAGGAGGAATGTTTCTTTCTTCTAGAATTCAGGTAGCCATCTCTTTCAAGGATCTCATGTTCTTCCTCTCATCTACACCATTATGTTGTGGTTTGTATGGTACTGAGTGTTGCATTCGAATTCCTATTGATGCACATAGCAACTAGAATTCTCCTTTGACATACTCACCTCCATTATCATATTTAAGTGACTTGATATTATTTTTGAGTTTGTTATGATTCAAGGCTTTTAAGACTTTGAAGGTATCAAATACCTTAGAATTTTGATTCATAAAGTATACCCAACAATACCTTGAACAATCATCAATCAAGGTCAGAAGATATCTGGATCCATTCATAGATGTTGTAGGCATTGGTCCAAATACATAAGTGTGTATTAGATCTAATATGGAGGAAACTTTTGTTTCCTTCCCAACCTCATATATTTTCTCTAGATGCTTCCCTACCAAGCAACCAGTGCACACTCCTTCAGAATATTTGATGAGAGGTAATCCCTCAACCAACTTGTCATTGTGCAGTTGTTGGAGATACTTGAAATTCAGGTGGCCAAATATTTCATGCCATAGATTGCTTTTGTTATTGGCATGAGTCATTAAGGCACTCAGATATGAAGTAGGAAGGAAGTGAGAAAACTCATATTCCTTGAAGGCATGATTAGAAACACCTTTTTCTGTTAGAATTCTAGTAGAGACTTGTTGGCCGGAAAAACTGTCCTAGGCCAACTTACGGAAAGACAGCCCATACACTCGACTTAATGCAATGTTGTATGTGTTTAAAGTAACTCTCTTTCACAAGATCAAGGCCTTGCTTCCTGTATGATGTGCTCTCAGAATAGATATTCTCTCTAAGGTGGGTGTGTGCCAAGTTTACTCAAACCAAACTACTAACAAATCAGAGAAATTTAACCTAATGACTAACTAATGCTAAATATTATCTTAAGCTAAATGCAGAAAATAGTAGCTCCTAATTTTATTCTATGATAACCTAAATGCAGACTACCTATCTTGGCCAAGAGCATGAGTTAAAATTAATATTAATTCAACTTGCATTTAAAAGATAAACATATAATCTGTGTTGCATGGGTACCCGTACCGGAGGGTCAGGTACACGAACCAGTACTGGGTACATGCATCGAGTACTTGGGTACTTCAATGGTATGTCCATAGCCATACCTAGCCGTACCCAAATCCAACCTCACGTACCGGGTACTTCATGTATGAAAATAGGGTATTGCATGGATTTCAGTATGTCGTACCATGTGTTTGGGTACGCGGTTGGTACAGTCGTTGGAGAATTTATCTTAGCTCGTCATTTGGGGCAAGTCAATTTGCAAAGTTTGAAGTTCAAAATTTTTAAAATTAAATAATAAAACACTAAACACATGTTATGTGGGCCCTTGCCTCTTTCCTAAACCCACACAATAGTGCATTCTCACTGCTACTACATTGTGCTCACTACTCCAGCGACAACGTGACAGAGGACCTTAGCGATGCTAATGACATTGATCCTAAGGCTACCAATGACATGGCTTGAGGAATCCAACTCAACTATCTTGTTCATGTTCAATGTTTACTATTTTGAACTTTCTTTTTCATGTCTAAAAATGCCTTTAGGCAAATTTTGGATCTAGTATGACAATGAAGTTTGAACTCATGGTGTCATGGACATATAATATTTTATGTTGTTAATTATATTAATATAACTTCAGTCTTCCAGTTGATATCTACTATGATTCTATGTCATATGATTTATCAAATTTATTATTTTATGTTTCAAATTTTCAATGCGAATGTTCATATGAACCATTGAATTTAGAAATATCAAATATGCATGTATGATGTGAGTGTGACATGTTTTATTTTTATAAATTTTAACACACACACACACACACACACACACACACACACACACACATATACAGTACCCTCGACATACCCAAGTACCCTATTTCAAAAAGTGGTGTCCCTGTCCCTGTCCCCGTACCAATACCCGTCCCTGTACCCACATTTCCTAGAAACTTAGCATATAATAATTTAAATTGAAGAACATTCTCACAATAAAACTATTACATGCTAAAAGAAAACTTAAAAGCTCTTACAAATTAACGGATTAAGATCACAAAAAAAATGTTAGATGTTTTTAATTCTGCAAAGTAATCAATATCATCTGATAGATGAAATGCAACAAAAATCATTATCTTTCAAAATAAGTTCTAGAATACTTCAATCATAAGAAATGAAGAATAAACTAAAAGCAAAGTTTACAGTTTGCTTCAATCCCACAGAAGATAATGATGAACAAAACAAGTAATCTGCTTCAATTACTCCATAAAAGAAATTTTACAAAGCTGTGAGAATGAGTTCCAATGTCCATTCAAAGCACCATATCTTCAAAAGAGTTTTGATATATTAGCCTTAGGAAATACATTCATCTCTGGTTCCGTGAGAAAAACTCAGTTTTACATAGGAACAAGAAAACAAAACAGAAAGAGAAACACATTCATCTCTCTGGTTTATGGAGACCATCCCTAGGAGAGAAACTTGCAGAAAAATGAAAACAAAATAAGATTTGCCCAGTTTCCTGGAGCGTTCCCCCCCATTTTGCATAGTCAAACTCTTTCTGCTTAAATAGATAGAAAGCGTGATAACAATCTCCACAAACAACTCCTACAGCTGGATTTCTGGCAAATTTTCTGGAATCACTCCGGCTCAAATAGGCCCACATATCTCACAACTCCTGCAATATTTTCAAAAAAATCCCATGAGTAAGGGTAAAATAACCCATTTGGGAAGTGGGTTTTGAACAAAATTGCAATATTCCTTTCGGTTTGCTCATAATCCATCGAGTAAAATCGTCTCTCCCTACTGGTGCATGATTCACTTTCATTAACTTCTTTGATGGTTTCAAGGAATTAGTTTCCTTTCTTTAAACTATGCACATTAAAAGTATATATTAGACAACCATAAAAATAATGCGTGGATAGAATTTAATTAAAAGATGGAGAGATAATTCATATAATGGAATAAATCTAAATGATGAAAATATTTCCTTGAAAATTAAGCGATCACAAACTTTGGATCGTTGGCAATGCGTGCCAATTTCTCGTTATTACGGTGTCTTTTATCAGCACTTAATATCATGGCAACAATATGAAATCTTAGCGATATAGTATTCAACCACCCGCAATTTTGATGGCTTATTACCGTGATCTCAGGCAGGTTATTATTATATGTTTTTCCAGCTTCACACAAATGCATATTTCATGATAGAAACATCCTTATCTCTTAGCTAGAGAAGATCCATAATAACTAAGAGTTGGCAGTGTGGGAATTTTCTGTTAATTAGCAAAATCGCTAGCTTATAGTAATACGTGGGCCCTTCCTAGATTAAGCTGCTAAGATTTATCTTTAGCAAACTCATAATAGGTAGCATGATCTTGGACTGCAAATTCAATCTTGGAACCAACTAATAACTAGCTGGTTAATGAAGGCGACATAATAACTTTTCCTTATGCGTTGTCATTTATCCTTCAACGATTTTGTGATTTACACTGCCATTCGGTGTATATCACCTATCATTTTTGCAATAATCATTGAGTTTTAATTAAAGACTCTTCTATGCTGGCATGCATAATGATTCTTCAAACGTGTTGGCAACTCTATGGATGAACCATCATGATCGAAATTTATTGGAATGATTTTATTCTTAAGCAATAGATATGGGTAAGCGTCTTAACATATTCTGCATAATTATGACATATCATCCTCATACCTGCCAATATAACACCATAATGTTAAAGTATTATGAAAACCTCATCATCTCAAATATTGAAGCATATTTAGGTGAGGCCATAAAATATACATATAAATAATGCCACATTAATGTGAGATTAAAATATAAATTATGCCTTGTAAAATTTTATATGGAAATTCATCCCGTCAATTTGATATGAAATTTTTGTGAACTTCCATTGTGATAAAATTTGAATAGAGGTTTAAATATTCACTTAGGCCTAGTCTTATGGTTTAATGTTTTAAATAATAAATCAACTTTATATAAAACATGAAGTTAATCATTTAGACTTTGCCTAGCATGAATATTAAACTATAAAACTTTTGGTATGAAAAATCATAGAGGTAGATTTAATCTAGTTACAGGACAAGATTAGAAGGTTGTTAATTGACTAAATTATTAAACAATATATAATCAAGAATTGATATATGCAAAAAATAAAAATTGATTACATAATGATTGGATTAAATAACTGCTAAAATAGATACCTCAATGATACTTCAACAATCCTAAAATTGCAATGCTTGTGATGATTTTACCTGAGTAATTGATGTTTTTAAATTGAGATTACCTTCATAATCATAGATTTTGAAGGAACTCTTTATAAATTTTCCAAGAACTCATAAAGATGAAATTTTGCTCAATTCATTTCAATCCACTAAAGTACCCATTAAATCATTAATACTGAATTTTAACGAGGCTATCGTAAAACCTAAATAATTCAATTCCTTTAAAGTAAGATGTTCAATCAAATCAGATAAGGTTAGATAAGAGCATGTAAGTGTTGTTCAACCTCCAGAAAGTAGGAAAACTCTAACGACAAAATGACCAATTGTCGACAAAATAATCAAATATAATGAAATGATAATGAATTTTCACTAGCTGTTTAGATTGCAAAGTTATTGTCACATATCAAAAAGCATCAATTCAAAGCCAAAAATTGAGCAAACAAGCAATTGCCAAATCATCTTTCATGAAAACCAAATCAAAGAACAAACATTACAGAAAGCGAAGGAGAAAGCAAAGAACCCACCTACCAAATCAACGAAAGCAAAAACAAAATACTTACAAAATTTACATGTGGGGACCCCTTTATTTTGAAAAAAATAAGGGAGCTGTTGGAGTGCCAACAAATGGTGACATACATGGGCAAACCAGTTATCTCTGTCCATCTCAAAAGCTGCAAGAAAATGTAATCTTAAAATTTTCTTAAGACAAATCAGAAATCCTTAATCTAATAAGAACCAACACCCAATTCATATCTGCAAATATTTTCAAAACTACCTTCATTTATGTTGATAAAGATTTAGTTATAGACAAACTGAAAATTACCCTGTCAAGACAAAGTACTCAGTATAAAGGTAATCTACATCATCAGTATAAATATGCATCTATTCACTTCCTTGAAAAGCCTCCAAAATCCACTCCAATTATAAGAAATATTTATTGATTTTCCATTAGAATTTAACTAAAGAATACTGTCCAGGCCTAGTAACCAGAATTAACAGCATAGTTCACGAGTTTTACCAGAAATAAACAAGCCAACTCGTGATGAGACCTCTTGTCCCTTGATATTATGATCAAGAACCATTACCCTAGTGATCAGAAATGATGTTACCTCTAATAAAGCTGATGATCATGAGTAGGTCGTCTTGTGATGAGACCTCCTATTATCCAATCAAAATCCAACTTAAATTACAAAAACTGATTCATGGAGGAGACCTAGAAACTTCTCAAATGATAAATAAGCTTTTAAGGATGATTGATAACGCAGACTAATAATGATTTTTCCAAGTACAAAGTTTTGAAAACGAAATCCATCAGCTATCTTAACTATAAAGAAATAGATGCCTAAGGATAAATCCTGCTCATAAATACAAATATTTCGAGTTTATTGTAACTTCCTATCATATTTGATAAGATATGATTAGTCTAAGTAAATTTTGAAAACTAAAATTCATTACAACTAATCAAGATGAATGAACAAATGAAATTAAGCCACAGAGTTTATTTATTTACAATAACCCCCTTTCAAATTGCAAGCAAACTGAAAAAGAAAATCATAACAAACTTGAAAAATAAAACCAATAAAAGCAAGAAATCTGAAATGGATATATGTAAATGAAAAAATGAAAACTTAACCTGAATAAATTAACATCTTACATGGAGAAAATGAAATAGTTATATCACAAATGAAATGACAAGAGAGAATTAGTTTCTACAAAATGAAAAATATGTCTCTCTCTTTTTTCTTTAAATTATAATTTGTGACATAAGGATTTGTTAAAAATAAGCAAGGTGTTTTAATAAGGTAGGCTCTCTTATGCAAAAGAAAACAAATCAAAACAAAGAAATTTAAACTAAATCTTAATTACATATGCAATTACAACTCAAAATATTTTGGTATTGATGCACAACAACATTCTTTGTTTTCTTAAAAGTTCTTGCTTATGATCATAAAAATGTATAAAACATTTTCTCAATTAAGTCCAAAAAATAAAAGATATATGACTTAACAAGAAAATTTTAAATAAATATAATTATAAGCAAGAGAGTAAAAGGTAATGAAAACATCCTTGAATGCATTGATAAGTGTCACCTCTTGAGATTGACATCATCTTCATAACTGCATTTATTCAAAACAAGAAAAGTAAAAATGAAGAAAACTAATCTAAACCTAAACCTAACTATGTACAAAAGAAATCAATTGTAATGAAAATCAAGTAAAATGAAATAGCCAATGAAGCCATCGAAGCATTTTCATTCCTGTAAGAAAAACATCACTTTCGATTAGTAAAAGAAAATGATATGTTAATAATAGAAAATTAGATGCATCATGCTTACAGCTAAGATATTTACTTGTATATACAGAAAATAAAGCCTTACCATTGAATGGAAACTTCTTGAAATAAGAATTTTCGAGCCACTTCGCAATCCTATCATGAAACTTAGAATGCAAAGTATGATCTAACAATATGAATTCCATATGTGATAAAAATATCTTATGAGAATCAATTCAAATAATCAAATCACTAGCATTTGTCACACTAACAACTGGAACAATTGGTTTTAAATACAAAGTAGGATCATGAAATGATGTAATAGATGAATGAATTAGTAGTTGTCACATCCCCGTCCCTCAGACCGGCAAAGAGGACGCAACGAACATCAACACAACCGGGCAAATTGCCCCATGAACATTGACAGAAATGAAATGAATGCTGGAATTGAACATACTCAGATGCATTTATCTTCAATCATACAGCGGAAGCAAACACACACATTCCAGCAATCTCCATGTTCATTATAATTCATTTAACATCAATATAAATTGCAGAGATGAAGTAAACAGCAGTACTTATCTTTGATGAAGAATTCACCCGCAACCAGCTACATCGCTGCAACGTTCCACCCAACCATAGGCCAGCTTGCTCATAAATCTCTCAGCAACGCTGCCACCCCCGAGCTGGGCATGATTCCTCAAGGACTAAGGGGACAAATTGCAGGCTTGCACATAGCCAAGGGTTCATAAACATCAAACCAACACAGCTGGGTTTCACAGGCTTTCAGCAGACAAGCCAAGCCAGCACAGTCAGAATACTAACCACTGCATACCAGCAGCAAAACAACTTCATTCACTGCTCTGTGATGAAGGCATAAACAACAGGGTGGCAACCCCCAAACCAAAATGAGACACAGCTCAGCCCGCTAAGCAACTCAGAGCTGGTTTTGGCCCTAACGTGGCCAAAACAACCTATCCCAAATACCCAGTGGCCCAAAACGCAGTTGGACACCACAGCCAACAAAATGCACTAGCAACCCAAGTGTAACAGGGCAAAATCAGCAGTCCATTCGAGACAATGAAGCCACAGGGAGACTTACACAGACCTTGCGGAAAAAGGAATTGACAGAATTCCGACCTGGGCATGAGTAACAATCAACGCCAAATCCATAGTTCAGCTCGTGAGGCAAAGATATAGCTGCACCGTCCACCAATCCGCAGAAGAAAATCACGTGGGTAAAACCTAGAAATTCCTGTGCGTGAGGAGGAGCAGACCAAAATCGTGGGTAGAGGTGAACAGGTCGTGGAGAGAATGCACGATGGGCACAAAGAACAGGCGTGTGAGGAGAATAGAACAGGCAGGGCAAGCATGGAGTCGTGGGTGGAGTGTGGATGTGGGCAAAGGACTGACAGTCCTGCCACCCCACTCCCAAAGGCAATAACTGCC
>LPNX010439963.1:37890-55507 GCA_001517045.1 Pseudotsuga menziesii
AGTTGCACATAAAAATTTCAAAATTGCAGATCTATACCACGTTCAATCATTTACTTGGAACGTTCAAGACCAAGCCTCTCGGCTTCCATGGACTTCTCCTGCTGATTCTCAGCTTCTTGCTGATCCCGAAGTCTAGGAACTTTGCGGCTATTTCCTTCTTCATGTTCCCTCATTGGACAGTCCCGGCGTAAATGATGTCCTCCGCATCTCCAGCATCTCACTGGATGCTTCATCATTACCTGCTCAATTTCCTTTGAGTCTTCATGCCTGGACCATTTCTTATCGGGTCGCTTGGACGAATGTCCCATTGCTGATCCACCTTCCTTTCCTTTGCCGATAGCTCCCAGAAGGATTTTCACCTCCCTTTGCAAACCAATAGAGTCTTGCAAAATCCGGTGGTTCATTTCACTCTGCCTTTTCTGTATCCTGAGCATCTCCCCAAGATTTTCTTGGGTCTTGGCAATCACTTGAAGGAGACTTCCAGCCAAGTCCAATAACTTTTGATCTGCTGCCATATTCAACGTGCACCACCTGTTTTCACTTTTCTCACCTGTGGAATGCACCATTGAAAGTCTATCAGACCAAGCATAATATAGATATCAAAATCAGTTAGTTAATTACCCAATTGGCATGACAGTCCAAGTCTCATCAATGAGGCTTTCCTATCTTTCATTCCTTCCCCCAATAGGCACATGAGCTCATTCATGTCCATTCTTGGGCAGGGAATTAACTATTCCAGCATTCACAATTTACTTTAAGCAATTACACACATTTCATTTCAATCATACATGCATTCAACAATCCTTTGTTTTCACAATGCATAAACATATATCTATATATATATAATCAAAAGGAAAGAGAGAGAGCAGTAAGAGTTTTCCCCCTCTTTGTTTTGTTCCATCCTGGAACCCTCGCCATCGCAGTGGCTTTTCATGCTCTCAGCCTCTTTCACTTTACCGTGAATGCTGGACCAATCTTTCTTGGTCATGACACTTAGTGTCTTTGGTCTATTCTAGACCTCTAAACCATGGAGTCTCTCCACATGGTTTGTCTCGGCTGCTAGGACTCCCCCGTCCTACTAGCACCTTTTTTTTTCATTACCGCTCATTCCGAGCTTTCCAGGACAGTCACATGTCCACATGCACCTCTAGGATGCTCTCATAGTCCTCGCTTCCAGCGATACCTATATCCAAACATTGAATAAATTCACATGTTTAGTTTATTCTCATTAATTTTACCTCTTAAACAAGAGCTTAAAACATCATAACCAAATCATATACACATGTGTATTCATAAGCAAAGTAATCCAATACTTATCTGTATTGTGCGTTTCCTCATTCGTCCACAGGATCCTACTTCGCTTTACAAGCCTTGGGATCACCTATGGACTCAGATGTTAGGTCAGCACGCAGGCTTCTCCTCAACATCGAATAATCAATGTCAAGCCAGTACATAACCATGTCAACTGGGCTTGGAACTTTATCATGACCATTTCCAGGTCTAGGATCTACTATGGATCCTTAGGCATATCACAGCCCATCATACACTTATGTCAACAATGACACATACACTTATATCGCCATACACTTATACCAACATACACTTATATCAACATGCACTTATACCAACCATTTACCTTTACCTTTAGCCTGTCAACACAAGCAACACAAGCAATACAAGCAAACTCATCAGCATCATTGCTCTAAAACTGTAATCACATTTCATATCATTCACTATCAAGTATTGAGACATCAGGAGTGCATCCACTCCCCAGAGTGTAATCAATATTGAAAACCCTTTCATGACTCAACATCGGAAAAGTGTGCACTCTCTTCCGGTGTGTGCCATGTAGGCCATATTCATACTCAAGCAATCGGTCATCATGGAAATAAATCACAACATGTTCTGCATATGGAATTTAATAATTAGACATGCATATTCATAGCAAGGGTTACAAAACACTTATCCATTTTCCGTCGCAGTATGCCTTTAGATCTGTTAGGCACCGTCAAGGAGTTGGGAAAAACTGAATGCTAAGCTGGTGAGCTCACTGTAGAGCTAGGAACACCTACACCAGAACTAGCCTGACTTCTATAACATCCACACACACACCCAGCATAAGGAATCAGTCCCTTCTCTGCTACATAGTCCCTCAGGCCCTGCATTCCCTTCTAGTGCTATCCCAGGGTTGTGGAGAAGAAAGCCAGCCCTCTAGCTCTGTCTGTGTGGTTTCCAATCACCAGGTCTAAGCAAACCAAGGCCCCATCCCTGCTTCCTGTTTATATTGCATGTTCACACCTGTCTCACTGACATAATCCAACCATACCACTCATGTTATCACCAAACATGCAGTGCAGATGAGACATTTTCAAAATGTCTAATGGAGTTTCACCCGAAACCCATTTCCAAGATAAGGGAAAACCTTCCCATGAAGCTTGGCTCTTGCATGTCATCACACATGATCTTCCTGCAGTGTGTACTCCTTACACATTCATCAAATAGCCAAACGGTCAGTCATTACCTGATACTACAATCCAAATTGATCGTTCCGTAACCAAGCAATGACATTAGCAATCGAATTCAATAAGAATTTGCGATTCTATCTACTACAGAAATTGACTTGCTCAATTGTGGGTCTCTTGTAAGCAGCATTACTATGCCCATTATAATTTTATGCTTACTATCATAACATGAATACCCACTTACCATGTGTCCCTCCTGACACAATCTCACACAAGCCAACAATGATTAGTAGTCGTTATTACTTCTTAAATCCGAAATCCACAGTTCGAATTTAACAACACGTACGAACTAATTTTCACAACCATGATACTTTTCTCATAAATAGTAGATTATGGAAGTGGTCAAGAACTTACCTCTCACTGTCATGTTTGAAAGAATCTACCTGAAACATGAATTTCAACCAACCAAACACAATCTCGTGCAAGCCAATGGTGACTATAAGTGGTCAGCATTTTCTTAAATTTGAAATTCATAACGCAAATCTAACAAGCTCTTTTACACGGTAGATTCCAGCATTGGTCAGGGTCTTACCTCTCAATGCTGTTCTCGGAATAATCTACCTGAAATATAAGCTTCAAACAACCAAACACAAGCTTATACGAGCCAACAATGGATAGTGGTTGTCAGCAATTTCTCAAATCTGAAATTCACAATTCGAATCCTAACAACCTATTATGCATATCGTATGGTAGATTCAGGCATTGGTCAGGACCTTACCTCTCAATGCCGTTCTTAAAATAATCTACCTGAAACACAAGCTTCAACAACCAAACACTTGGTAAGTATGGATGCATATGCTGTCTTATTGCTACGACCGTCACTGAAGCATTTCCAGAATTTATAAAATTCAAATACTTCAAGAGTTAGTCACATCAGTATATACCAAACTCATTCACTTCATGCAGTCATTATTACACTAACATTGCAAGGTATAGTCACAGCATTAATGCAATTTAAATGAAGTGGTTAGATACTCCTTACTTCACAAGCATATTATTCACACCACCTTGCTCTTCAATAGAGCATTTCTGGCAGCCAATTGATCATGACTATCCTGCATTCATAGCAACCTCTGAAATGGTTCCAGAATTATCATTAATTCATCATTTCAGCTGTTAGTTATTCATAATTTCACATGCACTCATCTCAATGCATTCATGCCATACATCACAACATTTCACCTACACTTATGCAGTCAGTCATTCACACCCTTCATAGGCATACATTCAATGCATAACAACAAGATTCATAAAATCTTCTTAATGCATGTCCATTCAACGCTACCTTGCATTGATTCAGGAATACTTATGCATTCAACCATACCATGGCCTAACCGTGACTACTTCATATAGGATGCATTACTATAATCAATATCATTAACATGTATAGGCATGACACCTTTCTACATTCTAGTATTCACATGGTATGAGGTCTCTTACCTGGACCGATCCATGGAATTTGTCATAAGCAAACTCTTACCTGCATGGATAGTACTTACACCCTTTCCATGACCAATTTGGTTGGTCCTTTGCAGGAGATTGCAGAACTTGCTCACCAACTTTTGTTATGGACTCGTTGCCTTATCCCTTCTCCAGAGGGTTGCTGGTCTCATTCATCAGCATCAGCAACATATTCATCCAGGTCCATGTCATCGTTGGTTTGTCCACTAATGCCAACATCAAAACAATGATTATCATTAGTGGTTCATTATACATATACAATTTCCAATATTCTTATCAATCATGCAATATTCTATGCATGCAATACATATCCTCATGCATTTCAAGCATAACTTAGGAAATGTAGTTAAAGTCAGCAAGATAGGGTTTTAAGGAGAACTTCCCTTTTCAAGCCTTTCATCCTTGCATGGAACTCCTTTTCCACACAGCAGCTGGTTGACCTTGTAGTCCTTGCTGCCCCTGGGCATGCAACTGTCTAGATTTGTCCACTTGATAACAGCGGCCATCATTAGCATTTTGCTGCTTCATGCTCAGATTCCGGTCACTTATCCTCGTTCCTTGCTGGATAAGCTTTCCAACACCTATTCACACGCGTCATTCCGATTCCGGATGTGAAAACCACACCACTTCCAAGAATGAAGACTTTCACTAATCTCAGCACTTTCATTATACTACTGCAAAGTAGAATTTTCACATTCTTCTAATGATCTCAGAGCCATTTTGGCAGCTGCATTTTTGGCATCCTTCTTGTCCTTCGTGAGAATCCCTCTGATTCGAACTCCTGCCCAAAACATTGGATTTTCTTTCTCACAAGAACGACTGTCTCAGGAGGACGACGGGGGTCAAGGGGGCTTTTCTCATTTTCAGCCCCTGAAAATTCTCTGAAAACAGCTCAAAATTTCACTGAGAAATAGTTGAAATCGGCTCCTGGAACCATTGTTCCTTCCGCAGAATCGGCTCTCTAACCAATCTCGCAGCTGCTGTATCGGCTCCCTAATCAATCTCCCATCCGCAACGTCGGCTCCTTTCCCATTCCTTCCTCCACCGAACCGGCTCCCTGACCTTTCTGTCTTCCACTGAATCGGCTCCCCAGAAACTCTCAGCCTTCTGCAACGGCGGCTCTCCGGGTGTTCCATCCCTTCCGCAACTGCTTTCCATCCGCAACGTCGGCTCTTCGGAAGTTCTTCCCATCCGCAACGGCGGCCCCTTGGAAGCTTCAATCCTTCCATCATATCGGCTCTCCAACCAATCTCCCTTCCGCCGTATCGGCTCTCCAGGAGTTCCAAACCGTCCGCTCTTTTCTTGGACGAACTCTTCACATCGGGCGTCGGCTGAATCTTGAATCGGACGCAGGATTGCTTAGCCGTCCGCAACGGCGGATGGAATACTTTGCCAATCCTTCCGCAACGGCGGAAGTTGACTTCCTTCAACGGCCCGACCGTTCCATACTTAGCCAAAATTCCGAGCTTTCTTTTCGCGCGTCGGCGATCAGATGGATCTTCAAACTCTCCGCAGCGTCGGCGATTGGACGGTTCTTGAATCGGATGCGGAATCACTCCGTCACCCGCAATGGTCAAAGGGGAAGATCGTTGCTCCACCCGCAACGACGGAGATTAACTCCATGAATCCTTCCGCAACGGTCGGATGGGAATCTTCAGCCATTCGCCCGCAACGGCGAATAGAAAATTCTCCAGCTCACCCGCAACGATGGAATTCCACTTCCTCCTGTGGTCCGACTGCTCACACTTAGGCGATTTTTCTGAATCCATCTGCTCACTGCTGAACAAAGAAGGTAATTCTACCTTCTGTCACTGCGCCTTCTTGGCCCATAGAAGCCCATTGCTGCAACCATGGTGCTCTGATACCATTCTGTCACGTCCCCGTCCCTCAACCGGCGAAGAGGACGCGACCAACACAACAACACAGCAGGGAAAATTGCCCCATGAACATTGACAAAAATGAAATGAATGCTGGAATTGAACATACTCAGATGCATTTATCTTCAATCATACAGCGGAAGCAAACACACACATTCCAGCAATCTCCATGTTCATTATAATTCATTTAACATCAATATAAATTACAGAGATGAATTAAACAGCAGTACTTATCTTTGATGAAGAATTCACCCGCAACCAGCTACATCGCTGCAACGTTCCACCCAACCATAGGCCAGCTTGCTCATAAATCTCTCAGCAACGCTGCCACCCCCGAGCTGGGCATGATTCCTCAAGGACTAAGGGGACAAATTGCAGGCTTGCACATAGCCAAGGGTTCATAAACATCAAACCAACACAGCTGGGTTTCACAGGCTTTCAGCAGACAAGCCAAGCCAGCACAGTCAAAATACTAACCACTGCATACCAGCAACAAAACAACTTCATTCACTGCTCTGTGATGAAGGCATAAACAACAGGGTGGCAACCCCCAAACCAAAATGAGACACAGCTCAGCCCTCTAAGCAACTCAGAGCTGGTTTTGGCCCTAACGTGGCCAAAACAACCTAGCCCAAATACCCAGTGGCCCAAAACGTAGTTGGACACCACAGCCAACAAAACGCACTAGCAACCCAAGTGTAACAGGGGAAAATCAGCAGTCCATTCGAGACAATGAAGCCACGGGGAGACTTACACAGACCTTGCGGCAAAAGCAATTGACAGAATTCCGACCTGGGCATGAGTAACAATCAACGCCAAATCCATAGTTCAGCTCGTGAGGCAAAGATATAGCTGCACCGTCCACCAATCCGCAGAAGAAAATCACGTGGGTAAAACCCAAAAATTCCTGTGCGTGAGGAGGAGCAGACCAAAATCATGGGTAGAGGTGAACAGGCCATGGAGAGAATGCACAATGGGCACAAAGAATAGGCGCGTGAGGAGAATAGAACAGGCAGGGCAAGCATGGAGTCGTGGGTGGAGTGTGGATGTGGGCAAAGGATTGACAGTCCTGCCACCCCACTCCCAAAGGCAATAACTGCCCATCCACCAACAACCATAGCTTCCCAACTACCCAACAGAACATTAAAGAGGTTGAAAGAGGTTGGGTAAGACAAGAAAGGGTGACAAATAAACAAGGTAATAAAACATGGGTTTTTCCCATAACCAAGGTTTGACATCCCCCACCCCTTATCCTTTGGAACCATGCCCTTTTCATTCAACGTTGCACTGCCGTAGCTAGTTGTGGTTTATTTTAATTGATGTGCGGGTTTACATGATGCCGAATTAAAATATGAGGTGCCGGATAGCACGACAAACCTTCGGCAATTATCCCCATTGCCGAACATACACAACCAAATCGATGGTGGGGCTTTTGCCTTTAGCTCCTCACCATGATTACTTACATTATATACATCATGCAAATGGGGTCAAAACCGGGGACGTGACAGTAGTGGCCTAATATCAAAAGAAGTAATCTTATTTAAAGGGTCAACAACTAAAAGTGAATCAATTAAAAGATATGTAAGTCTTTGGTGATCACAAGTTATAGGAAACTCTTCAGCAAAGATTTTACTATCACCAACCAAATTATATCTCTCATATAAGTAATTCTGATGAGAACAAACATTTTTAGTTTCAACAAAAATTGGTGTTTAATTCTCATCAAATATCAATTGACTGCAACCATCTGGCAATAAACCTTCTGTCTCTTTAAAATATTGTATCGAATGATGATTTAATAATGAAATATGTCCCAATCCCTCAAACTCATGCTTAATAAGTGAATCCTCAATGTTAGATATCTCATAAAAATGTGATTTTGAAGTCACATAGTTAGATAATTTAGATGGAATCTTACACATATCAAAATCATAAAATAAATCAAGATAAATAGAAAAGTAAGAATTAGAAGTGACGAAATTAAAAGAATCTCTCAATTTAGAAAGATCATTAATATTTCCAAAAGATTTCTCTTTTATTACCTAATTATTTTCAATATAATTTGGTGATGTACCTTTAAGAATTCCATATGAAATTGATTCAAGATCAAGATTAATTGATAATCCTTCATGTAAATCAAAACTTTTATCAATCTTTGCTTGAAAAAGATTAATCTCTTTTCGTGAACAACATTTAGTTGAGCAACTAAGACTCATGTCATCTTCTTCGACTTTTTCTATTGAATTTATAGAACACATAAAATTATCATTAACATATTTGTGTTCTTTGATAATTGAAAATGGTGAACATATAGTTCGATTTATAATTAATTCATCTTGATCTATTTTTGTAACAAAAGAATATGAATATTGTCGTTCACCAACATAATCAACTTCTCTATCTATCCAAATAAATTCATCATAAATAAGTTATTTCCTATTTGATTCCTTAATATATATAGGTTCAATATTTTGGATAAAAGAAGATGCCTTTCTCCTTTGAGAAGAGAATAATCATCGAAAGGAGTTGGTACCTCTTATACTTCAATCTTGTCACCTTGGGGTTGGGTAGAACTTATGGAAGTATATGAATCAATGATAGAGGAAGAAGTTTCTAGAAGGGTTGGTAAATGATTTGTTGAAACATCCTTTTAACAAACGTCTTGATTTTGTTGAATAAGAGGAACTTGAGAGTTGAAAACAACATTTAAAAGATTAGATTCAGAAGGTAAATCAGTAATATGAAATTTGCAAAGGATATGAGAAAGCCTTACTAAAAGTATTGTAAATACTCACCTTTCTTCCTTTGAAGAGCCTGCAATTCACTACATAGTTTATTAGAATCATAATCCTTAAAAGTATCTAAAAATTCAAGTGCAAATTGAAACCATGTAAAAACGAAATTAGGTGGAAATGTTTCCAACCAGCATTTGATTCGTCCTTTGAGAGTAAGAGCAAATAACCTGCAAGTAGCACTAACATCAATAATCTTATGTTTATTACATTTAGACAAAAAATTCTTGAGGTGTTTCATTGCAGATATATCGCCCTCACCATCAAATTCAAGTTTTTACAAGAGGTTAATTGTCTCATTGGGAATATCAATTAATGTAAAACTAAAAGCTGATTCCCAAACAAGAATTTGGGCATGAGCCATGAATGATAAACAATCAATATTAATTCACTCTTCAAATGGTTAGCTTGTCGTCTAAGCAACCCTTAAACACATGTCTATGACGAAGAAGAATAAAAAAATATAAAAGCTAAAAAATCAAAAAGCAAGAGGATAAATGGTTATTAAAAATAATTAAAAATAAAACCACTTGTTTGACCTCATGGCCCTCCTTCTAGCGCCATTTTTTGGCCGAAAAAACTGTCCTATTCCAACTTACGGAAAGACAGCCCACACACTCGACTTAATGCAATATTGTATGTGTTTAAAGTAACTGTCTTTCACAGGATTAAGGCCCTGCTACCTGTATGATGTGCTCTCAGAATAGAGAGTCTCTATAAGGTGGGTGTGTGCCAAGTTTACTCAAACCAAACTGCTAACAAATCAGAGAAATTTAACCTGATGACTAACTAATGCTAAAGATTATCTTAAGCTAAGTGCAGAAAATAGTAGCTCCTAATTCTATTCTATGATAACCTAAATGCAAACTACGTATCTCGACCAGGAGCATGAGTTAAAATTAATATTAATTCAACTTGGATTTAAAAGTTAAACATATAATAATTTAAATTGAAGAACAATCTCACAATCAAACTATTACATGCTAAAAGAAAACTTAAAAGATCTAACAAATTAACGGATTAAGATCACGAAAAAAATGTTAGATGCTTTTAATTCTGCAAAGTAAATCAATATCAGCTGATAGATCAAATGCAACAACAATCTCTATCTTTCAAAATAAGTTTTAAAATAGTTCGATCATAAGAAATGAAGCTTAAACTAAAAGCAAAGTTTATAGTTTGCTTCAATCCCATAGAAGATAATGATGAACAGAACAAGTAATCTGCTTCAATTACTCCATAAAATAAATTTTACAAAGCTGTGAGAACAGGTTCCAATGTCCATTCACAGTGCCATAGCTTCAAAAGAGTTTTGATATATTAGCCTTAGGAAACACCTCCATCTCTGGTTTCGTGAGAAAAACTCAGTTTTGCATAGGAACAAGAAAACAAAACAAAAAGAGAAACACAGTCATCTCTTTGGTTTATGGAGACCATCCCTAGCAGAGAAACTTGCAGAAAATTGAAAACAAAATAAGATTTTCCCAGTTTCCTGGAGCATCCCCCCCCATCCATTTTGCACAGTCAAACTATTTCTACTTAAATAGACATAAAGGGTGATAACAATCTCCACAAACAACTCCTATAACTGGGTGTTCGGCAAATTTTTGGGAATCACTTCGGCTCAAACAGGCCCGCATATCTCACAACTCCTGTACTATTTTCGAAAATGGCCCACACGTAAAGGTAAAATAACCCATTTGGGAAGTAGGTTTTAAATAGAATTGCAATATTCCTTTTAGTTTGCTCATAATCCATTGTGTAAAATCACCTCTCCCTACTAGTGAGCGATTCACTTTCGTTAACTTCTTTGATAGTTTCAAGGAATTAGTTTCCTTTCTTTAATCTTTGCACATTAAAAGTAAGTATATATTAGACAACCATAAAAATAATGCGTGGATAGAAGTTAAAAAAAAGATGGAACAATAATTCATATAATGGAATAAATCTAAATGATGAAAATCTTCCCTTGAAAATTAAGCGATCACAAGCTTTGGATCGTTGGAAATGCGTGCCAATTTCTCGTTATTCCAATGTCTTTTATCAGCACTTAATATCATGGCAACAATATGAAATATCAGTGATATAGTATTCAACTGCCCGCAATTTTGATGGTTTATTACCGTGATCTCAGGCAGGTTATTATTATATGCTTTCCCAACTCCACACAAATGCATATTTCATGATAGAAACATCCTTATCTCTTAGATGGAGAAGATCCATAATAACTGAGACATGGCAGTGTGGGAATTTTCTGTTAATTAGCAAAACCACTAGCTTATAGTAATACATGGGCCCTTCCTGGATTAAGCTGCTAAGATTTATCTTTAGCAAACTCATAATAGGTAGCATGATCTTGGACTGCAAATTCAATCTTAAAACCAACTGATAACTAGTTGGTTAATGAAGGTGACATAATAAATTTTCCTTATGCGTTGGCATTTATCCTTCAACGATTTTGTGATTTACACTGCCATTCTGTGTATATCATCTATCATTTTGCAATAATCATTGAGTTTTAATTAAAGACTCTTCTATGCTAGCATGCATAATGATTCTTCAAACCGTGTTGGCAACAGCGGCGGAGAAGGGGCTGCGGGATCCCATGGCAACGGCAGTGGTGGAGATAAGACCGAGAAAGAGCACAACAGAAAAAAACACCACCGGCATAAAAAATAGTTTAGCATTGGATAAGTGCTAGAGTATTTCATCCTTGTTTTTCCACTAAATAGTATTTTAATAATTCTTCGTTGGTTTTTTATCTTTATAAGCATTTCCTATCAAGGTCCTTTTTATATTTTACTCAGCATTGTCAAAGATGCAACTAACTATAGTCACATGTTCAAAACCGGTGGGATGGGTAGGGTTGCTTACAACACACAAGGTTAGAGGCTCACATTTGTGGGATTCTAGACATCTCGGCCTCTGCCAAGTTACAAGTTATTGATATATCTGGTTTGTAGGCTATTGGATATACTCTTGGGTGGTTTCTGTTCCATGGTTTAAAAAATATGCAACTAACTATTAGTACTATTGAAAAAACATCACAACCTTTCCTAGTTGGATGAAAAGAGTTTTTGAACATAGCTTTATTTTCTTTACTATTAGTACTATTATTACTATTGAAAAAACATCACAAGCTTTCCTAGTAAATCACTCATAGTATGGCTGAAAAGAGTTTTAGAACATAGCTTTATTTTCTTTACTAATCCCACATGATGGCTGATTTTTACTATCGTCACATTTGAAGGTTGAACAATGACAATGGAGTCTCCACCTTTTGAACTTGATTTATCACATGAACTTTTGGGTGCTCTATTTGCAAACATACCAAACATCACCTTTCTAAGTTATGATGTGGAGCATTATGGTAATACGGGTTTGCATTGCTTCAAGCTATGCTGATAAGTCTTTTTGTATCTTATCCATTTTCTTCAAAATCTTTCCATGACCCTTCATTAACTTTTCTTGCTTGGGCCTCTCCTCTTTAATGGGCAAGGTAGGAAGGAAAATGGGTAACATTCTACCATCTACAATTCTATCCATTGAAGAAACTTTCTCTTCAACTTTGTATATGTTGTCACAAAATGGATCATCCAACTCATAGGGATTATGCAAGCCATCGTTATTATTTCATCTCTTTCATCTTCTTCCATCGAATAAATGAAACCATCTTCAGAAAGTGACTCTTCCCATGCTAAGCTCTCTTCAAACTCCCATGCATCTTGTTCCAACATATCATCACCAAGTACATCCATGTCTACAAACCTTCTTCAAAATGTATTTAGTTCCCACATTTGTCGAGGACCAAGCTATGATACCACTATAAAATCCCCAATTACAAATTAGGAATATTAGCTCCAAAAGTTCTACAAAAATTATGGTTGATTTTTAACTTGATCCTAGCAGTGGTTTATGTATAAATTTGGATTTGAATTAACACATACAACACATAAAATATACTTTGAACCCACTATAATGTGCTAAATCAAGTCTTTTACAAAGTTCTGGTGGTTGGTTATTAAATATGGTTTATGACTTTCTTCCATCACTTTGTATGCAACCTCCATATCATTAATATTGAAACATTTAATTAATAATATTATCACCAATTCAGAGGAGGAAAGTTCTTGGATCAATGTACCAATAGACAATTATATGTACTTCATATTTGGTCAATTATGAACAACTCCATAAACATAGGTTTTAATCTAGGAAAACTAGCTTAAATTTCATTGCAACGAGGGTCTTATTTTCGAACTCTGTCCAAACACTTCCTAATAATCCCAAATCCTTTCTAACCACTCCAACTCGGCCATAACACTACCAAATCAACCCAAATAACTTGCTAATATAATTTAGGGAGAGAAATGAATTTTTTATACACATTACAAAAATATTTCACAACCATATCAACAAATCTATGCATCATTCAACTGGTAACCCCAAATATTAGAGCATAATATGATAAAATAATTGTGAATCTTTATTGTAAATGGATGGAGACAATAGTAATATTGATATGAACAATATTACAATGCTTAATGTCTTTTACAATAGGCCGAAGCTTAATAAATACATGGATGAAAATGTAGAGGTGCACCCCATCACCAAAAGAGATGTAGAATATAGTAGATCTAGAAAAATGACAATATCTTAGGATGGCCCTCTGGACACAACAGAACAGGACAAATAACCTAGAAATGCATGAAACTATCAGAACCATAAGTTCATTCATGACCCATCTACATCGGTCCAAGATCTAAATCAATAAAAGACGACTCAAATTGATAGTCCCCCCCCACCCCAATTCATGGCCACATCAGATATACATGATATCCATCCCAATAGAGATTGTCTGCAATATTAATGGCACCAACCAAGAACCAACACAACACCTGAAACAATGGAAAACTAATACAATAGAAATTATTGAATACTAATGAATTCTTCATATATTTAACCAACTCACACATACATTTAATCAATGAATCTCAGTAGAGAAATCTGAGTGATCCCCCTCAAGATCTGTAGTGAATCCCAAATGAAGAGATCTAGATGATTTCCTCCTCTCTACTAGTTAGCATGGAATCTTTCACCGCCGAAAATAGTTCAAAAATGGAAGGGGCACATCTCCCAAACATAAAATCCACAAGAGATTCCAAAAATCAAATTTCCAAAATATTCCACACATTAGTCCTCATCCTTCTTTGATAACTCTTCATTCATCTTTCCCATCCTAGAGTTTTATCTCTTAAAAACATCAATAAAATATTAATAATACCATTTTCATGAGATAATGATTATTGGAACACATTAACTTATTTTCTAATATTATTTTGGCTCAAGTGGACTATATCCTTCCTAGGAATTTGAATTAGGAGATGCTTATAGAGCAGAGATTATTACAGTGCCCATTATATGTAACAGCAGCAGTTGTTTCAATGATTCTCATATTTGTTTCAAATCTAGTGCAGGTATATGACCTAGGTGATATTATGGTTTTATGCATATGGACTATGATGTTGCTTTGTTGTCTATTTTAAGAGTGAGACTTAGTTGATAATGATGATATGTTGGTGATATTTTATTTTGGTTTTACTTGAAATTTAAATTATAAATGATTTAGTTGTTATGTCCAAGATATTCATCTGTGTACTCATTAGCCTTGACCTATTGTATTATGGATTTGGTAATTTCCCTTTAGGGACACATCTTGCTAGTCTTGGCACCATATTCACTATCTTTATCCATATGTTCCTTTCTCTTGTTGATTAACCTTGACTTGTTACTTGACTAGTGGCATCTAGGATTTCTCCCACCTTCACCTCTATGTTGAAATAGGTCTCCATCTCTATATTATGTCTCGATGTTGGTTTATGTGATTCTTGTCATAGGGATGGTATACCTACAGGTATTGAACACAAGTATTCTTACCAAAGAGTGTCTTTAGACACTGAGGAATCGAAGCTTAAAGTTATTTTAAATGGATGCCTTGCCATCAAAACAAAGGTGTCTTTAGACATTATTGCAAATAAAGTGTAAATGTTATAAAATAGTTAGTGGCCAAAGGATGAGCACTTTGTTGCTGTAAATACTCACCTCCTACAGACAAGATTTTTCTCCCTCATTTGAATCCTTCGTAACTAGAACAAATGAGTAACAACAGTAAAGAGTACTTTCCCTAAGATAAACAGATGCTTGGAATGAAACTTTCACCAGCAATACAGTGTAATGCTCCAGGCTTCAAGAATGCTAGATCTCCATAGTTTACGTGCAAAAATATATCACAAAGAACACAAGATCAAAATTACCAAAAGCAATCTATTATCTTATATCAAAGATTAAGGAGTTTGATAATAAAACATTGATTGAAACAAAATGAGAACTATGGGAAAGAAACTTTTTATTGCATAGTCAAATAAAGAGAGAGATTACAACCATTATGCCTTAGTGTTAATATGTCTCCTCTCATACAAATTCTTGTCCTCAAAGCTTCAACTTATCTTCCTTATGCTCACCCTATATTTAGCCAAAACATTGGTGCAACAACATAACTTTGCTCCCTTTACCCATGGGGGTTGAGCCAGTATTTATAGCTCTTGGGAGGATAGGAATGGTTGAGAAAATGGTGGATGAGGTGGAAGGGAGATCCTACTAGGGGGGATCTCGAGTCCATGTGGTCCACAAGAGTAGGGATGAGGGTGCCACAAATCTAATCTTCGAGAAGATTTGTGAATCTTCTCTTTTTCCTTTTGAAACTCGAGCACCGCTCTTTTTCTATGGATATAGAAGGTTACCAAGGCTGCACCACTCATTGATCAAAGATATTAGGCGGTGGCACTGCTCATTTTCAATTGAAAAGTGGAGTTACTGAAAGGGGTATTGTACATTGCATAAAGGGAAAAGGCGTTGGTGGACACAAGTATGAAAATATGAGTCCTGGCTAGGGTCTAACTTCACATTTTGAAGATTTAAGGCAATTTTTGATGTTTTGGCTCTCATTACATGGTCATGACGAGAATTGAGTGTAACACACTCATCCATTGTATTGTGTAAGGCTCATTTTCCCTCATAAGGGAATTAGGGCGAGGAAAACTCATTGGGTGTTGCTGGAAATTATCACCTCCAGCAGACAGGAGTTGTTTCCATAGATCTGAATGGTATAAGTCTAGAACAAAACACAAACCCAAATTTTAAACCTTCCCTAGATCTAATTAATAGCTTGAATATAATTCTACAATACTTCTCTTAAAGGTTGTCCTCGCTATCCTTGAAGCTTTCATCTTTGTTATTACAGAAGAACCTGTAAAAGAATGAAGACAACAAGAAAAAGATGATAGAATACAAGATAATAAACTAGATCTATGCTTGTGACCAAGGAATCAAACAATACATAGAAATGATATAGTAAATAGGGGAAAGAAAAGACACTTTTTTTACAAATTATTGGAGAGACTACAACTGTTATGCCTTGGTGTTGAGAGTTCCTTCCAATGGCTCCTTGCCTCCAATGGCTATTAACTTGTGTAAAATTTAAATAAATGTTTAAAAATTTGATGGATAGAGGATGAGAACTCATTCATCATATAATGTACGACTCATTTTGCCCCACAGGGAAATAGGGTGGGACTTGCCCCCAAGGGTGATGTCTTTGTCATTTTCTGGAAGCCCAAAAGGCTTACCAGGGAAACTACCTCTAGAAGTTAAATAGTGTATATTGTTGTGCAAATAAATTACTAAAAAAGTTGATTATTTAGGGTCTAGTGGAGCCTTTTCATCATTCCACCCATTTGTGAGACACTTCCATTCCCTATTGTTCATCTAGTCCAACTTATGTGTTGTGTGGATTCATTTGTCCTTAAACCTAGATTATTATAGTGGTGAGTGTCAATTCATTCCCTTGGCCTTATCTGGTCTCATTCACCTTTACACTTGACTAACAAAATGGCTAAATCTATAAATGAGTATACACTGGACGTTCTTGTTTAAAGCAACTGATTATTTTGACTTAGATTATATATTTTTATCGGATAAATCTACTCAATCGGAATCAAGCCAAATCTCCCTAGTCCAAGTGGATCTAGAACAAATCAAATACAGAATACAATCTACTTTTCTAGATCAAATATAAATGAAAAGAAACAGATAGATCACTTCCCTGCAATATGCAAATCCTCTTCTCTCTTTGTTGATCCAAGCTCCAGAGCCTTCAGATCTTCAGCTGCGTATCCAAGTGGAAACAAGCAAACAAAATATGCGTATCCAAACATATAATTGATCTAAGATAACATTTAAGGAAGAAAGCTCTAAATATTATTAAAACAATAACATTTATGGAAAGAGATTTGTATTAATGTAATCAAGGAGATACATAGAATTACAATGAGAAGGAACATCACAACCTAGCCTTAATGCTATAATATTCCATCCAACAATCCAAGCCAAAGCCTCCAAAGCAAGATAATAAGCCACCTAGAAATTCCACCAGCATAAGAGTACCATAGTCCTTCCTGTTTTCCAAATGGAGAGAGGGTTTAATTTATAAGGCTAAAGGGATAGAGTAGGTTGAGAATTAGCAGGAGGGATCAAAGGGATCTTCCCTATAGGTTAGGAACCAAATTATAGCTCACCTAGATGATAGGGATAGACATCCACCTCATCCACCTTTGAGAACAGTCTCGAAGCTCTGTTTTTTTCCCTCTAAACATGACCTGCGCACCTTCAATAAAGGGAAAAAGCACCGTTGGTGCTCCTAGCAGTGGGAGATAGAGCGCCGACAACAACACACCTAGCATGAAGGTAAAAAGTGCCTTTGACACACCTAGCATGAAGGACAAGAGCGTCAGTCTTCCTAGAGAGGGAAAAAAGGAAAGAAAACCTTAGCATCAATCTAGTTTAGCAGAGAGAAATTTGGGGATTAGGAAAAGGGTTAACACATGGATAAAGAGTGCAAGATTTCAGA
>LPNX010439963.1:55912-97071 GCA_001517045.1 Pseudotsuga menziesii
GCGATATGCAGGCTTGGTTGAGTGCCTTAGCGAGTTTCCAAGGGACAATAAATCCCTCACCCAACTGTGGAAACATGGTTCTAATAATTACCCAATAAAGGAGAGATATCTCGGGTGAGAATGCATCTGCGTCATAGGAATTGCCAATTGAGCCTTGCTCTATCGGGTCAATATCTTGGGTGTTGTTGCTCTAAGAAGAAGGAACTGAACCTAGGTCGAAGGGAAGAAAGATAAATCCAACACGTACCATTGATGGAGAGGGTGGTTTAATGGGGGCACTATTATGACTGAGCTCCATATCTCTTCCTCAAATTGTTTCAGATTTCAGGGAGTATCTTATTGTATCTTGTGATCATTTTGATGCTCATTTTTTCTTTCTTCATTGATTTTCTCTTTATTTTTGCAAATCGATTCTCACTTAGGTATATCTCTTTTGCAGGAGGAGGGTGCATTGCTAAATTTGTCGGAAAGGAAATATGACCATTATATGAGGTTAGTAACAAGTATTTCGAGGTACAATTACATCTATTTTTATTTTTTGGGGCTTAATCCAATTGTAGATATGATAGATGTAGTTGTAGATATGATAGATCTGGTGAATTTTTTATCCAATTGTAGATATGATAGATTCGGTGAGTTTTTAATGATGACCATCAAACCCCCTTAGAGGAATTTTGAGGTATAAAATGGGCCTCCAAGGAAAATAATAAAATAATAGCTAAAAAAATAAAAGGATATTTATTAATTTTGGAGGAAGAAAGGAAAAAATTACTTTTTCGTTCATATTTTCAACATATCTCCCTGTTTTTTTACTCAAATTTTGAGTGGTAGAACTTGTTGGATTCGAAATTAACTTCTGCATCCAACGAGAACCCACACTTGATACTTTTAACAGACCTCGATGCCCCATCATGTTTTTTTCATGTATTTATTGTTTTTGAGGTAGTCAAGTCCATCAAAACTATGCAGTGTGGGTACTCGTTGGATGCAAAATTTAATTCTGCATCCAACGAGTCCTCCCACTCGAAATTTGAGTAAAAACAAAGGGAGATATGTTGAAAATACGAACGAGAAAAGTAGTTTTTTTATGACAAATATGTCAAGTCATCCATTATGGTTGACTCATTTTATTGAAATTCTACAGGTTCTTGAATTCCAACTCACAAGAATTTATTGTTGGCTCGTTTTCTTATAAGGCCCATCTTAGATCCCAAATTTCCTCTAATGTGACTTAGGGAATATTGAATAAACCTTAGATCTCAAATTTCATAAAAAATCGACTCCATTTTACCTAGTTTCTAGCGGCAATCTCTCTAGGTGGGGTGCTCTCCTTGGGTGGGTGGCCTATTTTTTCAGATATATCTCTTGGGTATGCTTGAACCCACTTTAATTTCACATATCTATCCTCCAAGGCACTAGATCTATCCATTTGATACCCCGATCTACTCTTTTTGGTCCACTTTGTCCACTTTTGCATAAACCCTAGGTGCATCTCATTAGGGTTTTCTTATGTTTGGGCGCCATATCTCTCTAGATCTACATTACTAAACCCTTTGTGGTACATTTCCAATAAATTTGGGTAATTTTCCCTATTTTCTAAGCCTCCCAAAATTTTCTCTAACCTTATATACCACATCTATTCTCTAGATCTAGACTTCCTTACTCATTATTTATCCTCTTTCATCCATTTCATAATCCGAGTTCCTTGAGTAGGTGTGCTATCCCTCATAGGATAGTAGGTTCTCCACCTTTATCATTTTATGGATTCATCTAAAGTGACAATATCACGTCTGGTATGAAAACTACCATTTACCCGCAATGGACGAGGTCATTGCGGTGTCACTAGTTTGCTACCTTATCTCTATCGTCCCGAAGAGGATATCTCTAGTGGGTAGCTACACTTTGTGTGACAACACCTCCATCTCAAACTTTGTTGTAGGTTCCCTCTTACCCATCTATGAGGTTCTTTTCCTCTATAACTCATATTCAACCTTGTAACAAAGATTGAAATATCATCACTCTAGGTGATTCTCAGGCTCATCATGTAACAGTATGCCTTGACGTGTAATGCCCTGTGTTCCTTCTGAACTCATACAAATCCTTCTTCAATATGCACTCATGTGAGTCTCTATCATGTGTCTCAAAACCCAATGGTTTCTCCATGCACACCTCTTCTTCTATTACACCATCCAAGAAAGTTGACTTCATGTCCATCTGGTGTACTTTCTACTTCATCACTATTGGGCCTAGGGACAGGAAGGTAGAATTCACTTATAATTCTACCTAAGTATGGAAAAGATATAAAGAAGAAGAAGAGTAAGCTATGATAGAAGCAGTAAAAGGAAGTAAGGAGAAGGAAGAGGCGCAATAGAAGAGGAAGTTGCACTAGAAAAGGAAGGAGTGTGGTAGAATAACAACATCAAAAGGTGCATGAGTAGCATAATGGTCTATAAAATGACAGTAAGGTGTAATGCTTAGAAAGTGATAGGCCTTAACGATTGTGGGTATGATTTCATCTAGAGTTGGCGGAAACTGCACGTATGAAGGCATCTATGTAAGTCAAGTTGTTAGTGCCTCCCGTTAGGTGTTACTAGAATAGGAAAGACAGTTTGTTGGCTAGATATAGGAAGTTGGTCTAGAAAGTGACAAAAAATGAATCTGTAATGATATTGTATTGAGTCTGTAATGAATCTGTATCGAGTCTGTAATGATTATGTAATGAGTCTAATGAGGCTATAAATGAGGGAACCCAAGCTGTATGCGGGTTATACTCTTAGGCTGGAATTCGATTAGACAAGGGTAGACTCTCACTAACTTCTGACTGTTAGCTTTTGGTTGATGGCTCTGTATTTTGTTCAATAGTATTGTTGAGTGCATATGAGTTGAAGAATATACAGCTAAGTGCGCAAAATAGTAGGAAAGTTTGAGTCAATCTAGGATGTGTGTGAATCATTAGTAGAGAAAAGTAGGAAGAGAGTAGAGAGAATATCAAAGAGCATGAGAGGAAGGAACATTCTATAAACATAGATAATATATTGAATAGAGTTTGAATCTTAGTGCAAAAATGAAAGGTGCATATATTTTCTCATGCCAGATGAAGAGCAGCTTGTGCTTTTTGCTCGGATGGGTTTCCACATTATATTCTATGTATATGTGTGAATGATGAATGTGTTTGAATTACTTGTGTAAATGTTGTATTGAATTAATGATTATAGATTTGATTACATATGAATAGATGTGAATCAGTCACATTGTAACAGTTGAATACGATTATGCTGTACAATCATTGTTGATATAATATATCGCATAAGAGAAGTTGGGTCATGTCCCAACTATTGGATCACAATGAACATAAATAATACACCCACATAATTCATTGTGAACCTTGGTAAAATGAAAAAGTACTAGAAATCCCCCACCCAACTGTGTAAATATGGTTTTGGAAGTTACCCATTCAAAAGAGATATATCGGGTGAGACAACATCCGTGTCATAGGAGCTGCCGATTGAGATCTGCTATGTCAAACCGATATCTTGGGCTTTGTTGCACTGAGTAGAAGGGACTGAACTTGGGTTAGGATCTTTGGAGGAGGGAGAAAATCCAAAAAATGGTTTCGATATTGGGACCCGAATCATTTTGGTGAGGAATACGTTGTGGGAACAAATGAAACCCGAGATCCAAGACTGGGTGGATTTTGAAGCATTAAAATTCGCACGAGAAGAAAGTGAAGGATCTCGGTGGAACCTAATAGAGTGTTTGGGCCGGTACATCCACAAGATTTTATTTTGTGTGTTCCCCATTGTGTAGCATGAATGGTTGTCTAGGTTGGAAACCCAACAAAGAAATATTCGAGGAGAGCTAAAGCAGTGTAAACCTCAGTTAATTGAGTGACTAGAAGGAGTAAGAAACCATGTGTCGAGGGCTATGTATTTTTGGATAGACAACATCTTGGAGGGATAGATTAATGATTTTTTTGTTGACACAATAACCTCATATAGTGAGGCTGAGAGAAAATTCTTTCAATGACCACGCGGTAGATATATTTCATCTTTAAATACGTGGATAAAAAAATTTGTCAATGAAAAAGGAATTCTGTGAATGTGACAAGTGAAAGTTGTGATAAAAAGAGTGGGTATGTCACAACAGAACTCTATGAAAAAATACGCACCTTGAATTGATACGTTCTTAGGAGAAGCGAAAGGATATTTAGATCTAGAAAATGAAGAAAGACTATGTTAGGAAGAGGGAGTTGCAGCATGAATAGAGAAGAGGAAGGCTACAAGCTTGCGCCGAACTTAGACAAAGGGTCTTGCGATGAAGAAGAAGAATATCAGCTGATCTTTGAAGGAGCCGAAGAATCAGAAGAGTCGACTAAAGCTCCATATCGAGGACGTGGTTACAACTCTCCTACAACACCAAACAAATTTCCAGAGGTAAGATCTAGAGACTTATCTCCAAGTTCATTTGTAAATACAAGTAGCACTAACGCTCTAAATAGAGGACAAGGGAGTTCGTCTAGCCAAACATTTTTTCTAACTGTACCAGCAGTAAATACAATGGCTGGAGCTAACATTAATTTACAAATATTCAATCGAAGTAGGTTTCTTTGTGAATTTATGTGGACTGTACGAAATATCCAGGATGACAATATCAAGAAAGCACAGGCGATCATGACTCTATGAGGTGGTGCGCTTGACTAGTACATGAAAGTTTCCATAGCGCCAGTAGGATTTGTCCCAAAAATGTTCTATGAGATTTGAGTGGGAATGATAGATGAGTTTAGGAATCCAAAGTATGAATCACAGTGCATTACTGAGATCAAGAAAATTAGGCATCTACCGATAGAATCTGACTGGGACTTTGACTAGAGATTTAATACATCGATGGCCAAAGTGAGCTTCCAAATGTCAAATGTACAACATAAGGAATGGTTTATTGTCACATTGTTGCCACATATCTGAACCTCATTGATGCAATAGAATATTTCGTCGTAGATAGAAGCTCTATAGATAGCAATGAAGTTAGAATCCTCGCCAATTACAGACAGTGGCACATGAATGATGCAAATTCAGATGTAGCTATCTAATATTATGGTGCAACTACAGGACATTAGGAGAGAAAGGAAGTTCAAGAATAAATATGGTGTACAATATGTAGAATAGATGGACACAATAAAGGAAATTTCCTGACACTCATGAGCTATGTTGTAGCAGGAGCGTCGAATCTGATAAACACCTAAGGGATTCCTTGGTGTAGAATATGCCAGGCTAGGGTCCACAAGTATGAAGAATGTCTTTATTTACATAATATTGTAAGTGTGCCAACTAATATGTATTGTAAATTTTGTAAATCAATAGGTCATGATGAAAAAGACTGCAAAGAACTTCAGCTATTGCTGGAAAAGACGATGGATACCTACTTGATGAAAAATGATGAGCAAATGCAAGTTGAATGAGCCCCACCTCAGTATCATCCTGCTCAATATCCACCACATCAATATCAACAACCACGATACCCTCAACCGTAATATCAACAAAATCAGTTTCCACAACAACAAAAATACCCTCAACAAAGTGGGGGGATAGAAATTTTCAAGGGAGAGGACAACAACAAGGAGGAGGAGGATTTAGTCATGGAAGAGGCCAAGTCATATGTTATAACTATGGGAATCCAGGACATTTTTCTCGATATTGGAAAATTCCTATAGAAACATGTACATGTTGTAAAGCATTTGACCACATTGTTGAACAATGTATGCAACTAATTGTGAAATAGCAGGCTCGAACTATCGTCAACCCTAATCTGGTGTAAAATAAAAATATGAACCCTAACCAGAACATTCAAATGATTTTTGTCGAGCCGAGAGAACCTCACATCATTGTGGTTACAATAGAAGGTGTTGCGACAGGTAGACCAGAATACACAGTAAGGACAACTGCAAGTGAGACCCATGGCACAAAAGAAAGCCCCGCTAGATGTCCAAAATGAGAAAGAAGTATTCTTGGATGTGCAACCAGAGTTTGTTGATTCCAATCAACCATTGAAATCTGTACAAGTCAAGAGCATACCTAAACGATTTGAATACTTACTTAGGAAGAAACCAATGAAAAAGTTTAGTAAGCTTAAAGAATTTTTCAGAAATTGTTTAGCACTAATCAATGATAAAAATGTTGTCACATAATTGACAACACTAATAGAAGAAACTCTAGAAGACATGTGACCTGAAAAAATAGTTAAGCATATTGAGAAGAGACTAAAAACATGTCGAGTGCAAATGATTGCGCAGATAGGAGAATATGATATATATTATAAAATATTCAATTTGGGCTCGGATGTTAACATATTGACAAGAAAAACATGGGAGAGCATGAATAGACCGCGACTGGACTAGTATCCCATTCAACTTAGGCTTGCGGTCCAAATGAAGGTTCTACCAATAGGTAGACTAACTCAAGTGCCTATGGAATTTCAAAGATTAAGAACATATGCAGACTTTGAATTAATTGACATTTTCAATGACACAAATCCATATTATTCACTGTGGGGAATTGATTGGGAAATAGAAAACCAAACCATTATAAACTTTCAGAAAAGGATCTTATCATTTGAATATTCTGAACTAAGGGTGGTTGCACCAATTGATCTGCTTGAAGGGCAGAGATATGTCGAGCTAGTAAATAGTGAAGGCCAAGTCAATTACCTCGATCAATTATATAATATCATGTCTTCAAGAGAATACTATATAAATCCAACAGCTGATGGAAAACTGAGTTGGTGAATTCTAAGTTCATGCACATCTGATTCAGGTGATGTCCTAGAAAATTTGAAAAACAGGCTACATGAAGTCTCCATGATAATATGTGTAAGAATAAGAAAATATGTCCGAAGAGTAGGAGTTGAAGAAAGCGAGTTTCCTACATATGAAAGATTACCCAAACTTTCATATTTTCTGGTGGAATTTAAAGAACACGTTATAGAATCGCTGTGATTGTCTGCCTTGGACTTTGTGTTGAAATCTACACCCACTAGATGGCGGGGTACACAAACAATCTATCTCTGAGTGGCCACAGTATAAACGATTACTAGAGATTAGATTTGGGGAAGATATCAATTATTCTAATAAGAAGTATATAGGACTGACAAATCATGGGGAGCATATTGAGCATTGTCGCAGGACATGGCAAGAATATCAGTGATAGAAGTGGGTTCATCGATTCATCTAGAATTTGGAAATGGTACCAAGAAATTGGTATACATCAGTGCAGCTGAGACGAGGAACTCACGAATTGGAATATTTAGTTACAAGTGGTACCCATACATTTGAATTCGCAAGTGAACATATGATGATTGATGTTGCACTACTAAAAATGAAGGAAAATATATTTGAATATATCCCAGTTGTAGCCGTGAACTTCCATCAATGCACCACGACAGTACACCACTGGATGGAATGTTACAATATTACAGGAGAAGTGGACGATCATGATATGCTTGAGATAAAAATACATAATTCAGAAGGTATGCGTGTAGTGAAAGGAGTCGGTATGTCTAGTGACCAATTCCTAAGTCCACTCAAGATCAAGAAAGTAAATATCCGGTCATCTGAAAACCCAAAGTTTACCAATATTGGAGACTACTAGGACGATGAGACTGGTTAAAATGAAATTAATATGTAATGTCCCCATTTTAATTCCCATGCATTCGAGGGAAAAATAATTAAGTTGGGAATTAATGACGTAAAGTCACTTTGTAAAGTTCATGAGAAATTATTGAATGGGTGATGTGGACCATAATTTTGGTAATAATAATGCCCATAAATTCATAAATAAGGTGGCATTGGACACATTTGAAAAGGATGGTACATTAGTGGAGGAATGAGTCCAAATATGTGGTGTAAATCCCATCCATGGTGGAAGGAATCCTCTCATGAAGGCATCTCAAGGGTTGTAGCTCCCCAGGCTAAACATAGAAAATCTATGACATCTATGACATTTTGACAAGCTATGAAACCTATGAAAACATCCGTGACAATTTATGAAAAGCTCATTTATAAATTTATTCAAGGAGAGTGCATGAGGGAAGAGTGGGCCCACAAGATAGTGTAACCCCCCCAAATCAAGGTAAGCATCTCCTAATTCGAATTATTTTGAAGGATAAGGTCCACTTGAGCCAAAATAACATTAGAAAAGAAGTTAATGTGTTCCAAGAATCATTCTCTCATGAAAATGGTATTAAAATTTTATTGATATTTTTAAGAGAGAAACTCTAGGATGGGAAAGATGAGTGAAGAGTTATAAAAGAAGGACGAGGACTCATGTGTGGTATCGTTTGGCAATTTTATTTTTTATTGTAAATCTCTTGTGTCTTTTAAGCTTGGGAGATGTTCCCCTTGCAATTTTAAACTATTTTTCGTGGTGAAATATTCCAGGCTAGCTAGTAGAGAGGAAGACATCAAATAGATCTCTTCATTATAGATGTTGAGAGGGATAGCTCAAATTTATCTACTGAGATTCATTGATCATATGTATGTGTGATTTGGTTTCATATATGAATAATTCATTAAGATTCTAGTATTTCTATTGCATTAGTTTCCATTGTTTTCAGGTGTTCTTTTGGTTCTTGGTTGAGGAGGGCACACCAGTGGATCCCATTTCTATTGCAGACAATTTCTATTGGGATAGATATCATGTATATCTAATCTGTGCATGAATGGGGGGGGGGATATCATTTGGAGTCATCTTATATTGATTTAGAGATTGGACCGATGTAGATGGGTCGTGAATGAACTTATGGTTATGATATTTTTCGAGCATTTTTGGGTTATGAGACCTATTTTGTTGCATCTGGAAAGTCATTACCAATAAGGAAAAAAATTGTTATATAAAAAAGGTTTATGTTTGCCTGAGATGCCATCATTTTACTGATCTAATATATTCGACATCTCTTTTGGTGAAGGGGTGCAACTCTACATTTCCATCCATGTATTTCTTGAGCTTCCAGGTGTCGTAATAGAGATTAAGCATTGTAATGTTTTTCATATCAGTATTACTATTGCCTCCATCAATTTACAATAAAGATTCACAATGATTTTATCAGATTATGCTCCAATAGTTGGTGTTGTCAGTCGAACTATGCATATAGATTTGTTGATATGGTAGTGAAATATTTTTTATGTGTATAAAATTTTTATATCAACTCCCTAAAGTCTGCTAGAAAGTTATTTGGGTTGGGTTGATATTTTTATGGTCAAGTTGGAGCGGTTAGGAAGGATTTGGGATTATTAGGGAGTGTTTGGACCAAGTTGGAAATTAAGACCCCCATTGCAATGAAATTTAAGCTAGTCTTTCTAGATTCAAACTTATGCTTATGGAGTTGTTCGTACTTGACCAAATATAAAGTACATATAATTGTCTATTGATACATTGATCCAATAACTCTCCTCCTATGAATTGGTGATAATATTAGTACTTTAATGTTTCAATATTAATGATAAAGAGGTTGAATATGAAGTGTTCAAAGAAAGTCATGAACCAAATTTAAAAACCAACCACCACAAATTTATATCAGACTTGATTTGACATATTATAGTGGGTTCAAAGTATATTTTATGGGTTGCATTTGTTAATTCAAATCCAAATTTATATACACAAACCATTGTTGGGATCAAGTTAAAAATCAACTATAATTTCCATAGAACATTTGGAGCTAATATTCCTAATCTGTAATTGTGGATTTTACAGTGGTATCAAAGCATGTTCCTTGATAGATGTGGGAACTAAATAAATTTTGAAGAAGGTTTGTATTCTTGGATGTACCTGGTGATGGAATGTTGGAACAAGATGCATGGGAGTTTGAGGAGAGCTTAGCATGGGAAGAGTCACTTTTTGAAGATGGTTTCATTTCTTCGGTGGAATATGATGAAATAGCTGAAGTAATAGATAGATCCTTGCATAATCCCTATGAGTTGGATGATTCCTTTTATGACAACATATACAAAGTTTAAGAGGAAGTTTCTTCAATGGATAGAATTGTAGATGGTATAATGTTACCCATTTTCCTTCCTACCTTTCTCATTAAAGAGGGGAAGCCCAAGCAGGAAAAATTAATGGATGGTCATGGAAAGATATTGAAGAACATGGATAAGATACAAAAGAGTAAGAGCATAGCTTTCAGCAATGTAAATCCTTGTTACCATAATGCTATGCATCACAACTTAGGAAGAGGGTGTTTAGTATGTTTGCAAACAAAGTACCCAAAATTTCCTGTAATGAATCTAGTTCAAAAGGTGGTCACTCCATTTTCATCGTTTAGCATTCAAATGTACTTGATGATAGTAAACATCAACCATCATGTGGGAGTCCTAAAGAAATAAATCTATGTTCAAAAATTATTTTCAGCCATACAACAGTTTGGATCAAAGGGAAGCACATATTGCAATCTTGAGTCTTCAAGATGAACTTAAATTGGAACATACCATCACGGATGGAACACATGGGAATGATGAAACGAAAACATTATTAGGATTAATTAATATTCCTTTTACCACATAGTTCATTTGGTTTATTTTACTAACTTAGGAGGTCATCATCACTTCACTAGTGTATGGGGGACACACCTAGGAGTCGCCTACCACTTACTACACCTCCATGGAGGAGTTTAGGTGCTCCAAGGACCAATACCTATAATTTAGGAACCCACTATGAGTGCCACCATCACTCTCCTTCAGTTGACCTTGGTAGGTATTCATTTATGTTCAGTTATGCCCCAAATACCATCAGTTAGATCACTATCAGTTATCCAAGCACTAGTTTGCATGATTTAAGGGAGTTTGGGTGCCTTTGTTCACCTATCCTCATCACTTAGTTGATTGTATACTGATTTAGTTATTTAGAGTTTCACTAGTGAGCTCCACTGTTGATTTTTCTCACACTGAGTTAGTGCATGAGTCAGTTTGAGTTGGTGAATTTGAATCCTCCCAAAGGCATTTGAATTCTGACTATTGTATGGTTATTGTATTACAGTGACAGTAATTATAATTAATGTAATGATATTCTGACCAATTATTGTCTCATGTGTGTGAAATTTTTGTGATGAATCCATTGATCAGTTTACATTGAATTGTTAATTATTTTGCATCCTTCCTTTCAGATTGATTTCATTCAGTCCTGAAGATCCATGGTTCACTAAATTTAACATTGTATCAAATCCTATGTTCAGTCCGGCAGCAAACCTCACAAACTTCCATTATTGTACCAAAATCCATTGAGTTTCCACATAATTCTAGGAATAATTGCATTGCTCCCTATGGATTGTGTCCAGAGAAGTCTATCTAAGTGTGATGTACTCAGAAAAAGTTTGCATGTCCAAGTGAAGAGTGTTTGAACTGACATGTTAGTGAATTGAAGTGTTTTGCAGGCACATTCAAATATTTCTTGAAGAATTGTTGCTTAGTATAGATGTGAAATGGAGAATTTAGCTGCTCTAACTCCCAGTATCCTTACACCCTTCAATTATTTTGATTAGAGGTAATATATTGCATATGGTATTGCGTAACAAGGGTCTATATAGGTACACCATGGGAAGAGAATTTGAAACTCAATAATATATTGAAAAATCAAAGTATCTAAATAATCTTGATGAAGCTTTTGGATTCATGTGCATCCAGATCTTGAGGGAGTTGTTGTTCCACCTTTAGAGACTTGAGACTTCAAAAGAAGTATGGGACAATATTGAATCCTTTTCTGGAAAACAAGATGAGCTAAGGGGGAATATCCTAGAGAATTAGATGATAACACTATATCCCAGTAACTTTGAAACAATACAACAGTTCTTCTCAAAATTCAAATCCCTAGTCATGCAATTTAAGTAGTGTGGGATTGAGAAGAAGGATGAGAAATTCGTGCTCTCAGTTATGAGCAAGCTTCGATCAAAGTTTTCATTTTTTGTATCTACTTTCCACTATGGAAGGATAACCATTCCAAATTGGGAAATGTCATATCTAGATGCATTCATAGAATCAATAACCTAGGAACAAGATAAGCTGATTCAGATGGGGGTGCTCAAAGCCTCCAAGAATTAGGTCCTCTTGGCTAGAGACTAAGAATGCAAAATAAAAAGGGAAGCAAAGAGGGAAAGAGAAGAAGAATATTGATCTAAATCCCAAGGAGAAGATGAATCCTTCAAATGGAGCCTTTGGTTCCAAGAAAAATAAAAACAAAAAGTTTGAAAAAGCTAAATGCTCTTACTGCATGAGAGGATTTCATCCATAAAGTCAGTGTATGAAGAAGACCATTGACCAAATGTATAAGCTCCTTGAACATAGAAAAATTTCCCTTTCTTAAGGTGCAAAGAAGTTTGAATTTGGAAACCCGAATGAATAACATGATAGGTTCCATGCTTTGAACGAAGGCTTCACTCAGTCAAAGGCCTATCTGATTCATTCAAGAGCTTCAAAACACATGGTTTCCTCCAAAGAATCCTTCACTTCTATGGATCTCTTTAAGGGAGCAAGCATACATATGTGAGATGATTCACAAATCACAGTTGTCATGAAAGGTTCCATTAAAATTGAGCATGGAGAGTTCCAAAAAGTGCTCTATGTTCCCCACATGGAAGCAAACTTGTTGTCTGTATACCAGATGACACATATTGGCTATCCCAAGAGAGTCAAATTTGATCCTAACATAGTGGATATCTATGAAGTCTTGTTGGCTGGAAAAACAAATCCCTTAATTTTTGCAAAATAAAGGGGTCCCCGCATGTCAAGTTTGTAAGTATTTTGTTCTTGGTTTCCTTGATTTGGTAGGTGGGTTCTTCACCTTCTCCTTTGCTTTTTGCATTGTTTGTTCTTTGATTTGGTTTTCATGAAAGATGATTTGGCAATTACTTCTTTGCTCAAGTTTTGGCTTTGAATTGATGCTTTTTGATATGTGATAATAACTTTGCAATCTAAATAGTTAGTGAAAATTCATTATCATTTCATTATTTTGTCAACAATTGGTCATTTTGTCGTTTGAGTTTTCTTACTTTCTGGAGGTTGAACAACACTTGCATGCTCTTATCTGACCTTGTCTGATTTGATTGAACATCTTCCTTTGAAGGAATTGAATTATTTAGGTTTTACAACAGCCTTGTTAAAATTTAGTATTAATGATTTAATGGGTACTTTAGTGGATTGAAATGAATTGAGCAAAATTTCATCTTTGTGAGTTCTTGGAAAATTTATAAAGAGTTCCTTCAGAAACTGTGATTCTGAAGGTAATCTCAATTTGAAAACATCAATTACTCAAGTAAAATCATCACAAGCATTGCAATTTTATGATTGTTGAAGTATCATTGAGGTATCTATTTTAGTAGTTATTTAATCAAATCATTATGTAATCAATTTTTATTTTTTGCATATATAAATTCTTGATTATATATTGTTTAATAATTCAGTCAATTGACAACTTGCTAATCTTGTCCTGTAACCAGATTACATCTGCCTCTATGATTTTTCATACCAAAAGTTGTATAGTTTAATATTCATGCTAGGAAAATTCTAAATGATTAACTTCATGTTTTATATAAAGTTGATTTATTATTTAAAACATTAAACCATAAGACTAGGCCTAAGTGAATATTTAAACCTCTATTCAAATTTTATCACAATGGAAGTTCACCAAAATTTCATATCAAATTGACGGGATGGATTTCCATATAAAATTTTACAAGGCATAATTTATATTTTAATCTGGCATTAACGTGGCATGTTTTATATGTATATTTTATGGCCTCACCTAAATATGCTTCAATATTTGAGAAGATGAGGTTTTCATAATACTTTAACATTATGGTGTTATATTGGTAGGTATGAGGATGATATGTCATAATTATGCAGAATATGTTAAGACGCTTACCCATATCTATTGCTTAAGAATAAAATTGTTCCAATAAATTTCGATCATGATGGTTCATCCATAGAGTTTCCAACACGGTTTGAAGAATCATTATGCATGCTAGCATAGAAGATTTTTTAATTAAAACTCAATGATTATTGCAAAATGATAGGTGATATACACAAAATGGCAGTGTAAATCACAAAATCGTTGAAGGATAAATGCCAACGCATAAGGAAAAGTTATTATGTCACCTTCATTAACCAGCTAGTTATCAGGTGTTCTAAGATTGAATTTGCAGTCCAAGATCATGCTACCTATTATGAGTTTGCTAAAGATAAATCTTAGCAGCTTAATCCAGGAAGGGCCCACGTATTACTATAAGCTAGTGGTTTTGCTAATTAACAGAAAATTCCCACACTGCCATGTCTCAGTTATTATGGATCTTCTCCATCTAAGAGATAAGGATGTTTCTATCATGAAATATGCATTTGTGTGGAGTTGGGAAAGCATATAATAATAACCTGCCTAAGATCACAGTAATAAACCATCAAAATTGTGGGCGGTTGAATACTATATCGCTGATATTTCATATTGTTGCCATGATATTAAGTGATGATAAAAGACATTGGAATAACGAGAAATTGGCACGCATTGCCAATGATCCAAAGCTTGTGATCACTTAATTTTCAAGGGAATATTTTCATCATTTAGATTTATTCCATTATATGAATTATTGCTCCATCTTTTTTTTAACTTCTATCCACGCATTATTTTTATGGTTGTCTAATATATACTTACTTTTAATATGCAAAGTTTAAAGAAAGGAAACTAATTCCTTGAAATCATCAAAGCAGTTAACGAAAGTGAATCGCTCACTAGTAGGGAGAGGTGATTTTACACAATGGATTATGAGCAAACTGAAAGGAATATTGCAATTTTGTTCAAAACCCACTTCCCAAATGGGTTATTTTACCTTTACGTGCGGGCCATTTTTGAAAATAGTACAGGAGTTGTGAGATATGCGGGCTTGTTTGAGCCGAAGTGATTCCCAAAAATTCGCCAGACACCCAGTTATAGGAGTTGTTTGTGGAGATTGTTATCACCCTTTATGTCTATTTAAGCAGAAATAGTTTGACTGTGCAAAATGGAGGGGGGGGGGGACGCTCCAGGAAACTGGGCAAATCTTATTTTGTTTTCATTTTTCTGCAAGTTTCTCTGCTAGGGATGGTCTCCATAAACCAAAGAGATGACTGTGTTTCTCTTTCTGTTTTGTTTGCTTGTTCCTATGCAAAACTGATTTTTTCTCATGAAACTAGAGATGGAGGTGTTTCCTAAGGCTAATATATCAAAACTCTTTTGAAGCTATGGTGCTGTGAATGGACATTGGAACCTGTTCTCACAGCTTTGTAAAATTTATTTTATGGAGTAATTGAAGTATATTACTTGTTCTGTTCATCATTATCTGTAATGTCCCCGGTTTTGACCCCGTTTGCATGATGTATTTATTGTAATTAATCATGGTGAGGATCTCAAGGCAAAAGCCCCACCATCGATTTGGTTGTGTATGTTTCGGCAATAGGGATAATTGTCGGTGGTATGTCGTGCTATAAGGCACATTTTAATTTTTCATCATGTAAGCCCACACATCAATTAAAATAAACCACAACCAGCTACGGCAGTGAAACATTGAATGAAAAGGGCATGGTTCCAAAGGATAAGGGGTGGGGGATGTCAAACCTTGGTTATGGGGAAAAACCCATGTTTCACCACCTTTGTTGTTTGTCACCTTTTGTCTCATCCAACCTCTTCCAACCTCTTTAATGCTTCAGCTGGTGGTTGGGGAAGTTATTGCTGAAGTGGTGGTGGTTGTGGCAGGATGCCAGCCTTACCCACTTGCTCACTCCACCCACATCTGCCCATTCTTCTCCCTCACGCACTCATCCCTGGTCAGTTCACTCTCACCATGATTTTGGGTCTGTTGGCTCCTCACGCACAGTCTCTAGACGATTTTGGTCTCACGCAGGCATTTTCTTCCTCTTCACGAGTTGCTAAACGCTCAGGCACTTGTAATTCGCATCCTCCCGACTGCTGTGCATTCTCACGCAGAGAATTTCCCTCCCGTTTCTCATTTTCGCGCACAGGAATTTCCTGGGTTTTACCCACGTTGTTTTCCTCTACGGATTGGTGAATGGAGTGGCTGAATCCATTCCCCCTAGGTCGAATTGTGGGTTCTGCGTTGATTATTACCCACGCCCAGGCTGGGAGTATGTAAATATGTTTCCAGCGTGGTCTGTGTGAGTCTTCCCGTGGCTCAATTTCCTTGGACGAACTGTTGATTTCACCCATGATTTGGGTCACTATGGATTCCCAATCTGTCGGCTGAGTTTCCCTGTTTTGGACTGTGCATAGTTGCCATCGTTTTCATTGTGGAATTGGGTTGTTGTTGTTACCCTAGTTTAGGTGTTGTTGCTGAGTTGTTTTGGCCACGATAGGGCCAAGAACAACTCTGTATTGCCCTGTTTAAGCTGTGACAGCTAAGTAATTGCCTGAGTGCAATGGTTAGTCTTCGGACTGTGCTGGCTTGGCTTGTCTGTTGAAAGCCTGTGAAACCCAGCTGCGTTGGTTTGTTGTTTATGTCCCCTTGGCTATGTATAAGCCTGCAATTGACCCTTATTCTGGAGGAATCATGCCCAGCTCGGGGGTGGCAACATTGCTGAGAGACTGATGAGCACGCTGGCCTATGGTTGGGTGGAACGTTGCAGCGACGTAGCTGGTTGCGGGTGAATTCTTCCTCAAAAGATAAGTGCTCCTGTTACTTATTCTCTGCAATTTTATATTGATGTTAAATGAACTATAATGAACTTGATGAATGCTGGAATGTCTATGTTTGCTTCTGCTGATTGTTTGAAGGACTGTGCATCCTTGTATGATCAATTATGCATCTGTGTATGCTTGTAAGTTTAAATTTCAGCGTTTGATTTCTGTTGATTATGTACATGGGACTGTTTGCTCGGTTGATTTGTTGATGTGTTCGTCGCGTCCTCTTCGCCGGTTGAGGGACGGGGACGTGACATTATCTTCTGTGGGATTGAAGCAAACCGTAAACTTTGCTTTTAGTTTAAGCTTCATTTCTTATGATCGAACTATTTTAAAACTTATTTTGAAATATAGCGATTGTTGTTGCATTTGATCTATCAGCTGATATTGATTTACTTTGCAGAATTAAAAGCATCTAACATTTTTTTCGTGATCTTAATCCATTAATTTGTCAGATCTTTTAAGTTTTCTTTTAGCATGTAATAGTTTGATTGTGAGATTGTTCTTCAATTTAAATTATTATATGTTTAACTTTTAAATGCAAGTTGAATTAATATTAATTTTAACTCATGCTCCTGGTCGAGATAGGTAGTCTGCATTTAGGTTATCATAGAATAGAATTAGGAGCTACTATTTTTTGCACTTAGCTTAAGATAATATTTAGCATTAGTCAGTCATTAGGTTAAATTTCTCTGATTTGTTAGCAGTTTGGTTTGAGTAAAATTGGCACACACCCACCTTAGAGAGACTCTCTATTCTGAGAGCACATCATACAGGTAGCAGGGCCTTGATCCTGTGAAAGGCAGTTACTTTAAACACATACAATATTACATTAAGTCGAGTGTGTGGGCTGTCTTTCCGTAAGTTGGCATAGGACAGTTTTTTCGGCCAACAAATGGCGCTAGAAGGAGGGCAATGAGGTCAAACAAGTGGTTTTATTTTTAATTATTTTTAATAACCATTTATCCTCTTGCTTTTTGATTTTTCAGCTTTTATATTTTTTTATTCTTCTTCGTCATAGACATGTGTTTAAGGGTTGGTTAGACGACAAGCTAACCATTTGAAGAGTGAATTAATATTGATTGTTTATCATTCATGGCTCATGCCCAAATTCTTGTTTGGGAATCAGCTTTTAGTTTTACATTAATTGATATTCCCAATGAGACAATTAACCTCTTGTAAAAACTTGAATTTGATGGTGAAGGCGATATATCTGCAATGAAACACGTCAAGAATTTTTTGTCTAAATGTAATAAACATAGGATTATTGATGTTAGTGCTACTTGCAGGTTATTTTCTCTTACTCTCAAAGGACGAATCAAATGCTGGTTGGAAACATTTCCACCTAATTTCGTTTTTACATGGTTTCAATTTGCACTTGAATTTTTAGATACTTTTAAGGATTATGATTCTAATAAACTATGTAGTGAATTGCAGGCTCTTCAAAGGAAGAAAGGTGAGTCTTCAGAAGACTTTCAGTAAGGCTTTCTCATATCTTTTGCAAATTTCATATTACTGATTTACCTTCTGAATCTGATCTTTTAAATATTGTTTTCAACTCTCAAGTTCCTCTTATTCAACAAAATCAAGACGTTTGTTAAAAGGATGTTTCAACAAATCATTTACCAACCCTTCTAGAAACTTCTTCCTCTATCATTGATTCAGATACTTCCATAAGTTCTACCCAACCCCAAGGTGACAAGATTGAAGTAGAAGAGGTACCAACTCCTTCCGATGATTATTCTCTTCTCAAAGGAGAAAGGCATCTTCTCTTATCCAAAATATTGAACCTATATATATTAAGGAATCAAATAGGAAATAACTTATTTATGATGAATTTATTTGGATAGATAGAGAAGTTGATTATGTTGGTGAACGACAATATTCATATTCTTTTGTTACAAAATAGATCAAGATGAATTAATTATAAATCGAACTATATGTTCACCATTTTCAATTATCAAAGAACACAAATATGTTAATGATAATTTTATGTGTTCTAGAAATTCAATAGAAAAAGTAGAAGAAGATGACATGAGTCTTAGTTGCTCAACTAAATGTTGTTCACGAAAAGAGATTAATCTTTTTCAAGCAAATATTGATAAAAGTTTTGATTTACATGAAGGATTATCAATTAATATTGATCTCAAATCAATTTCATATGGAATTATTAAAGGTACATCACCAAATTATATTGAAAATAATCAGGTAATAAAAGAGAAATCTTTTGGAAATATTAATGATCTTTCTAAATTGAGAGATTCTTTTAATTTCCTCACTTCTAATTCTTACTTTTCTATTTATCCTGATTTATTTTCTGATTTTGATATGCGTAAGATTCCATCTAAATTATCTAACTATGTGACTTCAAAATCACATTTTTATGAGATATCTAACATTGATGATTCACTTATTAAGCATGAGTTTGAGGGATTGGGACATATTTCATTATTAAATCATCATTCGATACAATATTTTAAAGAGACAGAAGGTTTATTGCCAGATGGTTGCAGTCAATTGATATTTGATGAGAATTAAACACCATTTTTTGTTGAAACTAAAAATGTTTGTTCTCATCAGAATTACTTATATGAGAGATATAATTTGATTGGTGATAATAAAATCTTTGCTGAAGAGTTTCCTATAACTTGTGATCACCAAAGACTTACATATCTTTTAATTGATTCACTTTTAGTTGTTGACCCTTTAAATAAGATTACTTCTTTCGATATTAGGCCACTACCAATTCATTCATCTATTACATCATTTCATGATCCTACTTTGTATTTAAAACCAATTCTTCCAGTTGTTAGTGTGACAAATGCTAGTGATTTGATTATTTGAATTGATTCTCATAAGATGTTTTTATCACATATGGAATTCATATTGTTAGATCATACTTTGCATTCTAAGTTTCATGATAGGATTGCGAAGTGGCTCAAAAAAATTTATTTCAAGAAGTTTCCATTCAATGGTAAGGCTTTATTTTCTGTATATACAAGTAAATATCTTAGTTGTAAGCACGATGCATCTAATTTTCTATTATTAACATATCATTTTATTTTACTAATCGAAAGTGATGTTTTTCTTACAGGAATGAAAATGCTTCGATGGCTTCATTGGCTATTTCATTTTACTTGATTTTCATTACAATTGATTTCTTTTGTACATAGTTAGGTTTAGGTTTAGATTAGTTTTCTTCATTTTTACTTTTCTTGTTTTGAATAAATGCAGTTATGAAGATGATGTCAATCTCAAGAGGTGACACTTATCAATGCATTCAGGGATGTTTTCATTACCTTTTACTCTCTTGCTTATAATTATATTTATTTAAAATTTTCTTGTTAAGTCATATATCTTTTAGTTTTTGGACTTAATTGAGAAAATGTTTTATACATTTTTATGATCATAAGCAAGAACTTTTAAGAAAACAAAGAATGTTGTTGTGCATCAATACCAAAATCTTTTGAGTTGTAATTGCATATCTAATTAAGATTTAGTTTAAATTTCTTTGTTTTGATTTGTTTTCTTTTGCATAAGAGAGCCTACCTTATTAAAACACCTTGCTTATTTTTAACAAATCCTTATGTCGCAAATTATAATTTAAAGAAAAAAGAGAGAGACATATTTTTCATTTTGTAGAAACTGATTCTCTCTTGTCATTTCATTTGTGAGATAACTATTTCATTTTCTCCATGTAAGATGTTAATTTATTCAGGTTAAGTTTTCATTTTTTCATTTGCATATATCCATGTCAGATTTCTTGCTTTTATTGGTTTTATTTTTCAAGTTTGTTATGATTTTCTTTTTCAGTTTGCTTGCAATTTGAAAGGGGGTTATTGTAAATAAATAAACTCTGTGGCTTAATTGCATTTGTTCATTCATCTTGATTAGTTGTAATGAATTTGAGTTTTCAAAATTTACTTAGACTAATCAGATCTACTCAAATATGATAGGAAGTTACAATAAACTCGAAATATTCGTATTTATGAGTAGGATTTATCCTCAGGCATCTATTTCTTTATAGTTGAGATAACTGATTGATTTCCTTTTCAAAAATTTGTACTCGGAAAAATATTTATTAGTCTGCGTTATCAGTCATCCTTAAAAGCTTATTTATCATTTGAGAAGTTTCTAGGTCTCCTACATGATTCAGTTTTTGTAATTTAAGTTGGATTGTGATTGGATAATAGGAGGTCTCATCAGAAGCCAACCTACTCATGATCATCAGATTTATTAGAGGTAACATCATTTCTGATCACCAGGGTAATGGCTCTTGATCATAATATCAAGGGACAAGAGGTCTCATCACGAGTTGGCTTGTTTATTTCTGGTGAAACTCGTGAACTATGTTGTTAATTCTAGTTACTAGGCCTAGACAGTATTATTTAGTTAAATTCTAATGGAAAATCAATAAATATTTCTTATAATTGGAGTGGATTTTGGAGGCTTTTCAAGGAAGTAAATAGATGCATCTTTATACTGATGATGTAGATTAACTTTATACTGAGTACTTTGTTTTGACAGGGTAATTTTCAGTTTGTCTATAACTAAATCTTTATCAACATAAATGAAGGTAGTTTTGAAAATATTTGCAGATATGAATTGGGTGCTGGTTCTTATTAGATTAAGGATTTATGATTTGTCTTAAGAAAATTTTGAGATTACATTTTCTTGTAGCTTTTGAGATGGACAGAGATAACTGGCTCGCCCATGTATGTCACCATTTGTTGGCACTCCAACAACTCCCTTATTTTTTTCAAAATAAAGGGGTCCCCACATGTAAATTTTGTACGTATTTTATTTTTGCTTTTGTTGATTTGGTAGGTGGGTTCTTTGCTTTCTCCTTCGCTTTCTGCAATGTTTGTTCTTTGATTTGGTTTCCATGAAAGATGATTTGGCAATTGCTTGTTTGCTCAAGTTTTGGCTTTGAATTGATGCTTTTTGATATGTGACAATAACTTTGCAATCTAAACAGTTAGTGAAAATTCATTATCATTTCATTATATTTGATTATTTTGTCGACAATTGGTCATTTTGTCGTTAGAGTTTTCCTACTTTCTGGAGGCTGAACAACACTTGCATGCTCTTATCTAACCTTATCTGATTTGATTGAACATCTTACTTTGAAGGAATTGAATTATTTAGGTTTTACGATAGCCTCGTTAAAATTCAGTATTAATGATTTAATGGGTACTTTAGTGGATTGAAATGAATTGAGCAAAATTTCATCTTTATGAGTTCTTGGAAAATTTATAAAGAGTTCCTTCAAAATCTATGATTATGAAGGTAATCTCAATTTGAAAACATCAATTACTCAGGTAAAATCATCACAAATATTGCAATTTTAGGATTGTTGAAGTATCATTGAGGTATCTATTGTAGCAGTTATTTAATCCAATCATTCTATAATCAATTTTTATTTTTTACATATATCATTTCTTGATTATATATTGTTTAATAATTTAGTCAATTAACAACCTTCTAATCTTGTCCTGTAACCAGATTACATCTGCCTCTATGATTTTTCATACCAAAAGTTGTATAGTTTAATATTCATGCTAGGAAAATTCTAAATGATTAACTTCATGTTTTATATAAAGTTGATTTATTATTTAAAACATTAAACCATAAGACTAGGCCTAAGTGAATATTTAAACCTCTATTCAAATTTTATCACAATGGAAGTTCACCAAAATTTCATATCAAATTTTCAGGAGGACTTTCCATATAAAATTTTACAAGGCATAATTTATATTTTAATCTCGCATTAACGTGGCATTATTTATATGTATATTTTATGGCCTCACCTAAATATGCTTCAATATTTGAGATGATGAGGTTTTCATAATACTTTAACATTATGGTGTTATATTGGCAGGGATGAGGATGATATGTCATAATTATGCAGAATATGTTAAGACGCTTACCCATATCTATTGCTTAAGAATAAAATCATTCCAATAAATTTCGATCATGATGGTTCATCCATAGAGTTTCCAACACGTTTGAAGAATCATTATGCATGCCAGCATAGAAGAGTCTTTAATTAAAACTCAATGATTATTGCAAAATGATAGGTGATATACACCTAATGGCAGTGTAAATCACAAAATCGTTGAAGGATAAATGACAACGCATAAGGAAAAGTTATTATGTCGCCTTCATTAACTAGATAGTTATCAGTTGGTTCTAAGATTGAATTTGTAGTCCAATATCATGCTACCTATTATGAGTTTGCTAAAGATAAATCTTAGCAGCTTAATCCAGGAAGGGCCCATGTATTACTATAAGCTAGCGATTTTTCTAATTAACAGAAATTCCCACACTGCCAACTCTTAGTTATTATGGATCTTCTCTAGCTAAGAGATAAGGATGTTTCTATCATGAAATATGCATTTGTGTGAAGCTGGAAAAACATATAATAATAACCTGCCTGAGATCACGGTAATAAACCATCAAAATTGCGGGTGGTTGAATACTATATCGCTGAGATTTCATATTATTGCCATGATATTAAGTGCTGATAAAAGACACCATAATAATGAGAAATTGGCACGCATTGCCAACGATCCAAAGTTTGTGATCGCTTAATTTTCAAGGAAATATTTTCATCATTTAGATTTATTCCATTATATGAATTATCTCTCCATCTTTTAATTAAATTCTATCCACGCATTATTTTTATGGTTGTCTAATATATACTTTTAATGTGCATAGTTTAAAGAAAGGAAACTAATTCCTTGAAACCGTCAAAGAAGTTAATGAAAGTGAATCGTGCACCAGTACGGAGAGACAATTTTACTCGATGGATTATGAGCAAACCGAAAGGAGTATTGCAATTTTGTTCAAAACCCACTTCCTAAATGGGTTATTTTACCCTTACTCATGGGTCGTTTTTGAAAATATTGCAGGAGCTGTGAGATATGCGGGCCTATTTGAGCCGGAGTGATTCCAGAAAATTTGCCAGAAATCCAGCTGTAGGAGTTGTTTGTGGAGATTGTTATCACCCTTTCTATCTATTTAAGCAGAAAGAGTTTGACTATGTAAAATGTGGGTAAATGCTCCAGGATCCTGGGCAAATCTTATTTTGTTTTCATTTTTCTGCAAGTTTCTCTCGTAGGGATGGTCTCCATAAACCAGATAGATGAATGTGTTTCTCTTTCTGTTTTGTTTTCTTGTTCCTATGCAAAACTGAGTTTTTCTCACGGAACCAGAGATGAAGGTATTTCCTAAGGCTGATATATCAAAACTCTTTTGAAGCTATGGTGCTTTGAATGGACATTGGAACTCATTCTCACAGCTTTGTAAAATTTCTTTTATGGAGTAATTGAAGTAGATTACTTGTTCTGTTCATCATTATCTTATGTGGGATTGAAGCAAACTGTAAACTTTGCTTTTAGTTTATTCTTCATTTCTTATGATTGAAGTATTCTAAAACTTATTTTGAAAGATAGTGATTGCTGTTGCATTTGATCTATCAACTGATATTGATTACTTTGCAGAATTAAAAGCATCTAACATTTTTTTTGTGATCTTAATCCGTTAATTTGTAAGAGCTTTTAAGTTTTCTTTTAGCATGTAATAGTTTTATTGTGAGAATGTTCTTCAATTTAAATTATTATATGCTAAGTTTCTAGGAAATGTGGGTACAGGGACGGGTATTGGTACGGGGACAGAGACAGGGACACCAATTTTTGAAATAGGGTACTTGGGTACGTCGAGGGTACTATATATATGTGTGTGTGTGTGTGTGTGTGTGTTAAAATTTATAAAAATAAAACATGTCACACTCACATCATACATGCATATTTGATATTTCTAAATTCAATGATTCATATGAACATTCGCATTGAAAATTTGAAACATAAAATAATAAATTTGATAAATCATATGACATAGACTCATCTTAGATATCAAATGGAAGACTGAAGTTATATTAATATAATTAACAACATAAAATATTATATGTCCATGACACCATGAGTTCAAACTTCATTGTCATACTAGATCCAAAATTTGCCTAAAGGCATTTTTAGACATGAAAAAGAAAGTTCAAAACAGTAAACATTGAACAAGAACAAGATAGTTGATTTGGCTTCCTCAATCCATGTCATCGGTAGCCTTAGGATCAATGTCATTAGCATCACTAAGGTCCTCTGTCACGTTGTCGCTGGAGTAGTGAGCACAGTGTAGTAGTAGTGAGAATGCACTATTAATGTGTGGGTTTAGGAAAGAGGCAAGGGCCCACATAACATGTGTTTAGTGTTTTATTATTTAATTTTAAAAATTTTGAACTTCAAACTTTGCAAATTGACTTGCCCCAAACGACGAGCTAAGATAAATTCTCCAACGGCTGTACCAACCGCGTACCCAAACATGTGGTATGACGTACCGAAATCCATGCAGTACCCTATTTTCATACATGAAGTACCCGGTACGTGAGGTTGGATTTGGGTATGGCTGGGTATGGCTACGGACATACCATTGAAGTACCCAAGTACTCGATACATGTACCCAGTACTGGTTCGTGTACCCGACCCTCCGGTACGGGCACCCATGCAACACAGATTATATGTTTATCTTTTAAATGCAAGCTGAATTAATATTAATTTTAACTCATGCTCTTGGCCAAGATAGGTAGTCTGCATTTAGGTTATCATAGAATAAAATTAGGAGCTACTATTTTCTGCACTTAGCTTAAGATAATCTTTAGCATTAGTTAGTCATTAGGTTAAATTTCTATGATTAGTTAGCAGTTTGGTTTGAGTAAACTTGGCACACACCCACCTTAGAGAGAGTCTCTATTCTGACAGCACATCATACAGGAAGCATGGCCTTGATCTTGTCAAAGACAGTTACTTTAAACACATACAACATTGCATTAAGTCGAGTGTATGGGCTATCTTTCCGTAAGTTGGCCTAGGATAGTTTTTCCGGCCAACAAGTCTCTACTAGAATTCTGATAGAAAAAGGAGTTTCTAATCATGCCTTCAAGGAATATGAGTTTTCTCGCTTCCTTCCTACTTCATATCTGAGCGCCTTATTGACTCATTCCAATAACAAAAGCAATCTATGGCATGAAATATTTGGCCACCTGAATTTCAAGTATCTCCAACAACTGCACAATGACAAGTTGGTTGAGGGATTACCTCTCATCAAATATTCTGAAGGAGTGTGCACTGGTTGCTTGGTAGGGAAGCATCTAGAGAAAATATATGAGGTTGGGAAGGAAACAAAAGTTTCCTCCATATTAGATCTAATACACAGTTATGTGTTCGAACCAATGCCTACAACATCTATGAATGGATCCAGATATCTTCTGACCTTGATTGATGATTGTTCAAGGTATTGTTGGGTATACTTTATGAATCAAAATTCTAAGGTATTTGATACCTTCAAAGTATTAAAATCCTTGAATCATAAAAAACTCAAAAATAATATGAAGTCACTTAAATATGATAATGGAGGTGAGTATGTCAAAGGAGAATTCTAGTTGCTATGTGCATCAATAGGAATTCGAATGCAACACTCAGTACCATACACACCACAACATAATGGTGTAGATGAGAGGAAGAACATGAGATCCTTGAAAGAGATGGCTACCTAAATTCTATAAGAAAGAAACATTCCTCCTTATCTATGGGCTAAGGAATTCAATTGTGCTTCATATATCCATAATAGGGTGCCTTGCAAATTAGTGATTGTCCTTTCCAACCACTGATGGGACATAATCCCAATGTCTCACATCTGATAGTTTTTTTCTCCAAGTGTTGGGACAAAATTCTTACTAACAAAAGGAAATCCTTCCAATCCCAGAGTAGTGAATGCATACTGCTAGGATATGATGATGATGATGCTAAGGAATAAAAATTGATGGAAATTACAACCAGAAAGTGCTTCATAGAGTGTAGTGTGCAATTTGAAGAAGATCAGGTGCATGATCCACAACAAGCCAAAGAAAAATAAGGTATGGTCTCTCATTCATTTCCATTTGAATATGATGATATTATGACTAATGTTTCATATTCATGAGATGAGGTTCATGATGATTATGAACATGATATTGAGATTGAATCCCAAGAAGATCCAGATTCAATACCTATTCCAAATCAGAGGCTTAAATGGGCCCAAAAATCTCATTGAAGCAATTGGGAATATTGTTATGGATCCAAATGACAGAAGAAGAACAAGGTCCTAGGAAATCTCTCTATAGGATCAAACAAGCCCCAAGGTCCTATTTTCCAAAGCCCAGGTTGTATGGGTGACCTTTGGCATAGTTTCCAAATCCCAGGTTGTCCAAAGGTAGGATTAAGGGGGGGTGTTAGGATTAATTAATCCTCCTTTTTTCGACATTATCTATTTGTTCTATTTTACTAACTTAGGAGGTCATCATCACTTCACTAGTGTATGGGGGACACACCTAGGATCCACCTACCACTTATTGTGCCTTCATGCATGATTTTAGGTGCCCCAAGGACCAATCCCTATAATTTAGGAACCCACTCTGAGTGCCACCATCAGTCTCCTTTATTTGACCTTGGTAATTATTTATTTATGTTTAGTTATGCCTTAGTTACCATCGGTTATATCACTATTGTTTAGCCTAGTGCTAGTTTGCATGATTTAAGGGAGTGTGGGTGCCTTTTTTCACCTACCCTCACTAGTTAACTGATTTAGTTATCCGTAGTTGCATTAGTGAGCTCCAATGTTGATTTTTATCACACTGAGTTAGGGCCTGAGTCAGTTTGAGTTGGTGAAATTGAATCCTCCCAAAGGCATTCAAATTATTCATATTGTATGGCTATTGTATTACAGTGACATTAATGATAATTAATGTAATGATATTTTGACCAATTCTTTTCTCATGTGTGTGAAGTTTCTTCCATGAATCCATTGATCAGTTTACACTGAATTTTTAATTCTTCTGTAGCCTTCCTTTCAGATTGATTTCATTCATGCCTAAAGATCCATGGTTCACTAAATTTAACAAACACAAAGGTATGATTACAATTATTATTTTTGCAACAACCATATTTCCTTGCAATGGTATGATATAACATCCATTTCATGTAATAATTTTGGTCTTGTAGAGTCCTCTAATGTAGGTCTTGTAGAACCTTCTAATGTTGATTTGATTTTCAAAGATGAATTGTGTATTGTGGATTCATGACACAAACATTTTTAATTTTTATCTCAACCATTATTAAATGTGATCACGACACAAACCTTGGATAATGAAAGGGATGAAGCAATTATGAGAGCTTGCATAATCCAAATGGGTTGGATGGTCTCTTATGTGACATCATACACAGTATTGATCGGATGAAATTACATGAAAGCCTAGGCTGTATGGGTGACCTTTGGCCTAGTTTCCAAATCCCAAGTTTTCAAAAGTTAGGATTAAGGGGGGGTGTTAAGATTAATTAATCCTCTTTTTCCCACATTATCTATTTGGTCTATTTTACTAACTTAGGAGGTCATCATCACTTCACTGGTGTATGGGGGACGCACCTAGGATCCACCTACCACATACTGTGCCTTCATGCATGATTTTAGGTGCCCCAAGGACTAATCCCTATAATTTAGGAACCCACTCTGAGTGCCATCATCAGTATCCTTTAGTTGACCTTGGTAAGTATTTAGTTATTTTCAATTATGCCCTAGTTACCATCAGTTAGATCACTATTGTTTACCCTAGCGCCAATTTGCATGATTTAAGGGAGTGTGGGTACCTTTTTTCACCTACCCTCACTAGTTAACTGATTGTAGATGGATTTAGTTATCCGTAGTTGTAGTAGTGAGCTCCAGTGTTGATTTTTCTCACACTGGTTTAGGGCATGAGTCAATTAGAGTTAGTAAAATTGAATCCTCCCAAAGGCATTTGAATTATTCATATTGTATGGCTATTGTATTATAGTTACATTAACGATAATTAATGTAATGATATTCTGACCAATTCTTGTCTCATGTGTGTGAAGTTTCTTCCATGAATCCATTGATCAAATTACACTGAATTATTCCTTTTAGATTGATTTCATTCAGGCCTGAAGATCTATGGTTCACTAAATTTAACAAACACAAAGGTATGATTACAATTATTATTTTTGCAGCAGCCATATTTCCTTGCAACGGTATGATATAACATCCATTTCATGTAAGAATGTTGGTATTGTAGAGTCCTCTAGTGTAGGTCTTGTAGAATATTCTAAAGTTTATTTGAGTTTCAAAGATGAATTGTGTATTGTGGATTGATGCCACAAACATTATGATTTTGTATATCAACCATTATTAAATGTGAACACGACAAAAAACTTGGACAATGAAAGGGATGAAGCAATTAATGAGATCTTGCATGATCCACATGGGTTGGATGGTATCTTATGTGACATCATACACAATATTGATCGAATGACATTTTATGAATTAGAGAGTCAATTTTTAGTCATGGAGGAGAAGATGTCACAAGTATTGACAAATACAGATGGTGCACATAATGTTTTTCAAGAACTTATGTGGAGGACTCAATTGGAGAATGTGCCACTAGTTCCGAACTATGCATCATTAAAGACAATTTGGAAAGGATGAAATCAAATTACTTGTAACTATTTATATACATGGCCCTTGCTCTCAGTTTTGTTGAAGACATGGTCATGGAGGTTGAGTAGCTTTGTGAGGAGTTTAGAGGATCACATACTTTCTCCTACACCTCAAATAGTTAGTGGTACATGGCTGATTTCATTCATGATTTGATGGAGGAGCCTTATGTGAGGATTGAATAGGAGGAGCATTCAAGTTTACATGGCATGGAGGTTGTTGGATAGGATGATGTTGGCATAGAGGATGTTGTCGAGGCACTTGTTTTGCATCAGGAGGATCATGAGATTTCTTTTTGGGAGAGACACTTAGTGATAGATGAGGTATATGAGTACATTCCATAGTGACCAGCCAGTAGAGGAGGATACAAATCCATGGACTTGGTGGAGATATGCATGAAAGAGATGGATACACCTTGGGTTCTAAGCATACCAATCAATGTTCAGTATTGTGAGCAATAGTAGAGGCATATATTTTTGTTATCTGATGCCTCCATTATAAATAGTAGGACATGTGAGTTTCACATTATTCAATTGGATGGGACAAGTGAAATTGATGTGATCCATAAGACTAGTGCATAGTTTGCACAAGGGGAGCTACATATTTTGTTGGATAGGTTCACAGAGGTTCTAATTAGGTGCTGGGATCATGGCATTCCTCAGAGTGATAGATTGTTCTAGATGACAATGATGATTAGAGAGATGCAATGTTGATAGTGGGATCCATGGGTTTCTTGGTTCAATAATTTAGCAGTTGGCATAGGAGAGAGTGCTAGCCATCACTTTTAGGAGTCTTCCCTTGTTAACACTAAAAATTGTTAACCTATCTATCCATGGTCTAAACCATAGTCATATATCATATTCCAACCATTATTTCCTCCATTTCAACCTTCACAACTATATGCCCACTAGATATGGTCCAAAACATTATTATTCCTTCCCCATAAATGAAGGGAAGTTGAGCATCTATTGTGATTTATGCCCACTCTCTCCAAAAAGGGCCAAAAAACCTTAAAAATGAGAATGGTTTAAAAAACCATAGATAAATAGCATGGACAATAAAATACCATGGGTAAAAAAACCCTTGGACCATCCTATAAATACATTGTGAAGGACTCCCCCAAAACACTTTTTCCCATTTTCTCTCAGTCACATAATTCACTTTTTTTCATTATTCCCATATCTTGCCATATCATCTCCCACGATGTATGTTGAGCTAGATCTGTACCCATTTGGATCCATTTTCCCATATGACAACCCTTTGTGGAAGAGGCTATAGAACCAAACCGTGGAGCTATAGGATCCTTTCCTCAGGAAAGCTATGGTGGCCCACATTTCATAAAAAAGTATGAAAGTTTGTATATTTGTTAGTTAGTATTATATATCTGAAAAAAACAATAAAAGTATTGTTATTGTTGTTTTGCTTCCTGTTATTATTGTTGAACTCTACCCTATGGTCTGCATGATCTAGGGATGGTGCTATTACATGTAGTAGGGGAGAAATCCCCACTACATTTTTGGAAACTCCACTAGGAACTGAACCTAGAATATCTAGTTCTGCAGAACACTTGGTTTTGGTGACTTCACTCGGTGGATCCATATGGATATTAGTTTTTTGTAGGCCTTTCTACTAGTTTTTTCTCCTTTTCTACCTTTAGATGTCATAGATCTGACCCCTTCACGAAAAATACGAACCATTCATAGCTCTGTGCCTACCCCCGGCCTAAGTTGTTAATCTGTTTTCAAAAACAAAATTCAGATTCGACCGAGTTGAACTTATTCAACCAAAATTTATGACCCAATCGCACCTTTTTTCTCAATAAGCGTGAGCCAGGTCATTCATTTTTCCTCGATAAGTGTGATCTAGACCAGAAATTCAGATTGCACCTGTCCCAGCTTTCGAAGCAACCCTGGTCCCCCCCTATTTATGGGCGTCCATTTGGTCTAGTTTTTTCTTCCTTGCACCACCAGGTTCGGTTTTCCATACTCTTTATTTTGATGAGACCCACATCTCATGCTCTCCCTTGGACTTTTCGGTCCATTTCCTAGATTCACCTCGATTTTTGTGCCACCACACACAAACTGGAATTTTCACGAGCCATCCACTCCATCCATATTGCAAACTTGGCCTTATTTTACTGCCATCCATCGTCCCGCAAGGAGGACCCACAAGTCTTCCACTGCTATTTATATCACCCATGTTCCCAGCACCATCACTTTTGGTACATCGCACACTTCCTCCTTGTTTGATTGGCCATTACATATTTTATATTAAGCTCTTTTCTGACTCCTAAAAGAATGAAAATATTGTCGAGCACGCTTGCTTCCTTTCACACTCATTAAATTATTTGAAAGGGACTCTATGTGGCCTTGTTTATATCCTTTTTTGGACTATCTAGACTACTAAAAGAAAATGACCACAATAGCACATTCTAGCTAGGAACATTTCCCTTTGTATCCTTTTACGTTTTGTCGGGAATTGGGACCGTAACTTACAAAAATACTCATTATGGGTTGTCTTTAATCTCTTTTCCAACCCTCTCATCAAGAAAATATTTTCAAGCAAACTTGGTTTCATTCATGCTCATAAAATTATTTGAATGACCATCCATTCAGTATAGGTTTAACATTTTATGGCCTGGTTGGACTACCTACGGTAAAGAAGTCTCTCTTTCCCTTTCAGTTGGGAGAGCTCTCCTTTGTACACTTTTATCCTTTCTCAGACTAAGGAGACTAATGTACAAAACAGAGACCACACTAGAGTCTTCTTCTTGATTTCAGAATCTCTAAAAATGAAAACACCATTGAGTATTTACCATCTCAGGATCGATAAAAATACACGAGATAGTGTCATTTTGAGCATACTTTTATCCCTTCTTAGTTCTCCTTAAACTATGAATAAGGCCCATAATAGTTTCTCTAGGCGCCACCTCATATGATCTCACATTATGGCATCTTTCCCCCATTGGTTCACCTTTGTTCAGAGTACCTCGCAATGAGTATCCCTTGGATCCCCTAGATATCACTATTCTAGTTACTCCCCCAATTATTTCCCATTGTAGTTATCTCCCCGGTGTCCCAGCTATGATCCCTTTCTCATGAGTCAGTATCATTTGTTTCTAGGTCATCCTTGCCATCATACTCTGAACACAAGAATTTTGATTCCCTTGTCTTCCCTTTCCCATGTTCCCCATTCAGTGTCTTAGTCCCTCAATTGTTCCACATATCTGGTTATCCCCTTCATGCTTCTATCAAGGAAACATCATTTCCTTGTTAGTTGCAGATCTCCCTCTCTCGACGTGAACACATCCATTATAGAGGATAGACCTAGAGGTCCTTGTATCTTGGTTTCATCCACCTCATTGATGAATTCCTTGGACCACTTGAAAGGAGTCATTAGTGCCTTTTGGGTTGGTTGTGTCTAACGTGCTTGACTTCAGCTACACTACCGCACCGTTGAGATTCGTATAGGGTATTGGTCTTTTCATTATTTAGTCTAATACCACAGTTGTCACCTGACTCTATCACATTGGTGAGTTTGTGGGACTCATATGGTCTCATTTCCCTTGTGATTTGCAGGACGCATTGGAGAAAGTGTTCAAAAGACTCTCAATGGCATGCTTTTGTATATCTCCAGTACTTGATGCTACATATTGTACCACATATATTTTGACTCTCACTCATTGATTCCATTTAGTTATGTACATCTCCATATCCAATAGAGCATCAATTGTTATGATATTACATTCCATGAGAATTCCATTGTTCCTATGTATTATTTCTTCATATCATCATTTGTATGCATCCTCCCATTGAGGCTACCATTATGTATCACCAGTTGTATATGTATTGATAGGATCCCATTTTTTGAGCCTTGATCCCCATTTTTTTTATTTTTTGAGATATTGTTATGAGCATGGGTATGCACACCTCGTCCATATACATGTCTGATATTATATGTAACTCATCCATTTTTTATAAGAATTGTGGTTTGAATGAGGATACTCCACTCCTCCGTAGTTCTCTCCAGTCTCTCCATCGTTATTACCATTTTTCCTTGATCCTATGATGTCTATCGGCCATATGATGAGATCCTTCCCTCACACATCAGGGGGAAATCTGTTAACAATAAAAATTGTTCACCTAGCTCTCCATGGTCTAACCATAGTCATACATCATATTCCCACCATTATTTCCTCCATTTCAACCTTCACAACTATATTTCCAATAAATATGGTCCAAAGCATTATTATTCATTCCCCATAAATGAAGGGAAGTTGAGCATTTATTGTGATTTATCCCTACTCTCTCCAAAAAGGGCAAAAAAAACCTAAAAATGAGAATGGGTCAAAAAGCCATACATAAATACCATGGACAATAAAATACCATGGGTCAAAAACCATTATACCATCCTATAAATACATTTTGAAGGACTCCCCCAAAACACTTTTTTCCATTTTCTCTTTGTCACATCATTCACTTTTTTGTCATTATTCCCATATCTTACCATCTCATCTCCCACAATGTACCTTGAACTAGATTTGTACCCATGTGTATCCATTTTCCCATTTGACAACCATTCGTGGAAGAGACTGGAGAACCAAATCATGGAGTTGTGGGACCATTTTCTCAGGATGACTACGGTGGCCCACATGTTAGAAAAAAAAGGTATGAATGATGTTATATTTTCTAGTTAGTATTATATATTTGGGAAAAAATAAAAGTATTGTTATTTTTGTTTTTCATGTTATTATTGTTGAACTCTACCCTATGATCTGCATTATCTAGGGTTGGTTCTATTGCACATAGTAGGGGATAAATCCCCACTACACCCCTAGTGGAGCAATGGAACAGTTCCATGGGTGGGGGACTTTGTGGGAGATGGATGCAGTGTATTCCTGCTTCGAGGCTTTGGAGGCTTTAGGAGGATCCTTGTTTTCATATTATCTAGTGTAGAGGGGGGTGGATTAGAAACTTTGTGTTTCTTAGGCTCATTTGGGACATCGGGATTATTATTGGACTTAGTTGTTTCAGTTGGGTTCATCATAGAGTAGTATGGGAGATGGATCTATATCTTGAGGAGATGACTAGTCTCCATATTTTGGAGTTTGTTCATGGGACATTTATATTTGGTTGCATTAGAGAGTGGTATTCTCAAAGTTTTATGCAACCTTGTCCCATTTCAGGGAAAATGAGGGAGAGCATGCTATTGTAATGCATCATTTGTTTTCTTAGGATGTAGAGCATAAGTGGTGTGTATGCATTGATTGATTGGTTCATGCACCTCCCATTGATTTCTTCAGAGCATAGAGAAACATCAGTGATAGAGATAGATAGTGGGGATATTCTTAGATTCCTTGAGCAACTCGCAGCCATATCCAATTATTGGATAGACATGCTTGTTCAACATATGATATTGAGTATGGAAGTGATATTTCAGGAAATGAGGAGTTCCAAGAGTGGGCGATGCATACGGGGCATGATAGTTGGATGGTTATTGTTATCCCTAAAGTTGAACCTATACTACTAGGGTTCAAGCTCAGAGAAATCTTAAAGATAATTCAATATAATGAAATCAAATTAAACAGAGCTGGTATGTAATCAAAGGTACTAGGAAATCAAATAAGCATCACAGAACTGCATGACATAAAGTAAGATACAAAATTCAATAACAGAAGGGATTACGAGCATGGATTTATGAAATGAATTTGGTTCTATCACTAAGTATTTAATGGTAACTACACTTTATCATAAGAATCTTGCAATGGATGTTAAGATGACCATACATAGGTTAAAATCATAATAAAAATACAATTCATAAAGGAAAACAAAACAAGCTCATGATCATAATCATATCAAAGTAAGTTCTATATTAAAGATGCAAAGAGTATTTATGTCTTATAGTTCATATTCAAAACTAGATTCCCATCTATGATTCCAACCACCTACCACATCTAACTACTGCCTATTATATACAAAACTTTTGAGTTTTTGAAACGATCATCAGATCCTATCTTCATGGATCGAACTCTTCAAAAATAGAAAAGTCTCAGATCTTCCAAAATCGGACTTAATACAGGTGTAATAAAAATAGAATAATAATGGACATCTGTCAAATTCTAATTACTTTCAAAACTAACTATCATACTAAGTCTTTGTCATCTAAAGACTTTTAGAAGCTTTTGCTAAAACAATCAGATCACTAAAAACCTGGGATCTCTTCTGCAACCTGGCATATTCAGCATCCTTATTCTCCATTTGATTATGCGCTTCTTTGCTCTGGGTCTTCATGTGCAGGGATGATTTTAAGGGCGAATTTTAAGGGTTACCAAAAAAAAAGTGGGTGAATTTTTATATTAAAATGTTTTTATTTTATTTAATAAATTCACCCATTGTTTATTTTGTATATATCTACCCCAAGGTAAATCGCATTCATCCCAAAATTTGGAAAAACTGGAAAATGAATATTAGCCCACGAAAATATTGATTTTTTCCCACATTCACCTGAATTTTTCCGACCAGGAGGAGATATTTTCCCAAATTCGCCTGATTTTTTCCGATTGGGAGGAGAAATGAAGATGGTTTGCTGGATTTATGGATAATAGGTTAAAAAATTGGTATTTTGCCCAGGATTTATGGATAATACGATTAAAAATTTGGTATTTCGCCAGGATTTATGAATATTTCAGTAAACTGGTCTTACTTCGACCTCAATTGGGGTAAATTGGACATAGTTCGTCCTAGATTTGGATTTGTGGAAAATTATTTGAGTAAAATGTGGAGATTTAATCAATTGAGGAAGTTTTTTTACTGGATTTGGTCCATATTTGAGCAAAACATGGATAAATTTAGTCAAGTGAGGAATTTTTTTACCTATATAATGGTGCAAGAGTCAGGACTCAGGCTCAACATCAAGCTTGATTTCTATTACAAATCGATCTTTACAATGGCTGAGTGGATTTGTGGAAAGCAATTTCACAAAGTTTCTTCTATCTGCAGGCTTTTTACAGGTTAGTTTCTTGAATCTTCTTCTATCTGCAGGATTTTTACAGGTTAGTCATTGTGAGTACTCAACCTTGTTTCTAGACCACAGCTTGATGAGATTTTCCTCATTGGATATTATTCTTTGGCACTCTGTTGGTTTTATTCTAGGTGTAAGTTATAGTATTCAACAGCCATGGAGCTCATTAGCAATTATTTTCCAGGGCACATGGTACTAATTATAAGAGTAGCATATATTTCTTTGCTTTTCCTTCTATTTTTCTTTTCAAAAATATTCACTTTTCAATCCCACGATTTCTTCAAAGGACCAATGACACCTCCCGTTACAACTGAAAAACCATACGATTTTTTTCCACCTCGAAGTTTTGCACCCACCACCTATATATATCATACATTGCATCTCCTGGACTTAGATAAATGAAGGTATAGATCGATCAAAGTCGTCCCTTGTTCTGTTTTGAGAAGGAAAAAGGAGAAGCAGAAGAAACTAAGATCGGTATTTGACTCAGGGCAATCCAGTCAGAGCATCCTCTTGTTTCCTCTAGTGCTCTATCTGCTTACATTACGTGAAAATGATGTACAAGCTAACAGAGGAACAGATCTCTAAGTTCAAGGAGGCTTTCAATTTGTTTGACAAGGATGGAGACGGTCAATACTCACAAATCCCCTTCAATTATTTGTCTTTCTCTACATGTTTTTTATCTCTGCTTCTTCTGTAAGAATAGGAAGAGATGCAATGTATTTAGCTTATCTCGGTTGTGAAATTTTGAGTTTATTTACATAGATATATTGGCCAAATTTATTTATGTGATGACTTGTGTACTCAGATTGGTTGAAAGCAATGGCGTTTTTTATTACCCATTTTATTAGATTCTAGGATTATCCATTTATGTTGGGTAGTTATGGTAGAGGGATGTAAGTAATGGTCACATGGTTGGTACTCTGTAGTCAAATCATTTCCCTGTAACATTATCAGTGTTCTATGGTGAATAGGGGATAAGGTATTAGATATGGTTCATTCAGTTGGTTCTCTTATTGCTTGATTTGAGTTTTCATAAATCACCACTCATCAAATTCTGAACATTTTTACTTGTATAGTTAACTGGAGTTTTTAACCCTCTTTCTGATTGGAGTGGGTAGGAGAATTTTATGAGAGATCTGTTGCAATTAGAATTCTTGGTTAATAATTTCGTCAAAGTCACCCAAAAATTGCACTTAGTCTCATTCACAGAATGAAGATTGCATTAGCACTGAAAACATCTTAGTTTAACACTTTGGAAGTAGTGTATCCACTTTGAACTGACTCTCATATTGAAAGACTTTGATCAATAATTTTGTCAAAGTCAAACAAGAATTGCACTTAGTCTCATTCACATAGAAGACTACATTAGCACTGAAAACATCTTAGTTTAACACTTTGGAAGTAGTGTAGCCACCTTGATCTAACTTTCATCTTGAAACACTTTGATCAACTGTACTGGGAGCAAGACTTTTGGGTTTTAATCCTAAGCCATCATTGCTATGAGCACTCAACCTTGTTGCTAGACCACAACTTGATGATATTTTTCTAGAAATTTTAATCAAGTGTGGGTCGATTTCTATAGTCAACACTGCACATTTCGAATATAAAACTGATCATTGCCAATAGCTCTTTTCTCAGAATGGATTTTTCTGAGAGGCCTTCTATGATTTTGGGAGGGAATGAGTCTTCATGTTTAGTCCTTGGGAGTTGTGTGCCATCTTCTGTTGTATTTGAGAGGCAAAGGAGCAATCTCTCAAGGTAAAGGTCTAGAGAATGATTGGTTATCTTTTGTTATGGTGTTCTTCTGAAAGAGCTAGGATACACCATGTTCATTTCTTCCAGAGTTGTATAGACAGGAAAAAACCTGACTTTTGAATCATTAAATTGTAGAACTGTTTTCGGTATCTATTGTTTGTCTGATACTTTTCAACGTTTACTATTTTTTCACTTGGTCAGCAACTTAGTCCATCACATAATTTTTTATTGTTCAAACTTCATTGATTCCAATCAGTTTACATACAGACACCAGATTTAACACTGGGTACACTGTACCTTGAGATAGAATGGGGCTTCATAACATCCACCACATTTTTCCATTCACAAGATAGGGTCCACCTTCTATGTAAAGCTCCGGAGTTCAACCGCAGAAACATGCCACATGAAATATCAGGTGGCAAAGCGTGTTTAGAGATTCACCATTGTTCTGACCTCAACACATATATAATGCAATCATAGTTGGCATGCTTCATGTCAATCTCTAATTAAGATATTAAAGTCTCGTAGAGTTACTATCGATGTCTAATGTTTGTCTGATACTTGGGCAATGTACGTTGTTTTCTCATATGGTTGGAAACTTAGAGTCTGTGACATCATTTTTAATTGTCCTTACTCAATTGATTCAAATCAATTTACACAGACATCAGTTCCAACCATTGGCACACTGCACCTTGAAAGAGAATAGGGTTTTTATAAACACCTACCATTGTTTTCCATTCATAAGAATATGTCCACCTTCTATCTAAATAGGTTTTTTTTAAATAGAGAAAAATACATAATTATATACTCTGGTCTGCGTTTCAGGCAATGGTGGCCTTAGAGATTCATCAACATACATATGAGAAAGGTTATCACTACACCAATAAGCAGTTTGTTTATGCAGTGTCGTGCAAGGTTAGTTAGTAGAATGGGAAGATCAAATAGTTACTTAATTGATACCAGTAAACCAGAGAGAACCTATTCAATTATATTGTCACCAAACATGCTTGATGTTTTATCTATAAAGGGAACCTAAGGTTGATGGCGGTTAACATTGTTGATCAGACTTGTCTGAAGCTACCTGATCATGGGCGGTTTCTTCTATGGTCACCCATTATGAGTTATTTTCAGTGTTTATCCATTAACATGTGATATCTTTACAAATAAGTATTGGTAATTTTATGGTCTTCCACAACCACTTGATATTGCTAATACCAGAATGATGGTCTAGGTGTATATGGTGTTGTCAGGTTTGAGAGAAAGGATATTGAAGAGACTAAAGTTCTTAGGTTAGCTATTAATATGGTCATTTGCATAAATGGTTGGAACCTAGAAATAATAGTGGAAGATCCATGAGCAATTAGCCACAAGCATGTTGGAATTTGCATTGACATAAACTTGAATCAACATATGCCTAGCTTTAAAACTGTCATTTGTCAATATAAGAAGACATGCCATTCTTAGTGACTTTTGATGTTTATGCCGTTAACTTGTTTACTTACCATCAAACAATGGAATATCTAAGAGGTGGGATCAAGGCTACAATATGTCTACCATCCAAGGCCATGAAAGAGAGGAATATTTTGGTAATATACTGATCTGCGCAAGGAAAACCAAGTCTATGAGGTAATGTTTTCTATTAATACGACCCTCCTTGGCCAAGTCAATTAAAACAAGGGTTACTTAGTAGATAATGCATTTATTGATTGACTACTATGTTGTAGTTTGCCCATTCTTATGTGACAGTGCCTGCTCACAATGTCTCATGGATACAGTGGAAAAGTGAAGTGATTTGTTTATCCCCTGATCGAACAGATAAGGGGCCTCAAATGCTAGAAGTTTGTGTTGGTGTTGAATAAGAGAGCTATGCGCCTCATGTCTAGATGATAGGAGAAAGCAATAATCTAGTTATGCGGGCCAAAGAAGAGAATCTATGTTTCCTCATTGTGGGGAGGGGAGCGAAGAAAGGTTAACATGTCTCAAGCTTGAGAGAATATGCTCACATTTTTTTTAGACTGTAGACTTGGTGTTTTCACTGCTCTGAACCAACAATAATTTAATGGTTCCTAACCTTAGATTATCTAGAACAATGATTATCCTAGCACTAATCTGTCTTTCAAATTTTAACTAGAATATTTCTGATACCTGACAGTTTTTGTTTGCAAATAGTTGAACAAAAGTGTATTTGTTGTCATTGATGATGCATGGTGCCTAGATCATTTGTTTTTAGGAATAACTCTTTATTTCTTATTTAATAATCCGAACTTTTCCAAGTCTTTGAAAACCTGAAGCCATAGAACCTTCATAAGGCTTCTGTCTGTAGAAAACTTGGAACTATTCCAAAAGATAATCCTCCTGTTCAAGAATTTTAACAAATGCAAGCAACTTCAATCCATATTTTAGATCAAGTTTGTCCATTACCTAGCATAAACCTCTTTTAAAGCTTGAATAAAGTGATTGAAACCTTTGCACAATGCACATAACCACTTATACTATGAAACGAGAACTATATACTATGAACGAGAACTCTACCCATAAAAATGATGATTTTTGCAAAAAAAACACCAAAAACACCCCCCAAATAGAAAAGTGTTGATACCAGTATACACGTTTTTTTTTTTAGGGTAAAAAATAGAGCCATGGACTAAACATCCCATATTGTTGTTTAACAAAACTTTAAAATCAACCTTAAATTGGAAAAAAAGAAAAATTCTTGAAGAGATAAATTACAACTTTCTGGAAAATTGCATATTAAAGAAAAAACAAATTTCTCTAATAATTTCACCATTATAACCATATAGAAACAAAGAAATTATGATGTGATTCATAATGAGATAATATATTAGACTATACAAGAACAAATGGTTCATATAAATATTCAAAAACTCCTCTAGAGTTTCAATTAAAAAAATCATACTAGTAAAAATCATCTAACTGCCTCTTTAAATTCATCCATGGATTATGACACCCCATCATCAAAAACTCCTGTAGAGTTTCAATTAAAAAAACATACTAATAAAAAGCATCTACACTGCTTCTTCAAATTCATCCATGGATTCTGACACCCCATCAGAATCTACATTTTCT
>LPNX010439965.1:0-63790 GCA_001517045.1 Pseudotsuga menziesii
ATAATCATAAGTGAAGTCTCCTCTTGCTTTCTCCTCTATTTATAAAGTTCAACTGCGCAAAACCCTAATCTTTTGACCTAATTAGGTCACTTTATCTTCCAATTTGCCGTTGACTTGCATGCATGTCACTTTATCTTCTAATTTGCCGTTGACTTGCATGCATGCAGAAGGAGACTTAAATAGTGCATGCATCATTATAATAATGCTGGGATGGCATGCATGTCATATTTAGGGTTCGCATGCATCTCACTTTTAGGGTTTGCATGCATGTCATTTTTAGGGTTTGCATGCATGTCACTTTTGGGAATATTACAGCTGCCAAAGACAACTTCAAAGATAGTTTATGAGGGTTAAATAAATGACTAAACAACGAAGTATATAGAGTTTATCTCACTGTTTATGTGCTGTTCGGACAGAGGGAAGCGAACTAGATAACTCAAATATGCTAGAAATGAAGCTGCCTTTACGAAATAAAAGTATAGATCTAAGTGAAAATTGAAATTGATCGAGCTTTATTTATGTGCACTTAAAAATATTCTTAAGAGTTCTACTTAATGATAAGAATTTAAAGCGAAGTAGGTCCAACACATACACTTGTAGATCTGAAAATATTTGACCTTAAAACTTCCAGATCTAATATTTCCATGCAAGTAATCAAGTTGAAAAATTTGATTTTTAAAAAAGGAGGGTTGTGAGAAGAGAATGGAATGTCTTTCGAATCGGACAATGGAGTCGTAAATGAATTGCAAAGAGGGAGGAGGCTAGTTTGGTCTCCAGTTATTCACAATAGGAATCGAAAGATAGAGTTGTGAGCACATTTGATAGACATGACTTTCAGTATGTGGAGGATACCGTTCTTGATGGTCATTTTTGGGCACATGTTAGGTATGTTTTGCAGTTGACCAGGCTTGTTTATAGTATGGTCCGGTGATTGGGGAGGTGTATGAACAGATGGATAGCATGCTTGGTCAAATCAAAGACATTGTTGAGCAAAGAGATGCAATCTTGTATGATCATATTCATAAACATGTGGTCAAAAGGTGGGATAATATGAATGTTCCACTTCATGCCCTTGCATATGTCCTTACCCCAAAATATAATTCTCCCTCTTGGTTGGCCCAACCAACACCTTGGGGGTGGAGTTAGGTGAAAACCACACAGATCCAGAGGTGCAGAATGAGTATATGCTTGCATTAGACAAGTTGGTCCCTAATGAGGAGTGTGCTCAAATACCGAGTGAATTGAGGCAAATACATTAGTGAAATGGAGTCTTTGGTACCCTGCGTGCAACCAAAGATCGGGATAGGTTGTGTCCTATCGAATAGTGGAACATGTATGGCTCCTCTACTACATATCTGCGTAAATTGGCGGTGAGGGTGATTTCATAGGTTGTTAATAGTTCTTCTGCAGAGAGGTGGTGGAAAACCTGAAACTTCATCCACAACATCAAGAGAAACGATTTGAGTGTAGATTCGGCATAAAGCTTTGTTTACATGCACTACAACTTGAGGTTGTTGTCCCATTATTGTGAGGTGGCCAAGAACAATAGAACCTAAGGTTCCAGGAAATGTGGGTATGGGGACGCCACTTTTTGAAACAGGATAGTTGGGTACGTCCGGGGTACTATATATATATATATATATGTCATAGTCACATCATACATGCATATTTGATATTTGCGCCGAGAGGCGCTCTACAACCCAGTATGAGGGAGATCTTGTAACGTTTGTTACTAACAAAATAAAAAAAATTAATTATCCACCAAAATAAATGTCGGCCACAAAAACAACCTAATATGGGGAAGATGTTGTAATATTTCTACCTAACAAAACAATAAAAAATAAAAAATTTAATTATCCGCAAAAAAAAATGTCGGTCACAAAAACAACACAGTATGGGGGAGATGTTGTAATGTTCCTACCTAACAAAATAATAAAAAATAAAAAATTGAATTATCTGCAAAATAATGTTGCCCTTGCACTTGGTTTTAAACACCTCCTAAACAACCCATGGTTTTATTGTACCTGGCTTAGGAGGGCCTTACAAATGGTTTTAAAACCATGTCCAAGGCCTTTTAAACAACCCATGGTTTTATTGTACATGGTTTAGGAGGGCCTTGCATATGGTTTTAAGGCCATGTGCAAGGCCTCCTAAACAACCCATGGTTTTAGGAGGGCCTTGCACATGGTTTTAAAACCATGTATGGGGGAGATGTTGTAATGTTCGTTCCTAACAAAATACAAAATAATAAAAAATATTATATGTGGGACATAAATAATATTAAATATTAATAATAAAAATATTATATGTCAACCTTAATTAAAAAGATGTGTCTTTTGGTTTGAATCAAATCAATGGCTATATATAGGACACCCCAAAGCTGATAGCTCCTTGAGTGCAATACTTAAGATCCCTCTCGGCGCTTGATAGAACCTAGGATTTGGATCTATGCTGGTTCTAAATTCAATGATTCATATGAACATTCACATTGAAAAATTGAAACATAAAATAATAAATTTGATAAATCATTTGACATAGACTCATAGCAGATATCAAGTGGAAGACTGGAAGACTGAAGTTATATTAATATAATTAATAACATAAAATATTATATGTCCATGACACCATGAGTTCAAACTTCATTGTCATACTACATTCAAAATTTGCCTAATGGCATTTCCAAACTGAAAAAGAAAGTTCAAAACGATAAACATTGAACAATGAACAAGATAGTTGATTTGGCTTCGTCAAGCCATGTCATCAACGTCCTCAAAATCAATGTGATCAACGTCACTAAGGTCCTCTACCATGCCGTTGCTGGACTAGTGATCACAGAGCACTAGCAGTGTGAAATGGAGTGTTGTGCGAGTTTAGGTAAGGGGCAAGGGACCACATACCATGTGTTTTAGTGTTTTAATTTTTAATTTTTAAAATTTAAATTTCAAACATTGCAAATCGACCTCCCCATCGGACCAATGAGCTAACGTAATTTGCTCAATAGCTGTACCACCCGCGTACCCAAACACACAGTACGATGTATCGAAACCCATGCAAGTACCTTGTTTTCATAAACGAAGTACCCGGTACGTGAGGTTGGATTTGGGTACGATTGGGTATGGCTAGGAACATACCATTGATGTACCCAAGTACCTGGTACATGTACCCGATACCGGTTCGTGTACTCGACCCCCCGGCGCGGGTACCCATGCAACACAGTATATAACATATTTGACTTGGGACAACAATCCAGAGGAGGCTAATGTGGAGGATGGAGCCATAGCATTAGAGTGCTTGGAGCTTGAACTATTGGGTGATCATGATGGTGATCCAATTCATACAACAAAGATGTTACCCCCAACTACCAACAAGTTTCTAAATGTAGGAGTTTTTCCTTTAGCTTCACAACGTCCAGTAATTTGTGGGGTGCATGCATCTTCTTCTCATTTTCCAAGAACACTTCTAGCTGATCCTATTCTTGTTCCTTGCCCATGAGAAAAAAAATTGGAAGTTTCTCGTGGCAAGAGGAAAGCTTAGTAGATAGTATCATAGTAATTTAGTCTTTGTATTTAATGCTTATTATGGCCTATTTTCTAAACATTAGATAAGTTTAAGTTTGGGATTTTGAACTTTGAACTTTGAATTTTGAACCTACCTTTGAAGTTTAAATTGTTTATTGCATCTTACTGTTTACAACTCTTTGGTAATGGCTAAATGAATATGAAATTATGATGCTTTGTTTCATTTCATGGTTGATGTTATCTGTTAGACTAGAGTTTGTTGATGGCAAATATTATATGTTGAAATTTGAAGGTTGATGTTGTTGATGATTGATGATTGAGCATGTGGTGACAATGTTATAAGTTATAGCTCCTAGATGATTGATGTTATATGTGTACTAATGGTTATATTTATATTTTTTTGTTTTCTATAGCTAATATGACATTCTACATGTTTTTCTTAATATATATAGATCAAAATATATTAAAATATGTATTATATAAAAAATGCTCCCAAAATGCTCCCAAAATGGAAGCTTTTGAAAATTTCGCTTTCCGCTCCCGCTTCCGACTCCCACTCCCGCCCCCTGCTCCTAACAACACAGGTCTTGAGTGAGTGATACTCTTTATTGCTATCTTTGATCTACAACGATTCTAAGGGATCCTTATGGTGCATCCATCCTTGCATTGTTGCCTAAGTTAGTTTATGGCTTAGGTCCTTGTCACAGTTTTGTTTCTCTAGCTAGCCTTCTATAAACATATTGTTGAAGACCATATATAACCATTAGAGTTTATACACCGAATGAAGGGAATTGATATCTTTTTTCTTTGTTTCTCCTCTTTCCATATTTGGTTTAATAGGTGTTTTGTGTAGTAATTTATAAAATATGTTCTATTTACAGCATGTAAAAGCCAAGAAATTTACAATTTACATTAGGTACATAAATTAAGGATATTATGTTATGACTCAACAATAGCGTCTTAAGTCCTTTAGGATATGGTTGGGAAACTTATTGCTTTGTATTTATATTCCTTTACTTCCTAGAATAGATAGTCATACTTCTCATATTAAAAATTGAAAATTTAAATTTTGACACTAGGTTTGATATTTAAAGGGAGATAAGAAAATGGAAGTTATAGAGATAATGTTATGTGTGTTTGCAGATCAATATTTTCAAAATTCTCAATGATATTGTTGCGAAGAAAACCCATAAGTTACACGACTTGCCGAGTCGTATTGAAAAAGCCAGTTTTCGTGAGTTTGCTCAGGTATAAGCTTGTTTACTTGATGCTTGTTTTGCTGTGTATATTTTATTAATTTCTTCATTGCATTCTTCTGACTTTAATTTCTAAGTTACATCGGTGGTTGTTGCACCAAAACCTATTTTAGGGTCCTCTCGAGTCTCCACCAATCCATTGGAATTACATTGATTTGGTGCACCTTTTGTTTAAGAAGTTGTATCCCTGAAATGATCTATTGTTGTCTCATCACATATAGATGCATGACTCGAATATAAAAATACTTATATCAATTTGATGTGGAGAAAATAAATTCTTTTATAGAAATATTTTGTGCATTTTCACATTGGAAATGGATATGAGATATTTATTTCATCACTATTGCTAACTAAACAAGCATTTTAGAGATTAAAAATGAGAATCTTTTATAGACATTGTTGCTTCTTTTTTGGATGAAGTACCTGTAGACATTAAAGTTGTTTGTTACGACCTTGCATAAGAATTCACTTAGAAACAAAGACATCATCAAAAATTAAAGGATAACCATATTACTTGTCAGTGGAATCTCCATTACTAATCCAGAATATCCACTTGTATAGGTGAGTCTATTTCTTATGTGCTATGGTGGCGGCCTACATAAGATAGGTCAACCCTCTTATATATAATTTTTTTTCGCTTTTCTTATTGAAAAAATTATCGTTTTCTTTTAATCAAAGTTATGTTCTAGCCTAAGTTTAACCAAATATACATATGGGTATGAGTTTCTGAAATGGGAATATGTAGTATCCCTTCTCCGATCTGCTGAGATGTGTTTGTGTTTAGTGCTGTTATATTGGTACTTTTGGTTCAGGAGATTTGTCAAACAGTTAGACTACAGCAGCTATGTTACCCTTGGAATGTTCCCTCTTACTGTTGATATGAATTTGTGTTGACTACTGTTATGTTTTAGTGTACTCTTGGTTTAGGATTTTGTCAAACAGTTTACAATATCCACAAGGTTTGGCAATTGGCACACAAGTGAAATTTTTGTGATCCGAACACCAAAATACAAACTCTGTTTTTATTGCATTTAATATAAGAAACAACCCACAATAAAATATGAAAGTGACCATGCTTTCCTAACAGCTGTAACAGAGATACAATACAGTGCTTTCCTAACAGCTGTAGCAGAGATATAATATGGCCAATTAAGCGGATTTATAAACATAATATCAGACCTGTGGGTACATGTGTGCTCACAGCTCCCTTGGTTTGTTGAAACGACCTCTCCTTGAGCCCCAAAATGGTCACGATTTGACTGGAAATGATACGCCCAGCAATCTTCAGATGGTGCCTAACAGCCAAGATATACAACAGTAAATCAGCAGTAGAAGATGGCAGCGGTGACTGGTTCAGTCTTAGAGTCTTTTTTCCTCATATCGCCCTCCAAACACAGCAAGCCCCCTCCTCAAATGGGTACCATGAATCCCCCAATTGCCTTGGCTTCCTTCTTGCCTTCAAATCTGAGTGAAATGACCCCAAACTCCTCCTTACAGCAGTATGTAACCATGAATACAAGCAAAGGGAATGAATAAGTGCTCTAAGCCCCTCCTAGACAAGTGTGCCCACTATAAAATCACTGGAAACTGTTGAATTTTCAGCATTAGCATAAACTTTAAAAATTTGCAGATAAACATAAATAGATCAGCAGTGCAGTAAAAACACATTCATCACATCAGCACACATGGACACAATATTTTTCACTGGGGAAACCTTCAAAGGACAAAACCCCCAAAAGCATTAATAACTCATCTCGTAAATGAGATGGCTTAAGAAATTCTTCAAAAAGTTCCTCAAATCTAGATTTGGATTTTGACCACAGCAACTCTAAAATTCATCAGTAAAAATTAGACTGATAATTTTTCCCACAATTTCCAGAATTACAGAAAATTACCAATTTAGGGCTTTCTCAGAAAAACTGAGGTTTTCTCTCTCTTGCCCGAAAATATCAGACTGCTGAAAACTGCTTGAAAATATCAGACTGTCTGAAAACTGCCCAAAAATATCAGACTGCTGAAAACTACCTGAAAATATCAGACTGCTGAAAACTGCCCGAAAATATCAAATTGTCTGAAAATTCCCGAAAATATCAGCCTGCTGAAAACTGCCCGAAAATATCAGACTGCTGAAAATTGCCCGAATATATCAGACTGCTGAAATCTGCCCAAAAAATGGAATGCTGAAGATAGCTGTGCAAAAATGCCGAAGATGGACTTTGCTGATAAAACCCTAGCTGAGGGTTTGAACATAAGATAGTCTTCTTCTCCTGTGAGAGCAAAAGTGTAACAAATGAGAAGGCTTGATCTTCTTTTATAGCCTTTGTTCACCTCTAAGTGGACAAGATTAGGAGAAATAAAAATAATAATATTTTTATTCTTTCCCTAATTTCACTTTCACTTTTACCAAAAAGGTACTTTTATTTTTTCCTTTGACTTTTATAAGAAGTCTTTCTTTGACTTTTATAAGAAGTCCTTCTTTAATTAAGAAAAATAAAAATAATAATATTTTTATTCTTTTCCTAATTTCACTTTCACTTTTACCAAAAAGGTACCTTTATTTTTTTCTTTTGACTTTTATAAGAAGTCCTTTAATTTTGTTTTCCACCTGTGGTCCTTTTAGGTGGACAAGATTAGGAAAGATAATAATAATAATATTTTTATTCTTTTCCTAATTTCACTTTCACTATTACCAAAAAGGTACTTATATTTTTTTTCTTTGACTTTTGACTTTGGCGTTTTACCAAGTGCCCTTGTGGTCATTACCTGTGGTACTTTTTTATTTCAAAAGTACATCATCATAAACCAAGAGAGTTATTAATGCTTTTATCTCACACACTGTGTGACACCTAGATCTGGTACTAGGGTAACTTAACCAAGGGTAGCTAATCCTTGGAGAAGCACACCAAGCCCATAGATCAAGGGTCAAAGTGCCCCACACATGCTCGAACCCAGTCTAGGGTTTATAGTGTCTTCATTCTCCCAGAGAATGGCTACTTAGAACTAACTTGAGTCTACCAGTCCTAGACTGGTCTACATTGTGGTCCTGGACCAGATGTTTACTCAACACAAGGTTGAGTCTACCCAGGGCAGATCTGGGTTTATATCATGGTCCTAGACTAGATATCTACCATTCAACAGAATGGTCACTCAACACTGGGTTGAGTCTTCATCGTGGTCCCGGACCAGGTGGTCCCATTCTCCGAAGAGAAGGGCTCTCGATGTTGCTCAGAAAATCAACACTCCCTCTCAGCGAGAGAGGCATTCTATGCCATACCAAGCTTGTCACGAAAGTACACGAACTTTGATGTTGTTAGAGGCTTGGTCAAGATATCTGCAATTTGTTCATCTGTACGAATGTACTGCAACTTCAGAGCACCTCTTTGCATTAGGTCTCTAATGAAATGATACCTCATTTCAATGTGTTTCGATCTGTCATTAAACACTGGATTCTCTGAAAGCTTTATGCAACTTTGATTATCGCAATGGCTGATCATTGAGTCAAGCTTTCCCTTGAACATATCAGATAACAACTTTTTGAGCCAAACTGCTTCCTTGCAGGCATCGCTTGTAGCAATATACTTTGCCTCAGCTGTACTTTGAGCTATGGAACCTCGCTTCCTGCTGGACCAAGAGATCATTGCTGATCCCATACTGAAGCAATAACCAGAGGTACTTTTCCGGTCGACTGCATTGCTAGCCCAATCTGAATCTGAATATCGAGATAACAATACTCCACTGTTGGAAGTATACCTGAGCCCATAAGTGATAGTCCCTCGCACATATCTGAGTACATGTTTGGTGGCTACCAAGTGTATGTGCTTCGGATCTGACATGAACTGACTCAGTGCATTCACTGTGTAGCAGATATCTGGTGACTTCTGGTCTCGTATGCACGAGATACATCAGGGAACCAATGAGCTGTCTATATAGAGTAGAGTCCACATTTTGTGAACTAGAGGCTGAGTCCCGCAACTTTGTCAAGTTGGTAGTCATTGGTACGCTCATGGACTTGCAGTCTTGCATCCCAAATCTCTGCAAGATATCCATTGCATACTTTCCTTGTGTCAGGAAGATCTCACTTGGGTTTTGCCATACTTCTAAGCTAAGGAAGTAATGCATCATTCCGAGATCTTTCATCTCGAATTCAGAGGTAAGCTCCCTCTTACACTAGTCTATCAACTGTTCATCACCTGTAAGAAACAAGCCATCTACATATAGAACAAGTATCGAGACATGATTATGAACACCTTTAAAGTACAAGTTAGAATCAACTATACTTTTGGAGAACCCCAAGCTATGGAGAAATCCATCCATCCTGGCATACCAGACTCTCGAAGCCTATTTTAGTCCATACAAGGCTTTCTTCAGTTTATATACATGGGTCTTCTTCCCATGAGTAACAAAGCCTTCAGGTTGTTCAATATAAACCTCTTCCTCAATCTTACCATTGAGAAAGGCTGTCTTTACATCCATCTGATGTAACTTCCATCCGAATACTGCAATAAGTGAGATGATGGTTCTGATGGTAGTGTACCTGGCAACAGGTGCAAATGTCTCGTCATAGTCAATGCCTTCTTTCTGAGTGAAGCCACGAGCTACGAATCTGGCTTTATACTTCTCCACACTACCATCTGCAGCATGCTTGATCTTATAAAGCCATCTGGAAGTCATTACTGACTTTCCTGTAGGTCTCGGAACAACTTTCCAAACATCATTCTTCATGATTGACTTATACTCTTCAATCATGGCATCAACCCATACCTGTTTACTTGCTGCTTCTTCGTACGATGAAGGTTCTGAACTGATAAGCTGACTCATAAGACTAGAGTACCTTTGTGGTCTTATGCTTTCTCTAAAAGTCCCTGGAGGAGCTTTATGCTTCTCGGCTTCTTGTACCGTTTCTCGGTACCAAGCAGGTCTCCTTTTGGAAGGAGGAACTTCAAGTAGTTCTTCTAGTGGACTTTCAATGTTCTCAAGAACATCTGGAGTTTGATCATCAAACTCTTCCTCCCTCTGAATTTCTGAATTTGGAAACTCAAGTGGAGGAACTGCATCTTCCGGTGAAAGCTCTAGTGTTTTACGAAACACCGCTTCCTCATGGAAGATCACATCTCTGCTGACCTCAATGTACCTTTGTCCAGGTATATATACTCGATAAGCCTTCGAGCAATCACTGTACCCAACAAATAAGCCTTTCTTATCGGAAGGCTCTAGCTTGGCCCTCTTTTCTTTTGGCACATGAACATACACAGGAGTGCCAAATATCCTCATGTGATCAACTGCAGGTTTCTTCTTGGTGAAGACTTCTTCTGGAGTCTTCTCACCCAAGATAGGATGAGGGCTTCTGTTCTGGATGTACACTGCAGTTCCGGTAGCTTTAGCCCATAAAGACAAAGGAAGATCTAGATCAGTGATCATGGCTTTAGCAGCCTCATACATATTGGAGCTTTATGGCTCCCTTCTGCATCATATCTCGAATGTAGAAATACTGGATTTCTATGTTCTTCGACCTATCCTGGAACACTGGGTTCTTCGTCATCTTTATACAACTCTGGTTATCACATAGAATCACGGTGGTATCTAACTCCAGGTTGAATAAACCTGACATTAGCTTCTGAAGCCATATGGCTTCACAACTAGCAGAGCAAGCTGCTATATATTCTGCTTCAGCCGTGCTAAGAGCAACACTGGACTGTTTTTCTGCTAAATCATGAAATCATAGCAGACCCCAGACTAGAACATCCACCTGATGTGCTTCTTCTGTCTGAGACACTGCCCAATATGCATCCGTATATCCATATAATCTGTAGTCATGATCTCTACTATAGTAATGTCCCAAGTCTGTCGTGCCTTTTAGGTACCTTATCACATGCTTTGCAACTATCAGGTGAACACATCTAGGGTTACCTAGATATTGACTCAAGGTGTCCACAACAAAGCATATATTTGACCTTGTGTTCGTTAGATACATCAACGACTCAAAAAATATGTTTGTACCAAGTCATATATACTAACTCGGATGTCTCATCAGACAACGACTTCATGTTGGTATCCATGGGTGTGGCCATGGATTTACAATCCAACATATTAAATCTTCTTTAAGATTTCCACAACATACTTTCCCTGGTTCAGAAAGTTTCCTTCTGAACTTTTCCACACTTCCAGCCTGAGGTAATAAAGCACCAATCCAATATCTTTTCATCTCGAATTCTTTAGCTAGATTCTTCTTGCAATATGTGATCTGTTTCTCATTCCCTGTCAGAAATAGGTCATCCATATAGAGTAATAGTATGACAGGTTCATCTTCTATAAACTTTAAGTAAAGGTTAGGGTCAGCTTTACTCTTGGTAAAGTCCAAGCTTGTCCGGAAACAATCTATTCTTCCATACCAAGCTCTAGGAGCTTGCTTCAGGCCATATAGGGCCTTCTTCAACTTGCATACGTGAGTCTGTCTGTCTTCAACTTCAAATCCTTGTGGCTGTTTGATGTAAACCCCTTCCTCAATCATACCATTCAGGAAGGTTGTCTTTACATCTATCTGGTGTAGATCCCACTTCATCATGGAAGCAGGTGCCATGATAGTTCTGATGGAAGTGTACCTTGCTTCCTAGAGCAAGTGTCTCTTCATAATCAATTCCCTCTCTTTGAGAGAATCCTTTAGCCACAAATCTTGCCTTACTTCCATCAGTAACATATTTTATCTTGCAAATTCATTTGGAAGATACCACATTCTTGATTTCTAGTTTGAGTATTATATCCCAAACATCATTGTGGTATTCTTCCATCACTGTATCTTCCATGAGTTCATTATGTCAGGTCATCGACATATCCTAGTCTTTCGCATTCAACCTTGAAGGTTGGAACCCACTTCACTTTTGGTAAAATATCGGTCCATCAGGAAGTTGTCCATCATGTCGTACCATGTCGAACTCAGAGATCTTTTGTAGTCACTCCCCCTGAAGTGGAGCATAATCTTCCCTCTGCATTCTTTACTGGAGTGACAGGTAGCATCCTATGCTACTATGTATCCATCTTAGGTTACTAGATACCAAGATCATTTATCTTTGAACTTTGTCGAAAAGTTCCTCTTGCACCCATCTGTGAGCTTGTTGTCTTCTATAGGTTTCCATCTTCAACCTTGTAGCAAATGTTAAGATATTCATCACTCTAGGTGATCTGTCAAGCTCCTAGATGTGCTTTTCTATGGGTGCCTTCTGAGCTCGTACAAAGCATATTCTGTACAGGCGGTTCTTTGCTTGATATATACTTCTACTGAAGAAGTGTGTCTGGTCAATAGAGTATGTCATGCCATAGTCTATTCTTTCTGAAACAAACCACAAACTTTGCTTTGTACACATGTTCTTGTAGATCCATATGGAAGACACTACGGACTTCCCTTAAGGTCTCAGAACCATATCGTAGACATCATTCCTCATGATCAACTGTTACTCTTTGATCATAGCTTCTTCCATAGCTGGAAGGGTTTGCATCAATGATGTCACCCAACTAGAGTGTGTCCGAGGCCTCTTACTTTGGTTTGGAAGTATCGCCATACTTTTCTTCATCTTGAGTTATCTCTCGTACTCAAGGTGGTCTTCATCTTTCGAGGTGGATCTACCGCTCTCAGAATCTCTTTCTTTCGTCATGGTGTCTCTGACCCTGGGAGCTTCAGATTCATGTTTATTGGAGTGAATCTTGAATTGTCATCACTTGCTCTTCGGAACAAGTCTCATCCTCCTTTTCTTGTAGGCGGTTGTACAGGACCTTTCCTACAAGTCAAATGCACCAGTTGCATGGTTAGAACCATTTCATAGAACACATGCATAACGACAAATTCTTATGCATCATGCAAATGTTTAGCCAATACAACATTCATCCATATTTGACAGAAACTTTCTAGATGCCTTCCATCTCTACCATGACATCATTGAGATTGTGCACTAATCCAATATGGCAGCAAAGAGGTTTCATTCTCGATAAGTAGCTATGGAGAGTTGTATAGCACCATGAGCTACTTACCCATCACATGCATATTAGTAGTATACTGTCATTAATGCAAACATTTTATCATGCATAACACATCAACTGAATATAATCAAATGCATAACAAAACAATATCATGAAATGACAATTGAATACTTATCTTTTATTCGTTTGGTGCGTAGACTCCTTGATCCTTCTGCTTCATCATTTTCTTCATTCATGACATCATCATTTCTTATCCAAATGCTAAGATGGATAAGAGGTTCTTCAAGAATTGAGTTCTTCATATTCCCCATCGCTTGAGGGATCTTCTTTGAATCGTGAGCGCTTGATCTTCAGTTGCTCCCATCTTCTCTTCTCTTATTATGAGTCGAGTTTCTTCTTGTGTAAGGCTTTAGCCTCATCTCCCTCTGGAACTGGAACCTCTCCACTTATGTAGGTGTCCAATTCATTTTCTTCAAGAACCAGTGAAATCCGGTTTCAGGTGTTCGTCTTGGTTCCGGATCTGGATGATCTAGGGTTTGTTAGAGAAACCCTAATTTTCAAAACTTGGAATCTTTCAGATCTGATTGAATAGAAAGATGTGCCTCCTGAAGGCGAGCTGAGCAGCATATTCATTTTCCCAAAACTGCGATCAGAACTGCAAAATATCTGATGCCCTAGTTTTCTTCAGTTTCTTCTGTAGAATTCCTGATATTGTTTATGCGGTATCTCTGAAATTACTGCTCCTCTGTGTCTGAAATTTCGTATCGAGGGAGCCTCGTTTGTCCTCTTTCCAACAACCCAGGTTTGAGCAGAATTGGTTTCACCAATTGGGACTTATGCACGTTTTCCCAAGGTGACTTATTTCAGGACTATTCAGAAGATCGAACTTGTATGGTCTTCCACGTGTCACTATTTCACCTTCGGGGTCTGAAATTTTTACCACAAAAATAACAGTCTGTGCCCTTTTTGGAACCTCTTGCGAAATTTCATTTGGACCTTCGTAGCCCGAGATATAGCAATTTTCCCTAGGTCACTTGTTTAAGGCTGAATCCTGGGAGAGGCTGGAACCCTAACTTGGAGGAATCATATCTCCCATAATATAGCAAATCTGAGGCTGAAACTTTTACACAGTGTACATTAGGAATTTATCTTTGGCTTGTGAAAGTTTCGACTCCTGATCGTTCTTCAATCCCGAGATATAGCGAATCTACCAAAACTATTGGTTTTAGTATTTCATGGTTTTCAAGCATGAAACCCGAATCTTCAATAGCTGTAGCTGTAGCATTGTTTCGGCTTCACAATGACTTCTTTCAGGGTGGCTCTAATACCATGTTAAGTTTTTAATGGTTATATCAGATCTTATAACATTTAGCATCATAACAACATAACCATAAGCCAAAAGATCACTGAAAGATAGACAAGCACAACCACACAAAAAGAACACAAAGATTTATCCTAGGAAACCCTCATGGGGAAGAAAACCCAACAAAAACTTCCTTTGTATAAGATGTATAAAAGATAAAAGACAAGATCCAAAAACAAGTGTGCCTCTCTCCAACATATATGTGTCTCTTTCTCTCCATGCACTATGCACAAGTGAGTATCTGTGTCTCAAATGAGAGGCGCCTCACTCTATTTATATTCTTTCGTTCACTTGACATTTAACCCAGTTATGTAGGTTCGAGTAAACTTAACTCTGTTATGTAGGCTCGAGTAGACATAATTGGGCTAACTTAATATAATAATATATTCTGAAGGGTACTAATGACCTGACTTACAACGGAGGGGACTTCCTCATGACTCTCAGTAATTCTCTCGATAGGAACATCGGGGTACAAAGAAATACGAATGATTCTCCCGATAGGAATATCGGGGACCAATAAAATACATTTAGAATATTCTTCGAAGTTACAATAATTCAACACTATCCATTTGCTCATACACCTCCCCAATCACCGATTGATTTGTATTTGCAAAAAGAATCATACCATAAATGGGCTTGGTGAACTATAGAACATATTTAACTTGTTCCCAAAACTGACCATCAAGAACAGTGTCCTCCACGTTCTAAAAGTCATGTCTATCAGATGCGCTTGCAGCGCTGTCTTTTAATCTATCCCATGAATCACTTGAGACCATACTAGCCAATTCCTTTCTTACCTTCAAAAGCCTCCTGAAGGTGAGGTAGTAGCTAGCAAATCTAGTCTTCGCAATCTTCAATAGCTCCAACCTAGTGTGATTGCGGAAAATGTGGGGGTTCATGCTATGATTGTTGATAAATTTCATCATTTTCTTAACTCTCTCGTACAAGGCACCAATCCATTGGTAACTGCAATGTTATCGGAACTGGACCGGTCATCGAACCGGCGAAGCCCAAAATGTGAACCAGACTGGAACCGACAAAAAACCGGGTAAAAACCAGCTGACTAAAAAATACATAAAATATTCATATTTTGTAAAAAACATATATATTCATGTGCATACATATGAATCCAAACCATTAATACAAAAATATGCAAAGTTTCTCATATATATAGCATATATGGGTGCAAATATCCAAAATAGCACCTAGTGCAATACATCTCTGAGGTTCTGAACCAAAGTACATTAACAAAGAGGCTCCAAAGTACATCAGCAAAGTTTTATTTTGTGGTTTTTTTTTTAAATTGAGTTTCGTGAGTCCCCAGTCCAAACCGACCGGTTCCATACCCGGTTTGGAAAAAAATCCGGTTTTATGATTTTTTTTTCCTGACCGGACTGGCCAACCCTATAAACCGGTCAGACCGTCTGGTTTTGCCGGTTTAGGTCCGGTTCCAATAACCCTGGGTAATTGTGGTCCTTCATCTTAACAATATCATGCATCAAAAGGTTTAATGTGTGAATCAAACACCTTGATTGCTCCTGTTGCCTTACAATTAGTAGCATTATCAGTGATGACTTGAATGACATTGTATTGCCCAATCTTTTGAATGGTTTCAAGTAAAGGTTGTGCAATATTAATACCAGTCTTGTAGTGATTTGAGTAGTCATGAGATGAAAGGAAGACTGCATCGCTAGCGTAGACACACCAAGAATATTTATCAATGGATTGCCTTTAACATTTGTCCACCCATTAGATACAATAGATACCCCATAGTTGGACCAATCATTTGTAAACTTTCCAAGAGCCCTATTGATTTTGGCTCTTTCCTTGTCAAGTCCCATGGTTCTAGCTTTGTCATGCCTGGGGCTCCTGTATCCTTTAGGGGCACCATTGATGGCTTGTACCATTTCATGTCAATAGGGTGAGCGAAGAACATTGAATGGTACACCACATGCATAGAGAAACCCACATCATGGTAAATTTTTGCACCCACATCATCTTTGCAACCAAGGTCAAGGAAATCCGATAATGTTTTTTGCATAGGTGAGAATCCACTACCATGGGTGGGTGATGATCCAGATCCACTACCAAACATTCTTTGTGGGGATTCAGATTCAACCCTTGATCTCTTGGAATTGTTTTGAGTGACCTCTTCTTCCATCCAGTAATTGTTTCTTTATTTAGCTGACACTTTGTCATAGGTTTTGACTCCAGTAGCCTTACCTTGATCACATGGCATAAGCCCACACAAATGCTTTCTCACACAAGTAAAGGAACCTGTGTAAGTTTTATTACAATGGAGGCATATAAACTTCGTGGTTCCACCCCCTCTCCCTCCCACAAGCCTTGTCACATGCTTCCACAAAGGTGTTGTGTCTTTTTGTTTTTGTCCCTTATCACTCTCAATCTCCTCCTCTTCCTCCTCTCCATGGTATGTGCCACTCCTTATCTCTTCCTCCTCCTCATTTCCACCACCAAATCTACTTCCCACCACCATCATCATGAGAAGAAATTGAACCAAAAACAAAAACCACATACCCATTATGGTTCTTGATTCGATATAAGAATCACTTCTTGCCTGCAATAGAATGATGGAGAATAAGAAATGGGAAAGAGTAGGAAAAAAAACATACAAGATTCAAAATTTTAACATAGTGAAATATTTTTCTCAAAAACAAACAAAGATTGGGTTTTTAGAGCCTACCTCTTTAGCTCTTCAAGGATGGTTGAATGTCTCTATGGAAGCCTTCAATCTTCCTTCCATACTCTCACAAATAGAAGCCTTCAATCTCCCCTTCAATCTCCCTTCCAAGCTGCAACTTTTCTCTCAAACAACTAGTAAACCCACTCAAAGCCCTAGAAAGATAAATGAAAACAAGCAAATGAGGAATAGAATGAGTCCAAATGGAGTCCAATAGTGTTTATAAAGGTTAATTGAACCTTAGCCAATCACTAAAAAACAAGTTTTTTGGGCAAATTTGAGAAAATTGAAAAAAAAACGGCCTATCCCACGGAATCGTTCTGGGAGCGATTTAGGGAGCATTTTTTTTGGCTCGGGATCGCTGACGGATCGCTCTGGGAGCATCGCTCCCTCATTGCTCGCTCAATGATCCCGTTAGTGGCCAGAGATCGTTTTTTCCCCCTAGGAATTGCGATTCCCAAAAACGATCCTAGCAAGAATCAATGAGGAATCACAATCCCGGGATCGATTCCTCTCAGAGTGCGAATTGGGAGTGATTTAACTTGTTTTTAACTACCAGGATATTAGAATTATCATGTAACCATGTGCAAGAGGTACTCCTAAGACTCTAGACTCTAACTTGACATTACATAAGTGTCCATGGGGACCAACATACATGATACTTTTACATTACATTAACTCATAGGGATCATGTGCTCTAATATATGGCGAGTTGCATCTAGGAAATGTCCTTGGCTTGGAGGATTGTGAGTGAAAAACCTTGGCTTATTTATGATTGTGAAGACGTAAAAATCCTCTATAAAAAAAACACTCAAGAGTCTTTCCCTCTGTGCAACTATCATAGGGGAGCTGAGTATGAGTTACATTATTGTATATTATTACATTATTAGTTACATATACAAGATATATATTAGTTACATTATTGTATGTTATTACATTACATCACAACCATGGATCCCTTGATACAATGATACAGTTTACATGACTGACTTTGACAAGCCATACATTGAGCTTCATCTAGATCATTAACATCTTTACCCCTGGATATGTCTTTGTACAATCTGAGGGATAATAATATGCACTAATTGTCACAGTTGGATCCTCAATATGACTTTTGAATAATTCATTTTAGGTGTTAACATTATATTGTATCTACTATATGTACTTTATAATAATAACAATAATATTTATATACATTATATATATTGTATCTCAATTATATTGGATACAACATTTATATCCATACCATATCCAAATCCATGTAGCAGGCTTGAATTTTATACCCATAATTTCCTAGGATATTTTCTGCTTTGTAGTGTAAATAAACTTAGATTTGCAAGAAATTGAACATAAGGTTTTTGAAGGTGGCTTGATAATAGACATTGATCAATTATTTGGTTTAGGTGTAAGATTATGAAATGAACGAAGTTCATTTACTAAATATGCAACATAAGAAGGATATACCACTGAAATCCATATAGGACAAATAATATAAAAATAATAAATGAAAAAAATGATGAATGATGAGTTACAATGACCCACATGATGGTATATATACACATTGATGGGTCACTGAATCACTGCTCAAAATCTGCATATACTATTCTTTGATGGAGCTTCCAAGAGCAATCCAGGGTTGGATGTTAATAGGAGAAGAATTCTAACCAATGACACAACACTTATGTTTATTTACATCTCCTCCTGATGCATTTAGATACATATTTATGATTGTCTTAAATCTGGCTGCAATGACCACTGAAGCCCCTCCCAACAGGAGAGTGTTGTCTGCAAATTGAGAATGATTAAGCTCCTTAACTCATTATTGTAATGCCCGATAGATATCCTGAATTCCTTTCTGATTCCAATCTTCTATTTAAACAATCTGCCATGAGGATATAGAGAATGGGGGAGAGCAGACATCCTTGACGAAGACCTCTTTCACTTTCAAAAAATGTAGTGGGCATTCCATTCACTAGCAGAACTATCCAAGGCCTTGTTATGGATGCCTTAATCCAGCCAAGGAAATTGTTGGAGAGACCAAATTTGTTAAGTACGGAGAAAATAAAGGAGTGTCAAACTCTATCAAAAGCGTTTGCCATTTCCGTCTTGATGACTATACCTCTTTCTTTCCTGATTTTGCTAGATTGGATTGCTTCTTGCACTCAAATGATATTATCAAGAATTTGTCTTTTAGGAATGAAACCCACTTTGTTTTCTGAAATAATTTGAGGGAGAAGAGGTTTTAATCTGTTGGCCGTTATCTTAGTGATAATTTTATATGAAGAATTGCATAGGGATATTGGTCTGAATCTAGAAAATGTTGCTGGAATTTTCTCTTTTGGAATGAGAGCCAAAAATGAAGAATTGGTACTACGGTCTACCTCCTAACTTGCCCTTTTTCTCAATGACCATGTTATCATTTTGAAATAATCCTTTTTGATTACAAACCCAAAATACCTATAAAAGGATATTGATCATCCATCTGGTCCCTGGGCTTTGTCTGGCTTGAACTCCCAGATGTCATCTATCACTTCACTTTCCTCAATTCCCTTGTCTAGTCCATAATTTTCAGCTTGTGAAACTGAGGGAGAGATGTTGTAAAGCATATCAGTCAAAGAGTCTTGATAAACTTCTTCCTGCATTGTTAACAAATTGTTGAAGTATTGCAATGCTTCTTCCTTCATGTCAGCATTATCAGTTATTTTTTCACTGCTAGAATCTACAATTTTTGTAACATTATTTCTCATTGACTGGATTTTGCTTGGCAATGAAAATATGAGGGGTTCCTATGGCCCGATTTCTGCCATAGGCTTCTCGATTTAATTCTACAATAACCCTCCCTTTCTTGCTGGACATAGTGGAGTTTTTTATTTGTTTCTCTTTCCTCCATTTGCTGCTGAGCTGTAGATTCCCCCATCTCCATTCTATCCTGTATTTCAGCTAATCTGGCTTGTACCTCCTTTTTTCAGAAAAGGGTTCTTTATAGTTAAATATAGCCCAACACTTAAGGGCATATTTGACTGCTTTTAGTTTTGATTCCCATATGTAGCTAGGAGAGCCTTCCCACTTATTACACCAAGTGTTTTTAATAATCTCTATAGCCCCCGGATGTTGAAGCCAAGATGGATGAAATTTGAATGGCAGAGGCCCATAATTTACTTTTTCTGCAAAAGACAACCCGATTGATTGATGATCAGATGTGGCTAAATGTATGGTAGTTTATAATGAGATCTGGTTGTTTTACTTGCTAAATTAGTGTAGATCTAATGTTGAGATTACTTTGTTTCTGTCAGCTCTAGCTCTGTCCTGTCCCATTGCGTAATCAATCCACCGGACACTCCTCGCAAACTTGCTGCTGTCCCTTGACTGCCTTTCCTTTGCTTATTTCCTAAATTTTGCATGTCCAGATCTTGCATTTTAGTCTCTTGGAGAAGAAGGATTGAAGGTTTTTCTTCTTTTATTAGTTGTCTCATAGCTTCTTCTTTGTTCCTACTACCCATTCCTCTGCTGATTCCTCCCCTTTAACTACTCATAATCAATAGGGAAATTGTTGAACCTTGTTTTTCTATCCTTGGCTCAACTTTTTCTATTTGCTCTATTATATCGTCCTCCTTATCAGATCCGAGGTCTACCGCAAGGGTTATTTAAACTCCCATCAAGCAGGCTGGAGTTTGAGGGGGAAAGGTGAATCTCGGCTCCTTCACCAATGGGGCCACTATCTTGGAAAATAGAACGGGTTGCTCCTTGATAAAGGGACTCAAACCGATTAGCAGAAATAGACAGATTAGAGGAAGGGCTTTGATTACCAATCAAGACAGTTTCCGTTGAGGAAGGTATCTCAGAAGAGGGTGGGTTACTTGATTTGAGAACATGCTTTGATCCAGTCTTCCTTTCGACTTGCCTCCATTGATCTTCTGGGTTCTGAGATGAAGTGATTGGAGCCCCTGTTTTTTTGCGATCTTTAGCAAAATGGCCATAAGCATGGCATGATTTACACTTGAACAGTAATTGTTCACAGTACAGTTGTTGGTAATGGCTCCCATTGTCCAAGTTTTGTCTAGGTTCAGATTTGTCCATGTATTTCCCCAACTTATTTCCAATATCCTTCAGAGTCATCTCCCTAACAGTGAAGAGGAAGATGGGGAATTTTTACTCACACTGGAACTGCTGATGGTATGTCTGAATCTGGATCGAATCTAGTATCCAGCAGTTAAGGTACATTCCCCTGTTGCTAAAGAAGTACGGGCCACTCTGAAAAATCAGGTCTCTGTCTTCTTTGATTTCAAAAAGAAAGGCATAGAAGCCTCTTCCACAGAAATAGTGGGTCATTCTGCCCTTAATCAGTACATGCCAGTTTTTTTGCAGCCATATTTCCATGGATCTGGGTGACGTCCAGATTCCAGTAAATTGGCCAATAAGTCCCCTTTCTGACATTGCTAGGGATTTCTGTCTTGCTGTTGTGACAGGAAGCAACTCCTTAGGAATGTCTGCCAATTTCATAAATCGAGAGGATTCGATCTTAGTGCCATGTTTATTCAAAGAATTAATCAGCGATCTGAACGCTGTTTTGTCCAGTGCTGGAGATGGACGGGTTCCACCTGAGGCTGACACCATCTGCCTCAGTGGAGCTGTCCTTGAGCAGAGTAATATCCCAACTAGTAAAATATGCCTTTTCCTTATGTTTTGTTTTGCTTGTTTGTATAGATGCTGATATATTGGGCTAGTTGGGTGCTGATAAGAGGATGTGTAGATCTTGTTGTTCAACATTAATTGCATACCATATTCCTGTAACATTCCCTCTTAAATTCAAAGATAACAAACTCGACAATCCATTGGAAATAAAGATCTGGTTATGCAAATATAATAATAGAAACATATGTCCAAACTTCAATGGTAGCCATGCATAGTATATGAGACAAGTCTGACCTTAACAGAGCTGAATTGTAGATGACTGTACAATTGCTTTTAGTGATCCAATTGATGCCCAAAGTCTGATGATAACGAGTGCCTTGAATAGGGCTGGAAGATTTAATGCAAATGGCTGTAGTGGCTGCCAGTAAGATGCCCTTAAAATAGGAATAATAGCATGCAATGAATATCGGCCTCCTTGTAAATAATACGATCCAATTCTATTGAATTTCCGATGATTTAATGAAGGATCCTTGAAACAGAGTTGACGCCTTCTTTATTTGACTGTGGCAGCCCAAAATATGAAATGGAGATGGCTGTAGCAGCTTATAGGAAAATTTGATTTAAATATTTGACTTGTAGGAAGTATGCTGCCCAAAAGATAGGCCCCCACAGATTAAATATGAGCTCTAATATGCGGTCATCTTCTTAGCATGATAGGTACAATTCCCAAGAATGAAGATATGATTCCTCGAACTTCAGATGTTTGCATGAATAAATTGTGAGCCTCCAAAAGTATGTAACATGCTGAAATGGTTCACGCCTCCTTGAGAGATGGAATAGTTCTCCAACCAATAGTTTGCTGCCAGAATACTAATACGCTACCAGTAGAAGGGTGATGCTGCAATAAATAATGACTTGTATCTTCTTACTGGAAATGACTGCTGAAGATGCCCACGCTAACCAATAAATGCTTGTGCCCTAGCCAAGCTTCCACGCAGACACAATGGAGGGAGGTTGTTATATTTAATGGTTTTAGCTTCCTAGGGAAAGCCACGACCTCACTACCACCAATCGCTGCCCTCCTACTGTGATATAGCTGATATGTAAACTCACGAGTTCAGTAAATACTTGGGTAGCAGATCGCTGATAAATATGTAGCAGTTGAATAAGAAATCTTTTCTCCTCCAAAGGATGGATGTGCCTCTCCTTAAAAAACCATAGTGCTCACGTCTTCAATAAGGGACCACGCATTAGTTGAGGAAGTAGAATGATGCCATAACAACGGATAAATATGCCCCTGATCAGTAATTAATTCGCTGTCTTCTATAACAGTGAGGGCCCACGATATTACTGTAGTAACTCGCAGCAGCTGAGGTAGACTGCTGCCCAACCTTTGATAGAGACACCCTTTCATAAGTAATAATGATATCTCTGCTGGTTGTGCCCTAGTACTCAGGCTTCCAAGGGAAATATGCCCAACTGCAAAATAACTCAAACTCTAACCTAAAAACTCCACAAACTCTGATGTCTTCGAAGCACGGTGATAGATCTGGATGATCTATTCTCTTGAATTGACTAGGGTAGATAGATTTCGCCACCGAACCCAATTGTTGGCTAAGGAATTCGCCCTCAACCCTAAATGGCTCTTTGAGCTCTTAAAACCGAAACTCAATAATGAATAATAACAATGGATGCATAAGGATTCAATTTGCCTTCTTTTATAGAGTTGAGATTGCATGAACTTCTTTTTGCATGCATGCAACTTAACTTGCCTGACTTGCTTTTGCAAGCATGCTACTTAAATGACACATGTCGCATGCTAATTGAGTTATGGCCTGCATGCTCCGCATGTCAGTGGATAATTGCTACGGTGGCCCTTTTTTATTCACCGATGACTTAATATCACTGCTTATGTTGTTCTTTTATCCTAAGTGGTATCAGTATTAGTTAATTCCCTGTTTGTCACAAACGGAACATTACACAGAGTGCATCCCTAATCTCTCTGATCCCTTACCAGGTTGTTGCCTTGGTGCTCTTCTTGATGATTGTTATTTGAACTTGTTGACAACCATCTTTCACCAATATCTTCTTCGTGTGGTTGTTGCTGTTGATCTCAGTCCTTTCTTCTCATTTTGTTTTTCCCTCTTTTTATGAAGATATGGCAACCATTGTTGCTGCTGGTCTTTTGTATTTGCTGGTGGATTCCAGTCAGTCCTGTGAGTCCCACATAGTGTTTCCTCGTGCCCTGGAAGTTTCCAGACAGTGTTTCTTTGTTGTCTGGTTATTTCTTCTGATTTCCTTTCCTTTTTTTCAATATCTGGTTTTTTACCTTAAAATTCTTTGCAATGGATGTAATTATTCAATGTTTGAAAAAAGTTGGGCAAAGACCAGTAGTGGTGAATGGTAGATGAATTTGGCGAAAAACCAAGTTTGTAGTCATTGACCTGGTGATCAAAATATTCTGATTTTTTTTTCCGTGTCGCCAAAAGCTTGCTAAGAAGGCAGCTCTGATAAAAATTGTGTCCAATGGCCAGTATCAGATTTGGCTCTGATACCAATGAAATTAAAAAGGTTCACTAAATATCCATCATAAGGACAGAACTGAAATCAATATAGGACAAATGATATAAAATAATAAATGAATAAGATAATGAATGATGAGTTACAATGACATACATTACGGTATATATAAGCATTGGAGGTTCATGAGGGAAAAGGTTACGACTTAGTATATTATTATAATTATCATTTGTTATTTAATATTTATTTATATGATTTATGTTTATCACATATTACAATTGTCAATTTGTGTGATGCTTTGTTTTATAGCTTGATGATTGTCTTGTTGAAATGGTCAATAATACAATTTTTGTGTTGTACTAAACCATTTGATTTGATCTTACCTTAGAAACCAAAACAATTGATTGATCCCATCTTAGAAACACTGTTCATTACATATTTCAATTTATTTTATTTTATGGAAACCTTATAATATAGATAAAATCCTTTTTGTTGGTTGCATATCAAGAATTTCTCTTGTATAAAGAATCAATATTATGATATTTGAATCAATCTTATTCATATTCTTCCTTTAATTATTATTGATTCTTATTAACAAACAATAATTGTGCTATCCCAGTTGATGCAATACATACATACAAATATATTGGGGACCATTTTTGGAGATTTGGTTGGAAAACTTGTGTAAAGCTTAGTTTTGAAATTTGAACATCCTTTATGAAATCACCATGTATTGCTTGTATATACTGTAGTTGGATGAGCGATACACTTTAGCAAAGGCGACGCACAAATTAGCCGTTTTCTCACAGGTTTGTCTCTTATGCTCTAAAGTGAAATGCTATATAGAGCTAATGTTAACAATGACTTCCAAAATGTGGTAGAAGTTAGAACGGTATACAAAGAGTTGCTAGATTCCATGCCTACATGTTCAAACTTCAAATATTAAGTGTAGAGTGTAGACATTAAACACATGAAGTTGATGGGCAGTTATGATGTGGATTTAATAAAAAATCTTACTGAATTGATTTTTTGAGAATTAGAGTGCTGCAAATAATTCATAAATCTTATATCTTCAAGGGAAAACCCTTCGTTACTCGGTAAAAACAAATTTTCTTTCCACAGAAAAAGGTGATGATTCTTTTCAAGCACTTGCACTTTCCATTCATGAACAACAACACAATGCTTTTCACGTAGTAGCATACTTCTATCTACACAAAATAACATTGAAGTTTTTAAAAATCAATAAGATTCCCTTTGATAAATAGAAGAGTCCTTCACTGTAATTAGCCATCTTGTAGCTGTATTTCAAAACAACTGTGTGACCCAATCAAAACAACTACTTATATAAGATGAACATATGCCCTTTTCTGGTTATGATGCTAGCTTCATTTAGCATATATAGTGCCTTCCTCCAGTTCTCTCTCCATTAAGTTTAGGAGGAAAGGCAACGTCCATCTCCACTTAAAAATAACAATGAAAACCACAAAACAACAAAGCCCTTTTGTTTTGAAAAATACTTATATTTACAGAAAAATATTAACAAAAAGCTGTACAAAAAGTGGAAGGGTATTGTTGTCACTCAAAGTGTAGCTACCACCTTAGGTATCCTATCCGGGACGGTAGAGGTAGAGTAGCTAACCAAGTGACACCCCAAGGGCGTCGTCCACTACTGTAGAAATGTAGTGTCACACCGGATAGGCTCTTGTCGCTTTAGATCAAGCTAGGAGCAAGATCAAGGGGGAGACCCTAACTAGCCAATGAAAGGCTAATGACCCAAACAAGACACACAAACCAAATAGTACAAGTTGAAATGACAATGCCTTGAATGGTGGAAACCCCAGATCTATGGAAGCACTAAAGGATCAAGAATTAGGGTTTGGCTGAGGAGGCTTTAGCTATGTAAAATACTCAACCAAGAGATCCAATCCCAGTAGTGAAGTTAAAGTGTTAGATCTAGGGGATCAAGCGTCTTAGAAAAATACCCAAATCGTGCCACCTAGGGTTTAGCCAATAAAATACAAAATGGACACAAACTAGGGTTTGTTTAATGGAAGACACTTGAGATTCGTTGCTTGACACTAGATTTGACAGTTTGAAAGGATTCAAGCGAAACCCAACTGACAAATCTAAAAAAATGACTAACAACCCAAGGAGGGCGATTTGCCTAAAGGAGACTAGTGTTAGATCCGGGGGTAAATGGAGTCAATTTTTGCTCAAACTTGGTTCCTAGAGGTTTCTAATTATTTCAAACTTGGGTTTTTAAGTTTCAAACCAAAATAATCGTTGGATCTATCAGATCTATAAAATGAGGGTTTTAACTTAGGGTTTTAAAGGACAAATGGATAAAAATATGGAGGTCAATACTTACCTTGTAGATCATCCCTGAAAATACTTGCGTCCGCCTTATACATTGATGATCCTTCCACTTAGTTACAAATTCAAGTGAGAAGCTCCAAAGTGAAAACGTGTTGCCCAAAAGAGGAGATGCGCCCTCTTCGCCTGCAAAAGAAAACTACTGGAGTAATATTTGATTCACAAATGAAAGAGAAACTATGCAAGTCATCAAAAAGAGAAAGATTCAATGCATGAATAACAATTGATCACTCCTTGAGAGATGAAACAATCCACTTGAAGAAATGATGCAAGTCACCTTCACAATCTTCCTCTAAGCAAGTTGCTACCCTGCAAAAATACAATTCGACCTCCCAAAAATAGATATCGATAACATAAAAGATCCATGGAAATGTCTAAGCATTCACGTAACAATCATGTGCAAGAACATTCACAAAGCTTTCAAGAGATGTGCAAAAGTTTTCTTTGTATTCCAATATTCTCAGAGCCAAAAGTCCCCTTTACAAATGAGAGAGAAAATCAATATATAGATCTCTCAAATACAAAATCCTTAGCTCCAAAGTATGGACGACTAGGATCAAAAGATACATCAATAAAATCAACGGTTAAGATGACCTGGATAATACAATACATACATCACTCAAGATTGGAGGGGCACACTCCCTCTAAGACGCCCAAGGGGGACGCATCACATGAAAGATGACTAGGAATAATAACATAGCACATGTTGGGGCTAGGAGGTGTAACATATCCTTCTCTAGCATGACGCCAAGGCACAACATCATAATATATCGAGGTATAACATAAAGTGACCAAGTTCACTAAGTTGTGTGACATAAGAAAATGCCCAAAATGATGAGAGCTAGGATATCTGGACCCCACAAAGGGTGAAGATGATGCCGGAAAGTGGAGATAACATCAACAATGTACCTCGAAGAAGTTTCATGCCATTTCCTTGCCTCGCTAGACCAAATTGATTTCCTTGTTAGCTAATTCTTCACTTTTTTATGTGTCTGAAACATCCTCCCAGAAGATCAAATGCTTGTAACTCATTGTTGACCATACCAGGGGAAAATTTGAGCTCAAAAATAAATCTGGGAAAATAGTAATATGGTAAAAACGAGTGGATGCACCACTATGTCCTTTGATGGCATCCTAGGATAATAAAATATATCACTAAAAGTAATAAAATGCCATTTTTATATGGTATCCAACAACTAGAAGATGGATGACCAAAATATCCAACACATGTGCCCGAAACTGAAAACTGAGTGTACCAATGGGCTTAGAATGTCCAAATCCACTAGGAATGAGTACTCATACACCATATGTCCATCAAAAGATACATCAAAAGGTTTGTCTAAGCCCAGTTAATAAATAAAATAAGGCCTGTAAATGTTGATAACCATAATAATAAGGCAATCCATCACGAGAAACCATCATTTGAGGTATGAAGTCATCTAATGGACTCCTAAGTCACATGACACGATGACACGAGACACATAGGACATGAAAATACGAGTATTTGACACGAGACACAACGGCCCTGAAAAGAGGACACGGGGGGCATATTATATATATATATAGTTTTGGCTGAGAATCCGCAGTGATTGTTAATGGCATCTTCTGGAGAATCCGCGGTCAGTAATGGTTTATTGTCGACGTTTCGAGCCATCCATGGCTCATCATCAAGACATTATCGATGCTTGAGATGATCCTTGAATCTCCATTCCATATAAATATAGGTATAGACCCGTCATATGAAACCGACATTTAGGGTTTTTTAGGTTAGTTTTGAATTAATTAATTTTTATAAAGGTTTCAAAAATTAATATTTTTTGATGTTAATAAAAAGCTATTATTTATATTAAAATTATTATTTTTTATTCTATTTATAATTTAATTTTAATTTATGTTATAGTAATTTTATGTTTTAAATGTTTAATAATATTTAAAAGTTTTAACCAAAGGTTATTTTAAAATCCTAGGTTTTTTAATTAAACATTTTATTTGAGTTTTTGATAAAGGTATAACCAAAACCTAAGTTTGGTTTTATAATTTTTAATTGAATCAAGATTTTAATTAATGTTATTAAAAATTTACTTTAGTGTTTTAATATTTATACTAACTGTTATATTTTAATAAAGGTTTTTAATTAAAGGCTTTTAATGTAAAAGTTTTATTAAAATTTTAATGTTTTAATATTTATATTAACTTTTATATTTTAATAAAGGTTTTTAATTAGAGGTTTTTAATTTAAAAGTTTTATTAAAATTTTTATTAATTGAGGGTTTAATCTAAAGGTTTTAATTTAAAGCTCAAAGGTTTTAAACCAAATGTTTTAATATATATATATATATATATATAGATATATATATATATATATATTAAAAAATACATAAAGATCCACATTTTAAAAAAACTAGAAGTATATACAATGTACATCAATCATAATATCATTCAATTGAAATTTAACAATGATGAATCAATAATAAAATTATTAATGAATCATGAACTTTGAACCATAAACTACATATTTGATATTTTTCATTAAACCACAAAATTAAAATGTATTACATATATATCGAGAGAATTCCACCAACAAATAGGAAATAGAGTAGATACTACTTAGTACTAAGTCTAGTATCTACAATACTATTGGATACAAAATGAAAATACTAAATAACTGTAGGGAAGAATCTCACATCTCATTAATGGTACTAGCCACTGTCAATCGTCCTATTGCTCCTCCATGTCAAAATTACCATTGCTGTCGCAACTTTTTTCTCTATCCTCCGCCTCTATACCCTTTTTTACAGGACACATGTCAAGAAATCAGGACACGTTCCTGGCACGTGTTTGACACATGTTGGAAAGTGGATTTTGGGACACAATTTTTGGTGTCAGATATGTATTAGGGAAAATGTTGTGTCCGACACGAGGAATACGCGACTCGATCCTATTTGGACGTGTCCTGTTACTTAGATGGACATTGATGGGCAACAAAAAAGCAATATCACACACTGTTAGCCAAACTCATCTCGGAACCTGCTGTTGACTTGGTCAAACTGAGTTGACCGGGTAAAAAACGATTAAAATAATAACCCAATTGAAAACCTTTGATACTACAAAGCACAAATGGATAAAGCATGCTTCCTTATCTATGTTAGCAACACGAATCAAGTATTTAGTGACTTTTAATTGGAGATCATAAGTAATAAACATGAATAATAAGTCCAAATCAAAGTAATCAGTTACTTCAAAAAAGAGCCTCAAGTGTACACTCATTTATAGACTTGACCATTTTGCTAATCATGGGTGAGAGTGGGAAAAACAAGGTTAGGATAGGGGAAATGACTTGACTCTCGACACTGTGAACATCTCGGCTGAAGGACAAAGGGGATCCACACTACACATATGTTGGAATTAGATAAACACTAGGGAATGGTAGTGTCTCACATATGGGTGGAATAATGAGAATGTTTCAACTAGACTTTTAGACAAGTAATCCTAAACAAAATTTAACAATTTTAAGGCATTTATCAATTTAGCACAAGTTACTAGCCAACCTCCAAAGGAAGGTGTCCTGGAAAGCCTTCTGATCCCTAGAAAATGAATCGACCTAGCCTCGTTGCCAGTGAGTGCCAACGCCCCGATAGGTTTTCCATCTTGTTGTCCTATAGAGACAAATGAGCCTTACATCATACAATGGATGAGTGCCCATCCTTTGGCCACCGACTAGTTTTATAACATTTATATTTCGACATTAGTGCTTAAAAGTATTACTAATCGCAGCTTGCCTTTTTGCATCATTTAGATATGGCGTTTATGCGTTTCGATGCTTTAGTGTCTAAAGACACTGTTGGTTGGACTACTTGTTTTCAAGGACTACAGGAAGACAATCCTTGTGATAAGAATCACATAAACCAACACCGAGACACAAGTTAAATATGGGATCTAATCCAACATTGAGGTATAGCTGGGCGAAATCCTCGAGGTCACTAGTCAAGATACAAGACACGGGTAAAACAAAACTGGGATGACAACGGATGGATGAAGAAAGTGATAAGGTGATGCCAAGACTAGCAAGTTGAGCCCCTATGGGGAAATGACCAAATCCATACTGATAAAAGGGCATGACCAATGAGTATACACAAGAACTTCCCAAGTAAAGTCACTAAATCACTTCTACTCTAGACCATCAATAAAAGCAATATAAGATATACCAGTCGGAGCATAACCATAAAGGAGCATAACCATAATCCAAGTGCAGAAACCATATACCAGCCGGGTTATATACCTGCATCTGATCAGAACAACTAGATGGCACTGGAACATTGTTGCTGTATATCATGGGCACTGTCAACATCTCTGCTCTGAAAAATAAAGAATGGCCAACTCAGTCACAAAATCTGGGGTCATGAGGCTCAGTCATGGCATGAAACTGATAATCTGTATGCTTTGGGTCTACTGAATATAGGAGTGATCATCATCTGAATACTCATCAACTGCTGATCTCATTGTAAAGGATTGGCTCAGAAATATTCTCAGAACTGCTTTGGAATCATGGTGGCCCAGCTACTATGTATGTGACAACAGGTATATGTAATGGATATCATAATCTCTTCCTCAAAGCTACCTACTAACACTGAAATAAAAACTGAATACTCTGTTTTTATTATGTTATCACACAAACCTGCATCTGCAAATCTACCCATCAGAAAAGCCACCCTAGTCATGATTGAATGCTTCTCCATTTGAACTGGTGCCTTTCCAGTCTTATGGGGGTGTCCTTATAGCCTGTATGCTGTTATCAAACTTATAAATTCTGTGTAAAAGTCGAATTGATTAGCACACATATAAATCACTTTTAAGATGCCACCTAGGAGTTAAAAAGTGAAATTGAAATTAAGAATATTAATAGCGTGGTTGAGATCAGATCTTGAAAGATGGTTACAATAATGAATAAATAAAGAAAAGTAGTTGAATGTTTGCCTTGAGTGAAGAATAAATAAAAACAAGTGCACTTGAAACTAACGACACACTGCAATACTACTTAGCCAATAAAAAACCAAAAGATCCAAAGAGCAGGTCGTCAAGCTCAAGCATAAGTGGACCAAATCATATTTTATTCAAGAGACTGATTGCATCACAATAAACAAAACATAGCAGGTTACAATAGGCCTTGCTGAATACAATGGTGGCAGTGGTGTCAGGGTCTGAAAGGCAAAGGAATGGTGGTTGGGGATCTCCGCTGTTGCAAACTACTCTGAAAATACTGTCTGTCCTTCCAAGTGGTCTCAGATCTGTCGAAATAGAAACTCAAACAGAAACCCTAAACAATTATTCCTTGGATGGTAAATTTGCATGCATGGTAACTGTCTGCCAATCCTAAATGAAGATGGCTGAATATAGTTTACTTCATGACTGATCATACTCATTTCAACCCTAGAAAGCTGGTGGTTTCGACCCTACAATAAAAAATTATCCTCAAACACACATCCTTAAACAGTGAATGAAGTGTATTGTGATGGCTGTAGCAGCTCCTAGGAATAGTCGGGTCTGAAGTAACTTGACCCAGCTTGACAAAGACGCTCAGCAGGATGTTGAATGGCAGGAACAACTGCAATAGGTAGGACAACCCTTTGGTGGTGGATTTCAACCCAACAATAGTCCAAGCTTTAAGACTGCTGCTTAGTCAATATTTAATAGTGCCAAGGAGGAAGTATGAAGCTTTCAACACTAGATCTGATTTTCAAATACCATGAACTCTGTTTCTCATTTAAATATCAGTCATGCAATGTTATATGCAGCAGTTGAGAATGGGATCTCCGCCAGGAATGTCAGTGGCTGTTGATGGCTTATGAAGTCTGAAAATGATGAAGAATATGTTGGTTGAGGTAGTCCTGTATATGACAGTCTATTGGAGGATGATGGCGTCTTTTCTTTGACCCTTGTGCAATGAGAAAATCCTTCCAAATCAACCCAACACTCAGTAATCACGCTCAGCAGTGCATTCAAAACCAATATACATAAATATTCTAATCAGCAGTATGATTGAATGAAGATCACGCCCCCTTGAATATGTAGCCAACGACCACTCCTTGAAATGTCTACGATATAGACTGTAAATCTGTTGTAGCAGCTAGAAGTTTGGCAATTCAAAAGTAGTGTTGTAGCAGCCTTTCTCAACTCATGCATTCTCTACAATCTTCAATACAGTTTTCTCAAGGTAGTAAAGTCCTCCAATTGCAACCACAATAAACATGCCCTTCACAATGAATACACAGGAGTAGAAAGGATAAGGAACGCACCTAGTTTAGTAAAAAGGTGCCTGTCCAATAAGTGCTTAACACGTCTCTGCTCAGCCCTAACGAAACCCTCAGGAATGCAGCCATGAGTAACAAGATCCCTGCGCATACAGTATGAAGGATCTTTGCCTCAGACCAAGATGAATATGCCCATGCTCCACAACAATGATGCCTCTACTTGATACACCCTTGTACTCAGACTTCCAAGGGAGAATTCGCCCAGCTGCCCTAAATAACTCAAATTTTAATACAAACTTAACAAACTCTGACAATCATGAAGCATGGTGATAGATCAAAATGATCTATCCTTTTGAATTGACTAGGGTGGATAGATTTCGCCACCGAACCCAATTGTTGGCTAAGGAATTCACCCTCAACCCTAAATAGCTCTCAAAGCTCTCCAAACCTGTCTCCAAAAATGATGAATAATAACAATCATACCCTTCTTGTTCAACTAATCTTCTTATATAGCTTTTAGGGTTTGCATGTCACTTTTAGGGTTTGTATGCATGTCACTTTTAGGGTTTGCAGGCATGTCATTTTTAGGAACATTACAGCATTACATACCTGGCTGCTATAGACAAGTTGGTCCCTGATGAAGATGAATGTGCCTTATTGCGTAGTGAGTTAAGAAAATACCTTAGTGATATTGGTCTGTTTGGTACTTTGCATGCTAGAAAAGATTGAGATAAGGCACCTCCTATTGAATGGTGGAACATGTATGGCTCATCATGCACACACTTGCATAAATTGGAAACCAAAGTCCTTTCACAGGTGGTAAACAGTTCCTATGCATAAAGGTGTTGGAGCACCTATAACTTCATCCACTCGGTGAAAAGATACCGATTAAATGAAAATCAGGCAGAAAGCTTGGTTTATGTACATTACAACTTGAGGTTGTTGACTCATTACTATGAGCATGCCAAAATTGATAGATTATATGTCACTTGGGACAACAATCCAGAGGAGCATGACTTGGAGGATGGAACCTTAGCTTTAGAACGCTTGGAGGATGAGCTTTTGGGCAATGAGGATGACCATGCAGCAGCAGCAGCAACAATGCCACCGCTATCTTCTACCTTCTTTCCAAATGCACCATCTTTGTCTATAGGTTCAACTTCACAACCCCCATATGCATCATCTAGGGGGGGTCATGTAGGACCAAGTCTTGGACGTGGCTCAAGCTGCTCAACATTGGTGGCTACTGGATTTGATAATCCCGCTCCCTTTGTTCATAGACCACGGGAAAATAATTAGAAATTTCCCCTGGCAAGAGGCAACATCCATAAAATCTACTTTTCTTGTCTCTTCTTATTAATAGTACTTTCAGGTTTCTGCACTGTTGAGTCATTGACTCTTTTATATTTATTATGGTATATTTTGTGAACATTACATGGCAATTCAAGTTTGAAGTTTGAAGTTGAACGTACCTTTGAAGTTCACTATTTGCAACTTTGAATTGCTGAAACTTGAGTCATTAACTGGTTACTGCATAAAACCATATTATTATAACTATTTGGTAATGAATATGACGCTTTGTGAATTGTTTCAAGTTCAACTTTCATTTCATGGTTGATGTTTTCTGTTATAGACTATAGTTTTGTAACCGTTACAAGTACAATTTTAGTGATGACAAAATGTTATATATTGAAAATTTGAAGCTGTAAGGTTGATAACTTGATGTTATGGATAATGGGCCTATGTTTGACAAATTCACTACTATATGATAATGATTGATGATTGATGAATGATGTTATTAGGTATGTTTATTTCATGTTTTTATGCTTTCCATAACTAATTCAACATTCCACAAGCATTTGTTGGCATGTATGCATCAAAATATATTAAAAATATATGTTATATAAAAAATGCTCCCGAAACGCTCCCAAACTGGAATCTTTTGAAAATTTTGCTTTTCGTTCCCGCTCCCGCTCCCAAGTAACCTTGGGTTGTACATAAATGTTGACTGTATACAGTTAATTTCAAAAATTGATATTCCATATTTTGGACTACAGAAGCCCTCTACATGCCATGAAATTTGCGAGAAATTGCTCATTATGACGAATGCTCATGGGAGTCGGATCATGCTTAAATGACTTGCTCTGTGAAGTTAATTCCAACAAATGATATACAAATGTATTTAGGTTTTACCAAATTTTTCTTGCTAACTAAAAAATTGGGTGAGTTCATAGAATGCCACAAGTCCAGATGAGAAGTGATCAAAGTGAGATTCATGTCTATGGTTGTCTCTCTGACAATTAACTTGCTGGCTTCTGATGCAATGCAACAGTTCCAAGAACCTTAACTCGAAAATAAGTACTACACAGAGAGTAGGTCAGGTACAACTCAGAAGCAAAATCAAGAATCTGATATGTTGTTCTGTTGTCAACTTTAAAAAGATGACTTTCTGGTAAACTGTATTTAGTATGGAGCTGTATGTGGATTCAAATGAACTGTGCTCTGCTTTGACTAGCAGGAGCAAGCAGTTTTTCAGATTAGATGTTAATTTGCAGTGAGATAGTAAAACACTGAAAGAATGCATGTGGTTATGCACTTACTTACTCAACAAAATTATTGTTTTCCAACAGCTTCTTTTTAGAAACTAATGGCTTGACATTGGGGTGATCTGACACTAGTATGAGTTAAGGTTCATATTTTGCAGAATCATTAGTGAAAGAGATGTATTGGCCAACAATTTATTTGTTTTCCCCTTCAAGAAACCGAAAAATATTGTTTCCCTCTTCATTGTTATATTTCTCTTCATGTGGTTATTATGTTTAATTTACCAATTTGCAATTTCTTGAGGATAGTGAAATGATTTTGTTTCCTTTTTACATCCATTGTGTGCTCCAAGGTCCTATAGACTGTGAGGTCTATTGAACACTAATAAGATTTTCTTTTCATATTTTTGTTTTTTTTTTCGTATTAGATAGAGAGCTATTTGAGTCAAACCTTCTGCTCTTACTAATCTGAATCTACTTCAAATCACTGTATTTAAACACTTGCATGTTATGCATGTGCAGGGAATTCTGGCAATGTCAAAAACATTCATTGGGGTTATTGAGTTGGTATGCTTTTGTTCTCTTAATGGGGCTTGCAATATTTTCCCCTTTCTGTTTATTATTTGAACTTTCTTCTTCATCATTGTTTTTTGTTGTTTTATGCTTCAGAAGGTGAAGGAGATGCAATCCTGCATTCATAAGACGAGAGGATGGATAGCTAGAAATTTTGTTAACATAACTTTAGATGATTGAACAGAAGGAAGATGTGTGCATATAGGAAAGAGTATTTTTTTAAAAATGTATATGCATAAAAATTTAAAGTTGGAATTGACATGGTATTCATAGGATCCTAGGCAACTGCTGGAGGATGGAATACGCAAAGAACTTGCAAGAGAAATTGAGAACACATTTAACAACTTCATTGTTTTCTCAGCTGGTATGTATGTTGTAAATTAAACATGTTGTTTTCTTTCAAGGTTTGTAGTTTTCAGACGTTTTCCTTTGATAAACTTTTACAAAATGAATAATGCTGTAAATGTGGTCTTAAGAGAGAAAAGAAAGTAAGATTGAGGAAGCAGCTCCAACTTAAATTATTGCAAGACAGCTCTTTCTAGGGCACATCATAACCTAGACTATCTTATGTCATAGTGATTTTTCAACTCAGATACATGCTTGGCTTAGGGTTTATTTTTTGTAACATGAAGAATTCTATGTAGGCTGTATTGGTATATTTTGAACAAACTTGGCTCAATGAATATGTTTGAAACTAGTTCATCATATTAGGGTTTGTTTCTTGTTGAATGTGTATGAAAGTTACCTTAATATATTACCTATTTTTCTAGCAGTTAGAAACCTTATTGAATTATGCTTTAGGGTTATTTGCATGATGGCTTATATACTATCAAGTGTCATTTGTATATGCGATGTATCTGAGTAATCCACCCTTGTTTAGCCACAGTGAGTGGTAGTAGGTACTAGGCACTTTGCAGAGTTCGTTAAAATGCTGAAAATTTGGGTGATTAACAATTGTTCACCTTGTTGGTGATAAAGAGACTAAAAGGGAGCTGGAAACAGGACTTGAACCTAAACTATGCACATTGATTGTGGATGACCTAGGATGCTGCAAAAGAGCTATAAATTGCTCTTTGTTTTGCTTCTTTTACACATCATTCATGCCTTGTAATTTATGGTTAATGTTTGCATTGTAATGGATGAATCAACTTGATATCACTGTGGCATCTTACAAAATCTGTGTGATGGTTCTCTTGCATTTATAGCATTGTGTCTTCATTCCAATTCCAAATTTCCTTTGTAACACTGCTAGTAATCTCGACTGATCCAACTTTATATGCTAACCATTTGTGACACCATGGTAGCATGAAAGGGCCCAAAAGGGAACTAAAAGCAGGAATTGAATCTAACCTATGCACAATGATCGAAGATCACCTAATGTGTTAAAGAACTTTGATAAACTTGTGTAAAGAAGAACAATACCAAACAAAATCTAAAACACAACAATTAATAATGGATCAAACCCACATTACACATAGATTTACCTTGTGTTACCTCATAGATTTGCACCCTTCTGATTGGGCCGATAAGAAGTCCGCAACTACAGACGACTGCCACCACAAAGAGCCCGTTGACTAGGGAGCACAGGCAACGGATCTGGGCGTGAAGTGATAGATCAAGGGTCATGGGTGCCAAACCTTGTGGAAAAAGGGCTCGGTCTGTTCGCTCAGTGGAGGTATATTAGAGATCAGTGTTGGTCGTGAAAGGAGGAAGCATCATTGGAGAGCTGCACACTAGGGTGGTTTACGACAAAAGAGTCATTAGAGGAGTTTGGTGCCAAGGGCATTGGGCAACGACAAGGAGGTAGATCGTGATCATCTGAAGTAGTTGTAGCACAATAAAGATTGTGGAGTCTATCAGTGAGTGGAGGAGAAGATCAATACCAAGTGGTTGTCGACATGAGGACTCAGGCTGACTAGTAGAAAATCCACGTGCACGTGAAGCAACGCCGGTGAAGATCCATGAGTGCTGGGTCGCGAGCAAATAGAAGGTATGCATAGTAGAAGAGTACACAAAGGCGTTGTGGGATTGCATCGTGTGTGGGAAGGAAGACTATGGTTGAGATGTGTCTTGCAAAAGTCACCAGGAGATAATGGCAGACGTGGGTGTAACTGTCAGTTGTGGTGGTTAGCTGTAGAGAAGGCACAAGTTGAGCGGTGTTACCACCTAAGTTGTACTAGGTGGAGTTTTCAGGCGAGCCAGCAAAGTAGAACAAGTATACTTGTTCATTCTTTAGAGTCTAGAAGTCCGCCAAGCTTTTTTGTGGAATTTTTTTTTTTTTTTTTGTAACACATGTTCATACCCACTTGGGGAAATTGTAAAAAATGTGCTAGCATGGTCAATTTTATAAAAGACTTGGATTCCTAGACTTAGACATCAAGCCGACTAGCCAATAGTGTTTTCTCCCTTGGTAATTATTGGTCGTTGAACAAACGACTAATAATTTCTAAGTTTTTCACTCACACCTCCAATGTTGGGGTAGTCGTCTTGGTGGTTAGGCATTAGGAGGTTATTAGAGCCTCTTTGTCAATGCTTATAAACATGCTAGGAATTTGAATTGAGTCGTATGGACATGTTCTAGGTCCCCTAGGTTTTTGTTCAATTTTGAGAAAATTATTTTTACCGCAAAATTAAGCCATTTTTTAATGGTTTAATTAAAAACAATGTAAAGGGCATAAAAGATGGGTCCAGAGTCCTTTTTTGGCATGGGGATGCTCATTTTCACACTCAGAGCATCCTCTTAACCATAGATGCCACTTTTCCTATGATTTTGGTTGCTAAAACATCCCATAAGGCATTATTTAGCTAACGGAGCATCAAAACGACATTTTAAAGCTAAAGTTGCAACGAATTGGCACAAAAGGATAGTTTCGAAAAGTCAAAAAATATGTCAAAGTTTGAGCGGGGTGACATGGAAATTGGGTCCCCATGGTTAGCGACTTCATCCAAATATGAAATGGCATCAAACTTTGGTTATTCTTTTAAATGAGCGAATCATGTAATTTGTGAGGTAACACCAACCTCACGAACTTGGAACAGGCTTGATTGGTTTGGTGTTTTGTGTATTGGTGACTAGGTAGAGTGAGGTCGCCTACTTCATGGGAGGCAGCGCCTCCTGTATGATACCACTCCTCTCAAACATTCACTTGTCCATTAATCATCTCATGCACTCGATTGTCTCTGCCAGTGTTAGATGCACCCACTCCTTCCTGCTCTTGCTATAAGTAAAACATGCACTCGCTCATTCAAACTAGTAAGAGTTGGATGAAGGTGCTTTCTGGTTGTAATTGATACAATATTATGTGATTTTGCTATAATAAAGAAAGCTTTGGAGGCTAATGGTGCGGTGCTATCGTGTGTGGGCCAATATTGTCTGATCTTCATGAGGTAATCTGTGTGTTGTTTCAAATTCTTGCATCTTGGTTTCTGAATCTGGCTTAACAAGGATTGCTCCCAATCGTTAGAAATAGAAGGCTATAAGTAAGTTTACTTGTTACTTCTATTTTGAATACATGTACTTAGAGATCTAGATCTGACATGTTTTATAAGATTATATGCATGTTGTTTTAATCTTGATTTATGTGTAATCACGATTCACTAGATCTCACGGGTTTGCAAGTTTGTTGAGTGATTTACATGTTGCTTAGCTTGGAGGAATTGTGGATCTAATTTGACTCCACATTACTTCCGACATCTCTAAACGGCGTAGTCCCTTGGCATCCCACTACAAAGTCTTTGGGCCAACTTTTTGCGACAGCAAGCCTTTCCTCTCCATGCCTCTTCCTCTTTGTAAAACTTAAATTTCACCTGGTTACTTATTTCTTTGTCTTTAGATTTAGTTGCTAGAGTAATAATTTATATAGATTTGAGTTCTAATCTAGATCTAAGCATTTTTAAATTTATATCTTAATTAGATCTAGTCATTATAAAGTCTTTTCTTGCAAGTTTTGTTTAAAATGATTATTGTTTTTTAAAATCTTGCAAACTCTAAAGATTTGTTTTCGATGCTTTCAATTTTAGATCTATCATAAAAGTGCACATCATATTGGCTGCCTAAAAAGCAAGCTAAGATCCCAAGAAAAGCTTGTTGTCTTTGGTTATTTCAACATTTCTTTTCAAGTTTTTTAACTTAGAATTTTTTAGGGTTTTCTGGGAATGGTTCAAAGACACTCTTAAAGTGTTTTTAGCATATTCTATCTTTAATAGCTTGCTGTTTTTTGCAGGTTTGTCGAAAAAGAGATGGAAACACTGGCCAAATTTCAGAGATTTGAGCCATTTAGAGCTTCCTAGAGCTTCCCTTTCTCGATTTCGGTCGATTTTTGACTAAGTTATAAGCCTTTGGATCCCAGATAACAAGGACAAAGGAGCATTCTTCTTTAAGCATCTTGTCAACCACTTAATAAACATTCTGAGTAGGATCTTCAGAGCCCACTACCCATCCCCCTCGGGGGAATCTGTGTCTGTGTCGTTTTTTTGTGTTTTTCCTTTTTAGTTTAGTTTCATTTTGCAGAGTAGTATACTTTGATCAATGCATTTGTTATATCTTTATTTGATCAAAAGTAATACAAATACTAACCCCACAACTTTTCGAGTTACTTGAAAGGGGAAAGAGATGCGTGGTAGGCTTAATTAGAAAACTATTGATTATTTAGTTTCTTGTGTTATTTTTACTTCTTGTTTAAATTTAACCCCTCCTTACTTTTCCGATTGAGGTTCACTTGAACAGAAAAAGACTCTTGAAGGTAATTTTTATATTTTAACAAGCAAACACAGTCCTTTAAAATCCTTAAATTAACAAGACCATGTTGTGTATGCTCTGCACCGCTGTAGTTCGACCAAACAATTGGCTGCATCAAAAGCAATGAGGGTGTCTAGCTCAGATAGTTTCACATTTGAATTAACCTTCTAAAGTGAAAATCCAACGCCTCGAATTAATCCGTTGCGGAGAAAGTTCATAGAGGAAGTAAGAACCATTGGATAGCGACCTCGACATATCGCCAACCTACACCCTTATTGGTGTAGTGTTGGACACATCCTAGAGACTCTGATCCAGCCTACATATTCTTCATGTGAAACCACATCAGATAAGGGTTTTGGACATACTCCACGTGCCGTTAGGTTTATTTGGAGTTCTCTCCCCCCCTAATCTAATTCACTCATCTTCATATCTCAAAATAAAATTACCAAGAGCTCTTGCAAAACATATCTTCTAGCACTTTCACCATTCCTATTTTCATTGGTGACTCCATTTAAAACACTGGTCTGTTCTTTTTGTATCTCTATTGAGAATTTGAATTTTGGTGTCGATTAAACAATTGTGTTACGATATTTTATTGTTATATGCTATTGTGCTCTTTATTTTGATGTTATCTGAAAACTATTTTTAAGCATCTTGTTACATTTTCAATACTCCTAAATAAACTCACTCAATCATAAATTATCATACTAAGCCTTAACAACCTTAGAAACTAATAGCGTTTATCCCCCTTGGCTTTGATTAGGAGTTGGCCTAAATGGAGGAGTCAAGAACAAGGTGACAACCTTGACTCGATATTTGCCCCCAAGGACACACCTAGTGGCTTGAAGATTTTCGCCACGTTCCCCACATGTGTGTGAAAGGCGGAAACAAGCAGCAGGAAAATTGTCGATTGTGGCCCGAATTGCGTGTTGTAAGAGGAGCATTTGGGGAGCATTGAGGCAGTGAAGCGCTAGGGTAAGCACCATGCGCAAAATTGGCAGTGGATGTGAAGTCTGTGGGCAGTTTTGGAGCAACAATCAGCATGAAGGGAATGTGCAGTTGCCGACAACTATCAAAGAGCTGCGGATTGTCCGAGTACATGAGATGATGAGAGGGGGCTGTTGATTTTCCTAAGCAGCATCGAGAGCCATTCTCTTGGAGAATGGAGACACTTGGTCAATTACCAGGAACCTGTACCGGTCCAACACTAGGGGACTCATCTTAGAGTTGAGTGGCCATTCTTTGAATGGAGGCACCTGGTCAGTTACTAGGATATTGAACTAGTGCAAGACTGGGGGGCTCAACCTAGAACTGAGTGGCCATTCTTCAAATGGAGGCACTTGGTCAGTTACCAAGATATTGAACCAGTTCAGGACTGGGGGACTCAACCTAGAGCTGAGTGGACATTCTTTGAATGGAGGCACTTGGTCAGTTACGAGGAAGTTGAACCAGTCTAGGACTAGGGGACTCAGTCTAGGGTTGAGGTCCATTCTCCGGGAGAATGGAGGCGCTTGGTCAGTTACCAAGTATTTGACATTGAGTCAATTGATGCAGCCTAGGGATGAGGGCCATTCTTCGGGAGAATGGAGGTGCTTGTTCAGTTTCCAAGTATTTGACATTGAGTCAATTGATGCAGCCTAGGGATAAGGTACCTGGTTATTTACTAGGCTATCATTATAAGCCCTAGACCAGGTCTGGACATGTGAGGCACTCCTATCCTTGATCTATGGGCTATGTGATCTTCTCCAGGGATTAACTACCCTTGGTTAAGACACCTAGTACCTGATCTTGGTGGCACCGGGAGTTCAAGTTATAAGCATCAATAATTCTTCCTATATATGATGATGTACTTTGAGTGGTCATGAAGGACCCCTATGACCACTTGCATTGACCACAGGATACTTGAAGAAGACTAGGAGGCTAAAGTCAAAATACAAAAAGACTCTTGTACCACAAGAAGTCAAAGTAAAAATACAAGAAGGTCTTTAGTACCACTAAAAGTCAAAGTCAAAAGGGTAAACATGAAAAAGAATAAAACTCTATTATTATATTTCTATTTGTAAGGACCACTTCAAGTAATTGAAAGGATATAAATAAAGTTTACTTGCAATTCATTTTGACACACTTCAACTTCATCTTCATCACATGAGCTGCTTCATTGAAGACTTCGCTTGTTTTGCAAGTGAAAGAATACCTCTAGTTTGTTTTATGCCCTAGCATGGTGGCTTTACTGGCTAGGGCATCCTTCCACTCTTCATACTTCTCACGGCTAGCAGGAGCAGCAGAAGAGAAGGCTTAGGGAAACTCTCTCATCAACTCGGGCAACCTTCACCCATTCAGGACAGACCTAAACTATCCACAAAAATCTTGGTCAGCATCTTTTTCCTAACGGTCAGCATCACAGTGACCTCGGGCAGCTTGCTCCTCATCACACATTGACCTCAGGAAGCCTGTTACTCATCACGGGCAGACCTTGGGCAACCTTACTCTCCTCTTGGGAAGCCCTAATTCACTCTTGGGCATCCATAGAACATCTCGGGCAGCAGCAGAGTAAACTCGGTCAGCCCAGAATGGTCCGGGCAGAGGAAAAGAAGGACTCGGGCAGGATCTGCGCAACAACTAGCAATCTCTAGCAGTAAAGAAGAAATTCGGGCAGTAGGCCAGGTAACAGAAACATAACTTCGGGCAACAGGAAAATAGATTCGGGCAGCAAAGAGAAAGTCTGGGAAGCAAACCCTAGTTTGCAACTTCTTGGAAATTTGTCTTCTTCCTCCTTGTGGCAAATTTTGGAAAATTTCTGTTAGGGTTTGAAAATGTTCAAGCCTACTAGGGTTTGACAATTTTCTAAAGAACATTCATCTTAGAATTCTGAGATCCTTCTTATTGCTGCTACAAACTCAGTCATCTCATTTAAGGGATGAATTACTAATGATTTTGGGGTTTTTGTCCTTAAAATGTTTCCCCGTGAAAACATCTGGTGTTCATTGTGTTGATGCTTGATTATCTACTGCACTTGTCTTATTGTTTTATCTATCTTACAGTCTGCAAAATTAAAGAATATATGCACATGCTAAAATTCAACAAGGGCTTGGGTCAACATTGGCAACATGGGACTTGAGTCACAAGCAACAACAAATCATGGTTGTGAGCCGGTAGAACAGAAAGAAGCCAGTGCAAGGTAGCTTTGGCAGAGCTGATGTGGAGATGGGAGCTAAGACGTTCAAACATGGCAGAGTGGTTGACGAGTAGCAGGTTGTAATTGCTGTAGAAGCAAATGAAATTTAAGGCTGTAGCCATTGTTGGGAAGAAAAAGAAGACATCTCTGAGAGCAACAACAAGAAGCATGACAACCGTAGGGTGAAATTCTTTGCATGCCATGAGCTAGGACATTATGCTAGCCTTTTAACTAATGAGAAGAAGGGCAGAGGGAAGAATCATGTGGCTGCAACAAAGATGGATGCAACCAGGATTGAGGATGAGTTTTCACTCCTTGCCCGTCTGACTAGCTGTATGACCAGCACTGGATGGTACATTGACAGTGTTGCATCGAACTACATGACAAGAGTGAGGTCAGTGCTCCTTGGTGGTTTGGAGTTAGACTTCAATTGCTATGTGAGGTGTGGCGCTCATACCAGACTTGCAGTAAGGGAGGTTGAATGGGTTGTATTCCAGTTGGATTCAAGTAGTACTATGAAAGTGGTAGAAGTGGTACATCTTACAGGGTTGAGGTTCAATTCGCTCTCAGTATTAGCCTTCGAGGACTGGGGTATGTTGTATTGTTCTAGGATGGACAAGTCTTCAAACATTTAGAGGGAGCAATCACCCAGGTTGCAGTAGTGAGGCTTGGCATCAGGGAGGGTACAATGTAAAGGTTGCTTGGACAACTTGTACTTGGCTGGAGAGGGAATCTGGAGCCTGGATCATCTTAGCAGGCCTACATGGTATGAGATGATACTGATGGAGGATGAGCAGATGGATTCGAAGTAGAGTCCAACAGAAGTAGCAACGGGGTCTTCCAGTTTAGAGGGAGTAACTGTAGCAACAACATTATATCTCTTGTGTTGGCTTGGGAATGAGAGATTCACTAAAGCTAGGGTTTATCTTTACTGCTAAGAGTTTCTTTACTGGAAACTCAAAATAGGGAAAACCAACATTCCCGAGAGTCTCTCCACTCTCTTGCTCATTTTATTATCTTTTATGATTACTAGACAATATTATAGGTGTTCGTGAATGTTTGAGCAAAATCAGAGCTGCTTGAACTTTAAAACTTTTTTCAAACAATTTCAACTCTTATGATTTTCATAAATCAGTCACATATGGGTCTTTATCTCAGCCACATAATAATCTTTATATCATCCACATATGAATCTCATGAATAAATTAGCCACATAAAACAATCAACCATAAGAAACAAGATATACCCTGGGAAAACACTCCAAACATGGAGGATGAAAAACCTAGCAATTTTGAGTATGATAGATTTACAGAGAATGGTTTACAACAGATAAGAAGATTGCCCGATAAGAGATATCACCTCAGTAGTAGAGAAGAGACTCGCTCATACAACTCTATCACCAACTTGCTAAGTGCTTAGCACTTTAATAACAAGTTAATACAATTTCCATGCCATGGATACAACACCAATGCACTCTAAACAATTCGAATAGGTTAATTATAACAATCACTGGAAGCTCCAAAGTCCCTCCATACATTCAGTATCGCATTACACAAGGAGGAATATCAACTAGAACTCCCTCCGTAGGACTAGTGCCAAGCTAGCACTTAGTTTTCTCCTACATGCACAAGATATGCGCCCTCTTTCCATAATTAGTCTTTAATTGAATGTTGACTAACTTGTACTGAATCTTTCAATCTTTAATTGAAAGTGAACTGACTTGAACTGAATGTGAATTGATTTAACTGAATGTAAACTTACTGAACTGACTAAATTGAATTCAATCATTAACTGATTGCATGACCACCGATTTAGAAGTTTAACAGATTGACTTTGGTGCTTTACAATTAGTGTCATCCAAGCTCAATTTCTATTATTAACTTATGTATGGATCTTCTTAGTTAACTGATGCATGCTTTATTACAACTGAGGATTTACTGAAGCCTTTACAATTCGAGTTCACTTGGAGGCATACATAGGCAAATCTAATTCTTTCTCTATGATTTATCTCATTACCAATAATTAATTACTGCATGGTCCACATGTGTGTTAATTATTTATCCATCTTATCATATCATACTCAAAAGAATTATTCCATACTGATGATCATATATATTACCCCGGGTCATATAGTCATATGCTAAAGTAATTCACTCTAGGGGTAGCTAATCCCTAAAGGAGACTTATAGCACTCGGTGACCATGACTAACAATATATCACATAATATAACCACCTCACCATGTGAGGACTAGGTAGGACTTGATGCAAACCACAAGTCTTGACTTGATATAAACCACAAGTCCATTAGTCTTGATGCAAACCACAAGACTCAACCTTGATACAAATCACAAGACCATCTCCATAACTGGAGGTTCATCTCATAGGGTACCTTCTATGAGAATACTTTATTTGATACAAACCACAAGTCTATAGTCTTGATACAAACCACAAGACTTTACAGTACGAGCATCACCACCTCAATCATATGAGGATATAGATAGGACTTGATACAAACCACAAGTCTTGACTTGATACAAACCACAAGTCCGGAATTGATACGAAACACAAGCCTGGAGAATGACTCCTGATGTTGTACAAACAACAGTGTTGTCACATAGTATAGCGATTTTAGCATTGGCAGAGACTAACGATCGCCAGGCCAATGAAACCTTGGGACTTTGGCCAGGAAGGGTCCCCTTGCTTTAGGTTTCCTATGTCCACCAAAGGTAGACCTAGAGTAAGCACAGGTGGTGTCTCTAGTTAGAGATTACTAGATACTTGTTGGCGAAACCAACTTTCTCAAAGTACTATTCTGGTTGAGTCGCCTAAAATAGAAGCTTTTGGAAAATTACGAATTGGTAAAATTTGCACCCTTGGATGAAATGAAGGCCAAGGGGTCTTAAGTTAAGCAAATATAAAACTGATTCCTGCAGCCCTAGGATTCTTAATCACAATCAAAGATTATAAGAGGCTAAACAAGAAAGATGAGTTGAAACAGTGACACTAATAGTTTAATATTAGGATGAAAGGTTAAGGATACCCAACTAAGGTTAAGTATCTGAAAATGTGAGTTGTGGGTCAACAAATGTAAATGTGCCTAAGTTTGTGTTTTAATGTCTCTTCGGTGGTTGAAATGTTGAGGTGAATGTTTCCAACACTTGGTTTAGTCTTGATATGAAGTTGTTTGGGGTAAATGGTGTTGGTGTTTTGTTATTAGGCTCAACGTTCAGGTTTTAAAGTGCTGGTTTTTATATGGCTGAAGGTGAAAGTTTATTATGACAATGATCAAATGCATAAAACAACCACAAAACATCATGCAAATGCAAACTCTATATAAAATGATGGGGGGGTCATAGGGTCTTTGCTAAGTCTTTTTTTTTGGAGTTTTCCGATGCAAGTATTTTTAGATTTAAATGCATAAATGCAAATCCTAGAGTGTTTGGAAAGAAAACTAAATTTGTAGTACATTGGATGCTTGGGTGAAGGATTCAATTCACTCCTTAACTTGCAGTGCCCGAAATGTTTGCTTACTCTACTCTTGGAGGTTGCGTGTTTATCCAGAAGTCCTCAACAATCAAGTGCACCCTTGTTAATCCCGACTCTAACTTGCACAAAAGAAGAAAATTAGTGAGAATGAAGCCAAATTAACAGTACAATTGCACCAAATTGCCCCACCTGAACAAGCTGAGCATTCTATGTGAATAAGATAAATGACATGCTACAATAAAATATAAATTCGATGTACGAAGGCTAACTATCTCTCGAAGTTAAATTTCATATTTTTTTACCACGGTTTGAGATCAAATCCACATAAAACTAAAACTGAATCACCTGAACCTACGCTATTGGGATTGGGGAACGAGAGCGAAATGTGAAAATTTCTGAAGATTCCGTTTTGGGAGTGTTTTTTTATATAATACATATTTTAATATATTTTGATGTATATATATTAAAAAAACATGTATTATGCCAAACTAGCTATAGAAAAAGATATAACCATTTAATACACATATAACATCAATCATCTAGGAGCTATGACTTGTAACATTGTCATCAAATGATCAATCATCAACAACATCAACCTTCAAATTTCAACATATAATATTTGCCATTAGCAAACTCTAACAGTCTAATAGATAACATCAACGATGAAATGAAACAAAGCATCATAATATCATACTCAATATCGAAGATTTGTAAGATCATAAGATGATAAGAATCAAGATGCAATCAACAATTTAAAGGTCAAACTTCAAAGTAGGACATAATGTTTACAAAATAGTCCATAATAAACATGAAATACAAAGTACTATGATACTATCTAGTAATCTACTAAGTTTTCCTCTTGCCACGAGAAGCTTCCAATTTTTTTCTCGTGTTCTAGGTGGAATATGAGCTACTGGAAGAGATCGTGGAACACGAGAAGAAGATGAATGGACCCCACAGATTGCTGGACATTGTGAAGCTAAAGGAAAAACTCCTGCATATGGAAACCTGCTGGTGGTTGGGGGTGGCATCTCTGATGTATGAATTGGATCGCTCTCATGATCACCCAATAGTTCATCCTCCAAGTGCTCTAATGCAATGGATACATCCTGCACATTAGGATCCTCAAGATTGTTGTCTCAAGTAAAAAATGTTCTATCATTCTTGGCCACTTCACAATAATGGGACAACAACCTCAAGTTGTTGTGTATACAAACCAAACTATCGGCCCGTTCTATATTCAAAATGGAGTGGAACATTCAAATTATCCCACCTTTTGACCACATGTTTATGAATATGGTCTTACAAGATTGCATCTCTTTGCTCAACAATGTCTTTGATATGACCAAGCATGCTATCCATTTGCTCATACACCTCCCCAATCACCAGCTGATATGTATTTGCAAAATGAATCATACTATAAATGGGCTTGGTGAACTGTAGAACATATTTAAGTTGTGCCCAGAACTGACCATCAAGAATGATGTCCTCCACCTCCTGAAAGTAATGTCTATCAGATGCGCTTGCAGCTCTGTCTTTCAATCCTTACCATGAATCACTTGAGGCCATACTAGCTAATGCCTCTCTTACCTTCAAAAGCCTCTTGAAGGTGAGGTAGTAGCTAGAAAATCTAGTCTTCACAATCTTCAATATCTCCAACCTAGAGTGATTGCGAAAAATGTGGTGGGCCATGCTATGATTGGTGATAAATTTTATCATTTTCTTATCTCTCTTGTACAAGGCACCAATCCATTGGTAACTAGAGTCGTTCATCTTAACAAATATCATGCATCAAAAGGTTCAATGTGTGAACCAAACACCCTGACCAAAATATGTTGGGATACTTATCCTCAATGATTGCTCGTGCTGCCTTATAATTAGCAACATTATCTGTGATGAATTGAATGACATTGTATAGCCCAATCGTTTGAATGGTTTCAAGTAAAGGTTGTGCAATATTAATACCGGCCTTGTAGTGATTTGGGTAGTCATGAGCGGAAAGGAAGACCGCACCACCAAAGGACGCACCAAAAATATTTATCAGTGGCTTGCCTTTAACATTTGTCCACCCATCAGATACAATGGATATCCCATAGTTGGACCAATTATTTGTAAACTTTCCAAGAGCACTATTGATTTTGGCTCTTTCCGTGTCAAGTCCCACGGTTCTAGCTTTGTTATACTCAGGGCTCCTGTATCCTTTAGGGGCACCATTGATGGCGTGTACCATTTCATGCCAATAGGGTGAGCGAAGAACATTGAATGGAGCAACACATGCATAGAGAAACCTGTAAATTATTGAATCCACATCATATCTGCAACCAAGGTCAAGAAAATCTGATAATGTTTTTTCGCATAGGAAAGAATCCACTAGCATGGGTGGATGATGATCCAAATCCACTACTAAACATTCTTTGTGGGGATTCAGATTCTACCCTTGATCGCTTGGAATTGTTTTGAACGGCCTCTTCTTCCATCCCGTATTTGTTTCTTTCTTTAGCTGACACTTTGTCACATGTTTTGACTCCAATAGCCTTACCTTGATCACATGGCATAAGCCCACACAAATGCTTTCTCACACAGGTATATGAACCTGTGTAAGTTTTATTACAATGGAGGCATGTAAACTTCGTGGTTCCACCCCCTCTCCCTCCCCCAAGCCTTGTCACATACTTCCACAAATGTGTTGTGTCTTTTTGTTTTTGCCCCTAATCACTTTCAATCTCTTCCTCCTACTCATCCTCTCCCTCATCCTCCTCTCCATGGTATGTGCCACTCCCTATCTCTTCCTCCTCATTATTGCCACCACCAAATCTACTTCCCACCACCATCATCATAAGAAGAATCAGAACCAAAAACAAAAACCACATACCCATCATGCTTCTTAATTCAATATGAGAATCACTTCTTGCCCGCAATAGAATGATGGAGAAGAAGAAATTGGAAAGAGTAGGAAAAAAACACATACAAGATTTAAAATTTGAACATAGTGAAATATTTTTTTCAAAAACAAACAAAGATTGGGTTTTTAGAGCGTACCTCTTTAGCTCTTCAAGGATGGTTGAATGTCTATAGAAGCCTTCAATCTTCCTTCCAAGCTCTCACAAAATTACTAATAGAATATTTCAATCTCCCCTTTAATCTCCCTTCCAAGCTCCTACAAATTTTCTCTCAAACAACTAGCAAGATAAATGAAAACAAACAAATAAGGAATATAATGAGTCCAAATGGAGTCCGATAGTGTTTATAAAGGCTAATTGAACCCTAAGGCAATCACAGAAAACAATTTTTTTGTTTGCAAAATTGGAAAAATTTTTCCTTAACGCGCGGAATCGTTCAAGGAGCGTTTTTTTTTGCTCGGGATCGTTGAGGGACTGATGACGAATCGCTCTTGGAGCGTTGCTCCCTCATCGCTCCTTCAACAATTCTAGGGATGGTAGGGAGAGTTTTTTTTCCCAAGGAATTACGATTCCCAAAAATGCTCCCAGGAGGAATCACGTTTCCTCATCAAATCCTTTGGAAGCGCGAATTGGGAGTGATTCGTGGGGGTCCCTAGCGTTTCCCTGTAGCGTAGACCTCAACCATAAAAAGTAAAGCATAGGAAGCATCCACAATAGAAGGAAAGAGCCAATATTGCTAAATCATGTACCACAAGATACCAAGAGACCAAAATCGATTTGTTGGAAATGACATTTCAATTCTATTACTAAAAAATTCCCCCTTTTCACAACGGGGGCGACCTTGCTCTTATAGAATGAGATGAGTTTCAATTTGTAAGATTAAGTTAAGATTAATCTCAACAATTACATTTTCCAAAAATAGCTAAAAATGGTAAGGTGGGTGAATTTCCTATTACAACCTATCAATTACAACTTGTTGCTAAGTTAGATGTCTAGGACCCATTGGGTGGTCACTTGGGGGCACCCCTTTACATTACATTTGAGTTTTGACATCATTAACATGCTTTTATTTTCGTTGCTTTGCACAAAGTCTCTCTTGGGAAGTGAAATACACCCCCCTTGGTGGAGAGAACACGCCGAACCCACATACTATGCCAAATTGAGATTCTAAGACTTGGGTATTGGTAGTGTTGCTACCTTTGATGTACCTTAGGTAACGTGGCAGAAATCTTCAAGCCACTGGGTGCGTTCTTGGGGGAAAGTCTTGAGTCAAGTACCGTCACTTGATCTTGACTCCTCCACTTAGGCTAACTCCTAATGAAGCTAAGGGGGGTAGACCCTAAGAAAGTTACTAAGGCTTTATTAGTTCTTAGTTATAAAAATGAACGTTTATTTAGGAGTTTGAAAAATGATCCACTGCAAAAAGACTTTGCAAGATTACAAATTAACTCAACAACATATAAATAAATAACCAAACCACATAAATTCATTTAAGCAAAAAATTGTGATTGCTGCAAATAGACAAGTGCCAAATGGAGTCAAATGAATGCTATTATGATGTGAAAGTATTGCAGTTGTCTTGTTGTTCAGTTTTAAATTATTAAAAGATGAGTGGATAAAGTAGGGGGTTTATTCTTGGTTAATTTTAACTTTTTGAAATGATATTGATTAAAGGGGATGAAAATTCCCAATATTCTTGAAGGTACAAGGAATATATAGAGATTCACCAAGTGTGGTTCTACATGTGAAATGAGGGCTAGATCGGAGTCGAGGGTGTGTGTCCAACACTAACACCAAACAACAGTGTACCCCAACGGATCCCCACGCTCACTATCTAGTGATTTCCGTTTCATTGCATACTTTACCCATAAGAGGTAAAAGTCGAGATGCCAGTTTTTTGTCTTTTAAGGAGGCATTATCACATACATAGTAGCTAGGCTACCATTGTTCCCGAGTAGTCTTGAGCATTTCTTTGAGCCATTTCTTTACTTTGAGATCAACAGATGAGGAGCCTCAAGTTGATGATCACTCTCATTCAGTAGATCGAGAGCATTTAGTTTGACTAGTTCTATGCCATGACCGAGCCTCATGACCCCATATTTGATGACTGAGTTAGCCATTTTCATGACCCAAAGCAGATTTATGACAGTGCCCACAATGTACAGCAACATAAGTGTTTCAATGTCATTCAGTTTGTTTAGATTGGATGCAGGTATATGACCCAGGTGATATATGGATTGGGACATATGGACTTTGATTTTGGTTTGTTTGCTATTTTAGTAGTGAGACTTGGTTGATAGTGGTTGTATGTTGGCGATACTTTATTGGTTTTTAGTGGAATCTAATGAATAAGTGATCTAGTTGCTATGTCCAAGAGATTCTTTTGTATACTAATTTGTCTTTCTCTACTTGTAGTATGGATTTGGTCATTTTCCCATTAGGGGATACAACTTGTTAGCCTTGGCACCATTTTCACTGTCTCCATCCATCCGTTGCCTTCCCTTCTTTATGTTTTACCCTGACTTGTAACTTGACTAGTGACATCTAGTATTTCCCCCACCGTCACCTTTATGTTGGATAGGTCTCCATGTTGAAATTGTGTCTCGGTGTTGGTTTGTGTGATTCTTATCACAAAGATGGTCTTCCTCTAGGTCTTGAACACAAGTAGTCTTACCACAAAAGTGTCTTTAGACACTAAGGCGTCGAAACTTAAATGCTTATTCTAAATGGGTGCCCAGCCAATAAAACAAAAGTGTCTTTAGACACCGTTGCTAATGAAATATAAAGTTAGTCAGTTGCCAAGAGACGAGCACTCATCCTTTGTATGATGTGAGGCTGTTTTCCCCCAAAGGGAATCGGGGTGGTCACTCCATCGCACCTATGGATGGTGGCGGGCAATGGAGGTCATATTGAGTCATTATCGGAGGCCTGCAAGGCTATTCAGGGCACCTGCTCTTGGAGGATGGCAAGTTAAATGAAATAAATGTTTTAAAAAGAGTTGATGGCCAGAGAATGAGCACTCATTCATTGTATAATGTAGGACTCATTTTCTCCTACAGGGAAATAGGGTGGGACTGACCTGTCACAGTTATGTCTTTGTCATTTTCTAGAAGCCTAGAAGGCTTTCCAGGGCATCTGCCTTTGGAGCTTAACTAGTGTCTTTTGCCGTGCAAATAAACTGCTTAAAAAGGTTGCTTGTTTAGAGTATAGTTGAGATTTCTCATTATTCCACCCATCTGTGAGACACCACCATTCCCTATTGTTCGCCTAGTCCAACTTATGTTTTGTGTGGATCCCTTTTTCCTTCAGCCTAGATACTTACAGTGTTGAGTGTCAAGTCATTCCCTTGGCCTTGTTTTATTCACCTTCACCCTTGATTAGCAAAATGGCCAAATCAATAAATGAGTATACACTGGAGGTTCTTGTTTAGAGCAGCTGATTACTTTGATATATATATATATATATATATATATTGTGCTTATAATCACTAGCAGAAGCTACTTGTACTTGAGTCTTACGGTTAACATAGATAATTGAGCATGCATATCCATTTTTGTACTTTACCCTATTAGAGTTTAGCATTTGGGTCATCATTTGATCACTCTTGACCTGGTCTACCTAGTTTGACCAAGTCAGCAAGCATGGTTTGGGATGAGTTTTGACCGATAATTGTGGATGATGATTATTTGTGGTCTACCCATGTCCATTACACATCTTCATGCTTCATATGATGGTTTATTATGCTGGCTTGTGTTATTTTCATGAGTATCAACATTTATAGGGTTTATTATTATTATTGTTCTGACATGGATGGGGGCTATGACGTACATTTTTTTATGGAAATATGGTGTATGGGTACTCATTCTTAGTAGATTTGGACATTTTGAGTTCATTGATTCAATCAGTTTTCAGTTTCAGGTACTTGCAGATGTGATATGGATCATTTTAGCATTTTGTAGCAATTTGGTCATGAGAAATCAAAATAAAATGCTTTTTTTAGTTGATGGTATGTTCTCCTAGGGCGCTAGAGGGAAACATAAGGTGCATCTAGTTGATTGTACCATATTGCTATGGTGTAGAGCCCATTTTTGCTGTCAGTTGGTATCCAGTTTCAGTCATCAATCAGATATGAGCAGTTTTATGTTCCCGAGGCAGTATTTTGATGATGAAAATAGCTAATAAAGAAATCGATTTGGGAAATTGAGGAAAGGAAATGGCATGGAATTGGTACGAGGCACAGTGTTGGGGTCACCTTCATAATCCGACATCAACTTCACTCTTTATGGGGTCCACAGGTCTATCATTCTCCACTTTGAGGGCGTTTTGATGTATTTTGAGGGGGAAGTCCTAGTGATTTTGATCACTCCATGTTATGATTGATGATTATTGTTATTGTGCCATGGGGCCATGCCAATGAAGGATTTGTATAACCTCCTAGCCCCACCATGTGATATTCTCATATTTTATACATTTTTTATGTGGTGCGCCCTTGGGCGTTTTTAGTGGGTACGCCCCCCTCCATTAGTGAGTGGATCCATGTATTAGTTATCCGTCTCATCTTAGCCGTTGATTAGAGTGATTATATCTTTTGATCTTGGCCCTTGATCTTTTTGGATCTAGGTTTTGTGTATTGGAGAGATCTATATATTGAGATGCTCTCTTATTGTAAAGACATTTTTGGCTCTAAGAATATTGGATATAAGATATTTTTTTTTGAGAATCTTGGAAGCTTTGTGAATGTACTTGCTCGTGATTGTTATTCCTTTTGTTTAGACATCCTAGTGGACCTTTTATGCTTTTGACCTATATTTTGTGGAGGTCATACTAAACTTTTGTAGGGTAGCGACTTGGTTGAAGGAGATTGCTAAGACGTCTTGCATTATCTTTTGGGCAAATCGTTTCATCTTCGAGGGAGGGACCAATTGTCTTTTGTGCATTGATTTTTTTCTCTTTTAGATGACATGCATATATCTTCTTTATTTGCAACTCGAATCTCACTTCAGTAGTTCAGATTTGCAGGTCGAGGGGGCGCTTTTACCTTCTTTGGAGAAACACATTTCACATTGGAAGCTATTGGATCTTGCTTGGAAGTGTAACTAAGTGGAAGGATCATCGACGAGTGAGGCGACCGCAAGTATTTTCAGGTACGATCTACAAGATTAGTATCGTTTTCAATATTTTTATCCAATTGTCAATCAAAACCTTCATTGTTAAAACCCTAGTTTTGTAGATCTGACAGATTAGGTGCGTATTTGATGACGAACATCAAAATCCACTTAGAGATAATTAATTAAACCCTATATCTCAAGTTTCATTGAATTTTGATTTCATTTACCATGGGATCTAGCACTAGTCTACTAGGTGGGGCGCCCTCTTTGGGTGGGTGGTCAAATATTTAGATCTATCAGTTGGCTATGCTTCAACCCACTCTGAATCCATAGATCTATCCTTCAAGCCTCTAGATCTAGTCATTTTTGTCCCGATCTACTCTCTTGGGTCCACTTTGTCTATTATTGCATAAACCCTAGGTGGATTTCATTAGGGTTTTCATTTTTTAGACTAGATCTATTTGGATCTACATTCTTAAACTCTTTGTGGTACAGTGCTTATCAAGTTGGAATATTTTCATTATATTAAGTCTCCCCTACTTGGCTTTAACCTCACCTACCACTTCCATTCCCTAGATCTAGATTTACTTACTCGTTATTCACCTCTTGTACTCATTGCAAACCCCTTAGATTTCGCTTGAGTAGGTTCGCTAGCCCTCATAGGCTAGTAGGGTACCCCCCTTAATCATTCTCTGGATTGATCTAAAGTGACAAGAGCCTGTCTGATGTGACAACTACCCTTCATCTGGTAGTGGACGAGGCCCTTACGGTGTCACCGGTTAGCTACCTTACTTCTACCATCTCGAATAGGATACCTTTTGTGGATAGCTACACATCCTGTGATAATAGGAGGTTAATTGCAAAATGTGAGAGTAATTACTAGCCACTTAGCTCCCTTTCTAATTTATCTAGATGATCAGGCAAAAAGACCCGCAATGGATCAGAGCATATGGGGACACTAAGCTGGGTTTGTTATTTTAACATGAAAAAAGAAAGCAACATAGTGATGTGAATTAATTAGTCTAAAGATTGAGAATCTCTTTTCCCTGGATGCCTTCTGGGCACCAGTGATGACACGGGCCTAGCTTTGCCGCTAGCCATTGTCCATAGGTGTGACAGAGTGGCCACAATAATGCTTGTTTAGAGCAAATAGGATTAACCTCTAAATTCAAGGAGTACCTATTCCTCCAACCACTAGCCAATTTCAAGGATAGGGAAACTTATTTTGAGTTTCAAGAGTACACTTTTGGCAACTACAACAACCTTAGCTCATAGCCAAACATCGGTGGCGATCCGATAGGAATCACTATGACTTTGGAGAGTTTTGTCGCAAACATTAGAGCTGACACACCAAGGGATAACATGGAGGCCATCCTAATAAAGAGGTCACAAAGGGGAGGGTCCTTGAGTCACTTAGTTATATCCAGATCAATGGGCTTGTTTTAGCAAGGGTGAATGGATGGAAGATGGATAAAGCCAATATATGGAACTGATGGATATGTTGTGATCCATGCAATACTCTAGAGACTACTCTAGATAATGGTATGCATATAAAACAAAGACTACTACCAAATGTAACGATACACAAAAATTCTACCCGCCATTCTCGTCAGAAGATAACAAGTGTAAAATAGAATCTATAACTAGTAAATCACTTTATATAAATCATACACTTGATACATAACATCCTCTAGGCATGCATCTGATACAAAACTGAAGTACAAGGATCTATCATAGGCAACATAATCCAAAAGTGCAAACCCATACCCAAGCCCAGAAATCTCAAGGCATCCATGCTCCGCAACTCTATCCTGCTCAGCAAAACCGATCCAGTTCTGATCTGCTCTGGAAAAAACGAAGTCTAACACCGCCATACAGCTGGTGGCACAACAATAGCGTCCAAAACTCTAATTCATAACCCGTATTAGATTACAATGCCAATTCCTTGACTGGAATTACTTTACAATGGGCCTCAGGACCATGGGCCGAAAGGAACTCAAAATGGACAAAAAATTTCTTTCAGGAGTGCTGCCCCCAAACCCCCAGCAGGGGGCTTGCTGGCCCCTCACGACTCCCTAACCGGGGGGGCTAATCAGCCCCCAGAACCCCCCTTGCTCCAGGAACCTGCAAAGACTACAACACATGTCTAGCATCTGCTAAAGAAAAGCTACATGATACTCCTTGTTTTAGTTCATTTTTTCCTAATTCATTCATAGTGCAATTATGGTCATTACTTGCACTCTGTAAGAAGAATCAACTTTATGTATCTGTAGCATCTTACAAAAACTGTGTGCAAGTGCTCTTGTATATATAGTGTTTCCCTCATCATTTCAATTCCAGATTTCCTATGTAATGTGGTTGGTAGATCAATAATCAAACCTGTGCTTTGTGTTTATTTCTACTGTGAAGTTAATTAGTGACTATAAATTCAAAATGCAAACTTAGTGCTAGAAAGGATTATCACACAGAATTAGCCACAGATTTATCCTGGGAAAACCATATGGGAAAACCCCAACTCAAAATGACTTTTTTGAGCCTTTTTATTAATGATAAAAGGAGATATATGTACAAGAATCACATGCTCTCAAACCAGAGATTGTTGCAGGTTCTTACTTTTCCACTGCAGACATGAAGATGTTTTCGAGTGCCTTGGGTCACACTCCTGCTTAGAGATGGTTGTGTACACTATCCAGTTTTGGGACAATTTTCGTTCCACCATGGACATGTCTTCTGTCCCATCCGTCCTCTTGGTTGTGGAACAATCCTAGCCCTGTAATCTCTTCCTGTCTTCTTGGAACCTCTCCTTTCCTCCAAAAACTGTACCTTTTGAACCAACTCTTATCTCTTCATCTGCTGGTGTATTTGTAGATACTTTTCCTGGAATGCCAGTTGACCAGCAGGATTCCATTACATGGAGACGGAGCTCTTCCTGCAGTCATGGTGTCTGTTGGCATATTGTTCCATCCTCTGGAAGACCAACCGTCAAACAAGGTTCGAGGACAAGGGGATGAATTTCAGTAATGGTTGGAGAGACCACCCAAATTTCAAGAGTCAGCACACCAACCCTTTCAACACAAGGGAGAGAGACTATCATATTTACTACTGATGAATCATGATTAAGCTCATATTAACAAATAAATGCTGGAACATCCAGTTACATAATTTCACATTGAATAGGTGAATTCATACATCCATGCATCCTACAATGATACATCTAACAATGAAATAAACTATATACATCAACTGTCACTTTTACAGCTGTCTCTAAATCAACCAATTATTTAATATCTTAATTACTATTGAAGAAATATTTTGGTCATCGAGCAACTTTTTCCTATTTGTCAAAACTTAAATTTTAATTTACTAGCAAGATAGACTACCTTTACTCAAATATGGACACAATTCCTTTCTTTCATGCTTTGTTGGTATCATAGATATTCACACTTGTTTTGCAAACTTCCTTGGAGATCATTTCTATCATTTACGATAAATTAGTGTTTTATCATTTCTTGTTGAATGCTTTAGTTAGTGGTAATGTTCATTAACCTAAAATTGTTGGTATTTGCACCATATCTATTTTACTTTTTTGATGTTTATGCAGTTCGAGCAGAAGAATTTGAAGAAAAGTTAGAGACTCTGTTGCTTTCAATACAATCACAACACCAATTAATGGAGTATTTTCAGGTATAAGACTTACATGGTACAAATGATGAATGGATTAATTAAGGTGAGCCCAAAAAATGGAAGGTAAAGCATAATTTATGACAAAATAAAGAATGATATTGAAATTATGATGAGAATGATGAGGATGATGATGATGGCGACGTTTGTTGTCATGTAAAACCAATAAATCCTATCAGACAAATAAAGGGGACCAACCCAAATATTTTTCATAATGTCAGTTCTATTAATGTCTGCTAAAGACCAAAATATGTCAAAGGGACCAGAAATATGACCAGCAATATCCAAGTAGAAGAGGGGGGAATAAGAATGGAAGATTTGACCTGTTTAGCTCAGTTAGTCTTCTACATTGCATTGGGGTTCATACATAGTAGTTCTGTACAATAGTCTGTTGGGGTCCCATGGGCTAGCAATAGGAATCATTTTCAGCGCACGGGGAATCATTATAGGAACGTGCTCCCCTTTGATGTGAGCTTTAGGAGCGGGAGCATGACCCGGGGGGTTTCTCGTAGCTAGGGTTCAAACTTCAAAGAGAAAAATTAAATTAAAAAGAGATAGAGAAATCTTAACATACCATCATACCCAAGCACAAAAGGCGCCCATATCTCTCAACGCACATATGCAACACAGAGGAAAAGAAGTACACAATTATACACTAACCACAGCCTCAACAAGCACAACCCCGAAAACTTGGACAACTTATATGTTCAATAACAAACATAATGTAGAAATAAATCAAAGCACCGATGGCAAATATTCTAGCACTGAAATCAAGATACAATAAAAAGATGGTTTATCGATATCCAAATTACAAGAGTCATTGTATTGCTTAATGAATTGACCATTGACAAAATCAATATGAATATAAAAGAAAATCTTCATATAGTGAGAAGAATCTTGATTCAAAATAGAGTGCAGACGAAATCAATATTGTAGCTGGAAACACAAGATGAGAAGCTTCATCCAAACAACAAATCGACAGAAAGTCCCAACAAAGATTGACCTAGGATATATTGATCTGTATACAATGCAACAGTTCTCTTCATTGCTTCAAAGACCACAGCATTTCATTTCTTCATCCATGACAACATTAGCAACAAAGCATCAAGTGAAAGAATTATAGGCAAAAATGAAGACAGCTTTTTCTAGATTATGCTTAGAGGACAAAACATATTTGAAGGGGGAGGAAATGTAACGAACATAAAGTACAGATGTCTTAAAGACATGTCAAAAGGCATGTCTAAAATACTTGTCTATTCATGCATATGAACATTCAGTGTATACTTATATACAATGTCACATGCCATTATAATCAATCAAAGCGTAATTATATATCCAACACTTTGTTTCTACATAAAAGGTTTAACTCCAAGGTCCACTCTAAGGTTTTGGTTGAATTGTTTCATTGTATTTATCCAATTATCGATTTTTCATTGTTGTTATATTTATTTTGGATATTCAAGTTTTGAACTGGTTAGTTCATTGCATGGTCAAACAAAAACCAACATAGAGAGTAGAGGCATGGCTTACGGTGAACAACACATAGAGTCACCCCTAGGGTACAACCCTTCTAGTAAAAGACGAAAAATTCTTGGGTCTAGTGTAGTTGGGCTCTTTACACAAACCCATGTCCCTACTAGGAGAGTGCTTGAAGTAGTGGTAAAATACTTTATCAAAGAGGAGGTTCGTGAAATAATAATGGTGGTCATCCCTACTGAAAGTAAAGCTTGAAGAAGCACATTGAAAACCAAGAAGGGGAAGCATTGATGTAGGAGTAACAAGAGACTGGAACCTTGTGTTTGAAAGTAGTTAGCCTAAAGATTCTTGTACTCACGTCTGAATATGGTGGTCACCCCTTCTGCTGTGGTTGACCTCGAAGCTTCATTGGGCATTCCCCTTAGGACCACCCTTTTTCCATGTCGTGCTAGGAACTCCATGTCTAATGTTTGGTAATTTGTTGAGTATTTCCCAATTGAGTACAACCACTGTACTCCCAACACAATGCTCGTGTTTGGCACATCTACCACATAAAAGTCATCGACCAATGTATAATTCCCAATATGTACCTGTAACTGAGGGATCCTCTATGTGCATTTCATCCTGTCATTGCTAGCCATGACAACGGTAAAGCCCTCAAAGTCCTCCGTGGGAAGTCTTTTCCTCTCTACCCAAGAGGCATCTATAAAGTTGTGGGTGGCCCCACCATCAATCAAAGCAATGGCTCGCTGTCCCTGGACACTTCCACTGATCCTGATACTGTAGAAGGCTGGGACTCTTGCGAGGGTAGTAATAGTTGTTTTTTGTGGCAATTGTTCCAATTTTGTATTATGTAGTTCTCCGTCCTGTTTCTGCTCCAATTCGCCTTCCTCACTTCTATTTGAAAGTACTTCGATGAGGTGTACCTTCCCTTTACCCATACATCTATGGCTTGGTACCCAAGGCTCTTTGCAGTTGAAACATAAGTTCTTCCTTTTCAAATCTCGCCCTGTGTCCTCATCCAACCATTCTTTCTGTGGAATTGTCGTTTCCTTGTTTTCTTGCAAGTTGGTAGGTTTTTGTGGGTGCTTGCTCTTGGGCACAGAATCTTGTAGGTCCCTGGTCCTACTGATAACATCTTGCAAAGTAATTAGCCTGTAATCCTTCACCCAACCACATAATGGATCTACTAGTGCCTCCGTAAATAGCATGGTCAACCGACTCTCTTAAATGTTAGATACCATAACTACAATTCTATGGAACTCAGATATGAAGGACTCTGCACTGCTTGTTTGCTTGAGTCTGGCTAGCTCCCTGAGATAAAATCTCTAGGTCCTTGTCAAATTGCTCCATGAGGCATGAAGACACTGTATCAGGTGATAGTGTTGCAACCTAGTGTCACCAGTCCGTGATACCACCACTCATGGCCTTCTCCATCTAAACGTAAAGTAGCCAACTTGATTGCATCTGCCTCCGTCATGGGGTTAAGTTGGAAGTAGGTGTCCAACTTTTGTACCCAAATTTTGGCTGAACAGCTGGATGTCCCGTCAAAGTTGGGGATAATTAGTTTCTCCATTGCATGTTGTAGCTCATAGTTTTAATTAAATGCTCTATTGAACCCTCTTGGCATGTTCTTGCTTTTCATATTGCAAAAATATGAGAAGGTCATGGCTGAGTGAAAGTCATCTCCAAGTGCCCTGTACTTTTCTAGATAGGCCCTAAATGGTTCCTCCAGCTCCGTTGGTATAATCGGTCCTGCGGTGGGACTCTCTAAAAATTGAGGCATGGTGGGTCTGGAAGACTTGTTGTATATGTGAGGAGTATTCTGCATAGTAGTGTATTCATGTCTCCCACTGTTATTGGTGGATACCCTATCTCCTTGTGCCTGTAGCTTGTTTTGATCTTGCCCTGGTTTATCAACCAACTTGTTAATTGCTTGCAACATCTCCTTTTGTCCTTTGGCTTAGTCATTTAAAGCACTGACGATGCTATGGAATGCCATCCTATCCTCCTCTTTTGAGGTGCCATTTCCCTTATCAGCCTGTGAATCTGTCATATCTTTTGATTCTGTATCGTCTAGATGGATTTCTCCTAGGTCTGGATCTTCTGTGTACCTTCCCCTTCTTTTGTATGTCACAAAAGTAGTGTCTTTTGGATTCATCGACTGTTCATGTTCAAGCCCATAGTTGGTGAGGAACATGCTCTGATACCACTGTAATATCCCAACATGATATTTTGCTTCTATACTGCTGGGTTATGGTGATCGTTTATGTGTTTCTCGCTTTCTGATATAGATAACATATAAATTGTTTTTGCATACAATGGTAGAGTAGTGCACAAACCCCAAATATAATAAAGATTCAGATAGAATATGAATTAGACTTCAATTACACTATAAGAACATGCCAATATTAATAACTTGAGTAGTTAAATCAATAAAAGGAGGCATGCATGCCATGCAACAGGATTTGAGGTGAAAACATGTTACTTCTTCCAAGATTGACACCCATGCAAAATAGCTGCGCTCCCTATTATGGATGATCCTTTGTACTAGGTTCAAGGATAAAGATTGGATGTTGATACTCTCCAGATATGATGAGTTGAGTCTTCCAAGCAATATAAGTGCAACATGCATCAACTTTGAGGCTTCCTTGGTCATTAGCGAATTTTTCCTTAGTGAATGGAGTCACCCGTGCAAGAGAAACTTCCCTCCTTTTTCTGTAGATCCTTTATAACTCTTTCAATAGGAAGAATGGTGTGTTGTAATTTTCCAGATAATATGGTATAGATCTTTTGAAGAGAACGGTGGAAACATGTAGAACTTCTAGAGCTATTTAGGTCAATAGCGAATTGATTTCCTCTAGTAAGGGGTGCCCTCTCTTTAACACATCTTAGCTTGTATCTTTTCTAGTTGGCCAGATAGTGTCTCCAAAATCACAAGGTAGAGTAATATGATCCCTCTGAAGAGAATGGGCGAGACATGCAAGAGAATTGAAGACTTCTAGCTGTATTGTGAATTCTTTCCCAGTAAACATGTCCTTGCTGATCTCTGAAATATAAGCTCTTACACTTGAATATGTTGTTGCTCCAATGATGGTGAAAACTTGTGAAGTGCAATGATAGACCTGAATGATCTATCTGCAAAAGTGATTAGGGAAGATAAGTTTCGATGCATAAATTCAACGTTGGCTAAGTGACCCTATAAGGAGGATGCATCTTCATTGTAAAACATGGTTGGAATTTTGGAGTTTTATTTTTTTGTAGCATAATCGATATATCATTCTTGGAGATTTTGTGATGTATTTGAGGTACCATATTGTTGATGCGTGGCATTTATTCTTGTTAGGAGATTTCAAAAATTGTAAATAGTGCTAGTTCTTTTACATTGAAATTTCAATGTTTTGGATTGAAGGCCATAGAAGAGTATTAGTACCACATTGGAAGGAGAAGGGTTTATGATAATTTCTATCCTCTTTTCCTTTGTATTTGTGCACATATGGGCATTGATTATGCATTCATTCTTGATTCAAA
>LPNX010439965.1:64582-92779 GCA_001517045.1 Pseudotsuga menziesii
GTTCAGGAGGAAACATGCAACACATGAAGTCTAGAACACTGTGGGGTGTCTCTCCATCAGTATCTTGTCGGCAACCACATAATTAGTTGCGTTATTTGTTATGATTTTCTGAACATCTTCCAAACTAGTCTCTCTGATGTACCCATCCAACAATTTACACAACATTGCCACATCTTTAAGATGCGTTAATTTATCGATGGATTTAATAAACATTATACACTTAGAACAATGTACCAACAAATTAAGAAGGGTTCTACCCTTCCTATCTATCCAACCATCGAACATCACTTTGCATCTAGTCGACTTCCATGACTTCTTTAGGTCCAATTTAATATTGGTGTCATCTTGTATTGCTTGTAGAATTAACCCTAGCAACTCCTCTTAGCTAGGGAACTTATAATCAAAGTTACAAAAACTGAACTGGTGGTCAATCAAGCGGACCCCGAAAACCGGAACTGGATGAGAACCAAATTGAAACTGGGAAAAAACTAGATCACAAAACCGGTCCACCAAAAATATAGAAATATTCAAATTTTGAAAAATTATATATATTAATGTTTAACCATGTGAATCCAAACCATTATACACAAAATTGCAAAAAGGGCTTTTGCTACGTGCCATACTGAGCATATTTAACTAGAACCTTCCCCACTCAACCAACTTTTTTATTTAAAAAAAGATTAAAGAAATTTCCTCTCTTGTGTTACTATACAACTCTGTATGGAACCGGTTCTTAACCAGTTGAAACGTGACCGGAACCAGTAAAATCGATCGGTTTCGTACGAAACCGGTCATTTCTGGTTCGAGACACCTGTTTGACCTAGTGAGGCCCTAGAACCATTCGGACCGATCAGTTTCGTCGGTTCTTGTCTGGTTTTTGTAACATTGCTTATAACCTAGGCCAACAATAGCAATAACATCACACATTGGCTATAAAAATTGATTGGTCTTTGGGATGCTCAAAGCTATGCCGCTCCAAATAAGACACTTCCTTGCAACCTTGTTTGCTTCTTGCTTCTCTTTTCTTTTAATGCTGGCCGGATGGAAGGTTGATCCCTATCTTTAGTTCTTGCAAAAAAGAAAAGTGAGGTCCTCATGGAAGGCATTAGAGGAAATTTCAACTCAAAATGGGCCTTTTAACTCTAATTCAAATTCCATGTCCTCATGTGTTAGCCAATGAAATTGCTTTAAATTTGAAATACCGTATAGGTATTAAACACTTTTTTAATATAAATTTGGGGATAGGTATCATAAAAAAACTAATTTTTTTGTTTGTATTTTCGACATATCTCCTCGTGTTTTTACTCAAATTTCGATCGGGAGAGTTCGTTAGATGCGGAATTGAATTCCGCATCCAACGAGTACCTATTCGGCATACTTTTTATGGACCCCTTTAACCCAAAAACAAGAAATACCTGAAAAGACGTGATGATGCCATCATCATCACGTTTTTTCAGGTATTTCTTGTTTTTGGGTTAGCAAGGTCCGTAAAAAATATGCCGAGTGGGTACTCGTTGGATGCGGAATTTAATTCTGCATCTAATGAGCTCTCTCGATCGAAATTTGAGTAAAAACACAAGGAAATATGTTGAAAATACAAACAAAAAAGTAGTTTTTTCCTTTTCTTCCTCCAAAATTAATAAATATTATTTTATAATTTTAACTATTATTTTATTAATTTTTTTTAAGAGGCCCATTTTCACTTAAAATTTCCTCTAATGTGACTTTGTGCAGTCCTTATCATTGCATTGGGTCCTAGATCTGCCTATGGTTTGTGAGGGTTGAATCCCAAATCTAGCCACTACACTAGCAACGAATTTAGCTTTGGCAGTAGCTGGCTCTTCCTTCTTTTCATCCTTTTCATAAATATAATTTGTTGCAGCCCGCATAATCTTTTGGGTTGACGTATTAGAAATCTGAACATCATGCCTTGGGATTTTAGCCAAGTGGTACTTCAAATGGCCAACCCTCATGTCATATGCTTGTCACACAGTTTACATGACAATCTTTGATGGTTTTCCCCCTCTTTTGATTCACCATACTTCCGAATTAAGTCGAAAGGATTTGGCATGTTGGCAAAGCAACAATCAACTTCCAACTTGAAACCTAGGGCCAAAGGAAATGCAAATAAAGAATATAAAACACCACTGGGGAAAAACACAACATACTGGAAGAAAAAACCATGCCTTTGTTGGTGATTGTAGCATCGGGAGGTCTCCTCAACATGTCAGCCTCCAAAAAACATGAACAAAAACAATATTTTATGCCTGAAAAGACAAGTCGACCCATTAAGTATACAAGTCTGCCCCAAGTAAAAAGTAAAAGGCAACCATGAAAAGTATAAATAGAGAGGATGCCTCACATTCTACACCAAGGAAATTCACTCAAGCAAGAAGAAAACTATTTTCTGGGTTCACTATCTTTGTCTCTTAGGCTCATTACATCTTATCTATGTGATTACTCTTGTATTTGGATGTACTTTATATCTTGATCTGAATATCTACATAAGAAAGGTTGCTGGTTTTCTTCAGTTGCGAAGAAGGGTTTCCTAGGGTAAAATCTCTCTGTATTTGTTTTTCTATGCATGGTTGTCTTTCTGCGATCCTTATTTATTTCTGCTGCAAATAATGATTGAAATTACATTGCTATATTAAAAATTCAACATGGTATCAAAGTAGTATTGAATAGAGACCATTGCTAGAGACTATTGCTACCCTAATCCAAAAACTAGGGTTTCCAAGTTTGGATACTTCTCTCCATAGATTGACTGGAAAAGAGCACTTGTGAAACTCACTCTAGGAGGGCACACCTATCTGTGGAGGCAAATTTCAGTTTGGTGAATTTTCAATTTTGAGTTAATTTCTATTGAGGTCAGGAACTAGGGCTTTCGAGATAGGACACTTTTCACCATATATTGATCTTGAAAGTAGTACTATTGAACTCTCCGTAAGAGAACACACCTATCCATGGAAGCAAATTTCATAGCCAAAAAATTTCATTTTTGACCTATTCTCTACAAGAATCAAGAAACTAGTGCTTCCAGTTTTGAGCTGTTTTGTCAACTGAATTGATCGAAAAACATTGTTTTGTAAACCTCCTAAGGAGGGCACATCTTTCCTTTGGATCAAATTTCTTGTTTCCAAACTTCAATTTTGACCTAGCTCTAGCTAGGATTTCAGAATTAGATTTCAGATTTCAGCATTTGACAAGTTTGTGTCTAGTGTCAGAAAAGAAGACAAGTTTCTGTCTAGTTTTATAAAAGAAGACAAGTTGGATGGTGTATAGAAGAAGATAGATCTTTGAAAAGATCAAATAAGTGTCATATAATTGTCCACCTTGCTTATCAATGTCCTCAAGAAAGGGAAGGAAGAGTCAAGGCATAAAAGATAAAGGTGGAAGATCAAGTTCAATTCCAAAACAAAAGAAGAAGAAGGATCTTTCACATATTCGGTGCTTCAAATTTGAGAAGTACGGTTATTATGCCATACATTTCCCTTTGTTGAAGAAGAGAAAGCAACATGCATCGAAAGCCAATGTTAATGAGCTTCCATAATAAAAAAAGGCAAAAGAAGATGAACTTGAGGAAATTGAAGATGATCGTCGAAAGGAGTACTTCTTCTAGTACACTATGTTTGCATCGATGGTTGCATTATCTCTAGATGAGGTCATTGTCATTGGTGATGTATACAGATCTAGGTTACAATTTTCAATGAGCTTCCGATAAGAAAGAAGATAAAGAACTGAGGACTCTAGTGATTTCTGCAAGGAGGCAAAGATTAAGAGGGAGCCAACATAACACATGAAAGATAAGTATTTGTACTGCCATTTGAGTTATTCCTTAAAGTTTTGAGTGTTTTGAATAGATTTAAAGGATATTGTTCATAACAGTTATATGTAGATTTGTGATACAATTTTCTGTTATGCATGATTGAGATTGATGAGTAGTAGGCTCATGTAGTGCATGTTATGGTTATGTTGAGTAAGTACTCTATATTGTTGCACAGTATCCCATGAGCCCTTGATGGAGCTAGTCTAGTATGAAACCTCTTTGCTAACATGCCGACAGCAGTACACGCTCTTAATAGTGTGTTTTGGTGGAGATGAAAGGCATCCAGATAGTTGTCGAGTGTGTTTGGGATATGGATGGGTGTTGTGTTAAAGCATTGGCTAAGATGCTAAATTCCCTTGAATGGTTACATAATTGTGTAAACTATGTCATTATACATAAGAAATTATAATTGCATTGAACTGATTGATTAATGTGCAATGTTGTTGATTGTTTGACTAAATTTGACTTGTAGGAAATACCATATGCTATCGCCTACAAGATAATGAGACTTGTTCTGAAGGGCAAGTGATGGATGTGAAGCAACCATGATACATATCTCATTGATACTTAGTGTTAGAGAGGGAGCAGGATGCTCAAAAGAAGGAGGTTTTAGGAGCATGGCTCTCAACTCAAGTTCTAGATCAGATAGCAGAATGGCTTTCATGACAAAGGGATCAACTACTATGGATGTGATAATTGTCCAGCAGTGATGGTAGATATACATGAATCTAGTACCTTTAGTCATATGAGGACCCATGACCCACAAGTCCGTATGATATCATATGGAGATTGACGGTTCGAAGTAAGAGGCTCCAACGAATGTTGGTCTCTCTACTATAGATGGTCATCCTTCCGATGATCATGTGGAGTTGCAAATAGTAGCAACAGATGAGTTCTCTAGAGTTCCTTAGTTACTTCAACATGCTACTTGAGATGGGGGTTCCACATAAGGAGGAATTATCTTCCAGTTAGAATCAGGATGAGCTCTAGAGTGTTACATGTGTCGGAGTTGAGAGTTAGTGTGTTCTACAGTGTAGTGGACTTCTGAGGATGTGTAGTATACATTTGCTCGGTTGGAGCAGAGGATACACTAGAATTCTTTTGTACAAATATTAGGAGAGCCAGTGTTTATGATATAGTTCGGATTGGCATCTAGGATGACATCTTGTATAGGCTGATGGACGAGCCAGTGAGCAGCTCCAAAGGGAGAGTATAATGCAGAGTTGCATAGGAATTTTGCAACATAGTTCTAGAGGGAGTCTGGACTGATATCCAATAACAAAGAGAGAGCAAGAAGCTCATCTTAGTAGACTCACTTAATAAGAGATGACACTGATAGATGTGCAATAGTGTCCAGTAGTGCAACCTACATTGGTATGCTCTAGCGCAGAGAAAATCGATTGAATCGGAATTAGAATCAACTGATTCACTAATTAGTTGGCCGACCAATTCAAATCGGTACAAAAATGGGTTCAGTGGACCGGTTTGCTACCAAACCAACCGATTCGACCGAATTGGTCTAATTGACCAATCCACGAAAAAATTGGTGGATGCGGGAGAAGGTAAAATAGTTTTTTTTTTGCTTTTTTTAGTTAATGGTTTAACTTTATGGTTTATCTAAAGCTAAGCCACTAACCTAATCTGAAACCGCTCACACTCACACTCATTTCAACCCCGCACGAGTAACACACACTCATTTCTATTGTGACTGACCGAGACTTGAACTTTGAAGCTGTCGGCAGGAAAGGGAGAAGTAAAACCCACTGTGGGAGATTGTGAGAGAATGGAGAGTCGACCAAGATGATGAATGATAACTGAACCATGAGATTGTAGCTATAGCTTGTGCGTGCCACTGCCAGAATGGACTATTGGAAGTGGAACTTGGAAACTTTGAAGTTGAACTTGAAACTGGTGGCCCATGGACTGTGGAAGGAACCAAACTTTGAAGGTAAAGTTTAAACACTTGCCAAGAAAGTTCTGAACAGTTTTAAAACTTAATTTAGAGTCTAGATGCTACAGTCTAGACTAGTATTTTAAATTTTAATTTAAAGTTTTAAAGTTTAAACACTTAAGTATTAAAATTTTAAATACATATTACAATCATTAATGGCATTGGGCAGAAGTAGAACTTAAAATTTTCATCTTCTTTGATTATATTTGTAATATTGCATCCTATTTGTTTTCATGTGCATCTTATAATTTTTTTTTTGTTTCTTTGCATGTTAAAAATTCAATGACAATCAACTTCAATAGTCAACTTCAAGTTCACAATCTTCTTCTACATTCTATACTCATCGCCCCAAAAGCAAGAGATCCTGCATGGGTCCATGCAGATGTTGTTGAGGGGGAGATTTATTGCAAGAAGCTAATCAAGGGTGGGGAATTTTCAGGATTAAACAACACTTGGCTTCCATCAAAGGCCAAGTGAAGGCATGTGAAGCTCCACTAGATGTTATTGGACAAATTAGAGCTGATATGCAAGAACAATTTAAGAAGTTTGAAGAGGGTAAAACTAGGCAATGAGAGATAGAGGAAGAAGTAGGAAAGAAGAGGAGGCTTGCTAAAATGATGGGTGGGACAAGGATCTATGCTCTTGGTTCAAATGAAGGCTCTTCATCTATCTCTTCTACCAATCTTAGGGATCCTTTTCAGTATGTTCCACCTCCTGGACTACATAAGATAAGGGAAAAAAGAATAGTAACATTCAAAGCTATTTTACATCCTCTGCTAATGCCAATGCTTCTCAATTGCCTCCAACACAAGTTCAACCCACCTTAGATGACCACTGGAAGAAGCAATACAAAGAAGTTTCCTATGAGTACATATCTAGATGGTGGTATGATGCTGATCTCCCGTTCAATGCTGCTAGCTCTTCTTTTTACCAAGCTATGTGGGATGCTGTTATAAGTGCTGGTAAGGGCTTCAAAGGCCCTGGTATGCATGACTTGAAGGGATCTCTTTTGAAAAAAGAGATAGTGTCTATAGATGAATACTTGAAGGAATTCAAACAATCGTGGGTCAAAATAGGATGCACTATCATGTCAGATGGATGGACTGATCAGAAGGGTCGTACCCTCATAAAATTTCTTGTCTCTTGCCCACAAGGAACCATGTTTTTGAGATCATGTGATGCATCTGATTAATTGAAAGATGCAAATCTGTTATTTCGTCTTTTGGATGAGGTTGTTGAGGTGGGGGAAGCTAATGTTTTGCAAATCATCACAAACAATGCCTCTAACTATGTTCTTGCTGGTAAGATGTTAGAGGAAAAACCTAAAACCATATTCTCGACTCCATGTGTGGCGCATTGCATAGACCTCATGCTTGAGGACATATACAAACTGTTAAGTTTTCATATGCTAGACTAGATTCAATAGTATTCAATTTAAAAATCACAGTAGCATATCAAGAATCACTAATATGCAAACTGTTAAGTTTTCATATGCTAGACTAGATTCAATAGTATTCAATTTAAAAATCACAGCAGCATATCAAGAATCACTAATAGAAACACAATCACAAGATGGACACAACATTTATCTTGGGAAACCCTCAAGGGGAAGAAAACCCAACAAAAACTTCCTCTGTATAAGATGTATAAAAGACAACCAAAAACAGTTGTTCTCCTCTTTTTGTTCTGTCTCTCTCTCTCTCTCCTATGCACTACACAAGTGTGTGAGTCTGTGTTCAAATAAGAACCACAACTCCTCTATTTATACTAATTGTCAATTGACTTTTTGCACTAGACAAGTCGGCCCCAATAAACTGTCTGGGCCGAATTCACCTAGGAATACTCAAAACAGTATATTATATTATTAATTGGGGTACTAAAGACCCGACACAAGAGGATGATTTACCTCATGAGTCTATGAAGACCAAATACAATAGTAACAACCTGTCGGAGGAATAATAACATCTCCCTTGGGTTACATTAGTAAAATACATTTAGAATATCCTTTGAAGTCACAATATTTCAACACTCCCCCTTAACGAGAAGGTTATTCTATTGACAACATCATCATAGACTATAGGAAAACAGAGAGACAATTACGACAGTACATTGAGGAGATACATCTATACGTCACAGGAAGTTTTTCACAATTAGTAACTTGGAACAGTTACTCTTCATCTTCTGCATCACATGATCACTTGATCCTTTCTTTGCAGCAACGCATCGATCTTTCGATCCTTCGTAGCAACACTTCGATCTTCTAGATCCTTTGCAGTAGTACTTCGATCTTCAGATCCTTTTCAACGAAACTTAGATCTTCTGATCCTTTGTAGTACTTTGATCCTTTGCAGCAGCACTTCAATCTTCTCGATCCTTTGCAGCAACACTTTGATCTTCTCGATCCTTTGCAGCGACACTTCGATCTTCTCGATCCTTGTAGCAACACTTCGATCCTTTTCGATCCTTTAGTAGCACTTCGATCCTTTTGATCCTTTGCAGCAGCACTTCGATCCTTCTTGATCCCTTGCAACCACACTTCGATCTACTTGACCCTTCGCCGCCACGCTACCTTCAGTACACATGATCTATTTGCGGGATGATGAATCCTGATCACTTTAGGACATAAGTCTAGGGACGATGCAATCCTCCACCAGCATGATCCATGAAATCGATCAGCTGAATCGTCTACAACTAAATGTAGATCTCGACCGCACCCAGTGCCGGCCCTATCGTCCGTGAGGACTCATCATAGACCATCCAAACCACACAGGTTAGGACCACTCACAAGTGAGTGCTATACTACGGTATCTACAATCACGTGTAGGTATACTCTACCAAGTAAGAGTATTGTTTGCAGAGCAGATCTCGACCGCATACACAATGTCGACCCATCGTAGAACATCCATACCACACAGGTTAGGACCACTCTCAAGTGAGTGTTATACTACGTCGTCCGTGAGGACTCGTCATAGAGAATCCATACCACATAGGTTAGGACCACTCCCAAGCGAGTATTATTCTATGGCATCTACATATGAATGTAAGCATACTCTCCATACAAGAGTATCGTCTGCATGGCAGATCTCGACTGCATACACAATGTCAGTCCTCGCATCCGTGACTACTCATCGTAGAGCATCCAGACCACACAGGTAAGGACCACTCTTGAGGGACTGTTTAATCTATGGTATCCACAACTGAATGTGGGTACTCTCCATGAGAGTAACATCTTGCAGGGCCATCCTTAGCTAGTAAGGACCACTCTCATGAACAGAGTGTTATACCTGCTATCCTCGAGAGAGTATACTATCGTCCGCAAGTGAATGTGAGTACTCTCCATGCAAGAGTAGCATCTACAGGGCCATCCTTAGCTAGTAAAGACCACTCTCATGAACAGAGTATTATACCTGCCATCCTCAAGAGAAGATAGTATCTTCCACAAACAAATGTCAGACCATCATCACTGTCATCCATTATCGATGTCAGTCTCATCATTACTCCCCCTTTCCTGGGAAGTTTCCATATCATCAACTTGCTCCCCCTTTGTCCGAGGAAGGTCCATGTTTTCCACCTGATCTTCCTTTTTCGAAGAGGGTCCATCATTTGTAGTCCCATCACTTCTCCTCCTTGTGAGGAAAGTCCTTCCGAACTACACCAAGCTTGTTGCGGAAATACGCGAACTTCATTCAAGATAGAGGCTTGGTCAGTATATCAACAACTTGCTCATCGGTACCCACATACTGGAGCTTGATGGTTCCCTTTTGTACCATATCCCTTATATAGAAATATCGGATTTCTATATGCTTCGATTTGTCGTGGAACACTGGATTCTCTGTCATCTTTATACAACTCTGGTTGTCATAGAAAATTACTGTGGTGTTCACCTCCATGTCAAATATTCCTAACATCAGCTTTTGAAGCCATATCGCTTCACAATAAGTGGAGCAAGCTGCACTATACTCTGCTTCAGCCGTGCTGAGAGCAACACTGGACTGTTTCTTACTAAACCATGAGATCATAGACAATAATATCCGCCTGATGTGCTTGTCTGCGGCACTTTCTGTCCAATCTGAATCCGTATACCCATGCAAATTGTAGTCATGATCTCTTCCATAGTATAGTCCCAAATCAATCGTACCTTTTAGGTACCTCATCACATTGTTTGCAGCTATCAAGTGAACTCGTCTGGGTTTAACTAGATACTGACTCAAGGTGTTCATAACAAAGCATATATTTGGCCTTGTGTTTGTTAGATACATTAATGACCCAATAATCTGTCTATAGTGAGTCCTGCCCACTAGCTTGGATGTCTCATTAGACAGCAGCTTCAAGTTGGTGTCCATGGGTGTGGCCGTGACTTTACAATCCAACATATCAAATCTTTTCAAGATTTCTACTGCATACTTTCTCCGATTTAGAAAGATTCCTTCTGGGCTTTGCCACACTTCCAGCCCTAGGAAATAATGCATAAATCCAAGATCTTTCATCTCGAATTCTTCAGCTAGCTTCTTCTTGCAATCCTTGATCTGTTTCTCATTTCCAGTCAGAAATAGATCATCCACATATAGTAATAGTATGACTAGTTCATCATCCATAATCTTCATATAAAGATTAGGATCAACTTTACTCTTGGTAGAGCCCATGCTTGTCAAGAAGCTATCTATTCTGCCATACCAAGCTCTAGGAGCTTGCTTTAGTCCATACAGAGCCTTTTTCAACTTACATACATGAGTCACTCTGTCTTCGAATTCAAAACTTTGTGGCTGTTCGATGTAAACCTCTTCCTCAATCACACCATTAAGGAAGGCTGTCTTTACATCCATTTGGCGTAAGTCCCACTTTATCATGGAAACAAGTGCCATGATAGTTTTGATGGAAGTGTACCTTGCTACTGGAGCAAATGTCTCTTCATAATCGATCCCCTTTTTCTGAGAGAATCCTCTAGCCACAAATCTTGCTTTGTACTTTTCAATACTTCCATCCACGGCATGTTTTATCTTGTAGATCCATTTCGAAGAAACCAATCTTGTTTTTTGGTTTCGGAACTATATCCCAAACATCATTCTTCATGATCGACCGGTATTCTTCTGTCATTGCTTCAACCCATTCTTTCTTCTGTACAGCTACCTCATAGCTGTTGGGTTCTTGGTCTACAAGATCACACATTAAAGCTATGTAACTGGAATATGGCTTTGATCTTTTGCTCGTTATTGTGGAGCCTTCTGGTGCTCGATATCTTTTTGCTTCTTGTATGATTTCTCTTACCCAAGCAGGTTTCTCTTTCGAGAGATAACCATAGTAGGGGGTTCTTGAGGCTCTAGCATGTCATGATCTTTTGATGCGACTATTTCAGGAGTTTGTTCAACTTCGGTCCTTCTGGGAAGTACATCTTCTTCATGTACTTTTTCAAGCTGACACCTTCTAGATTTCTTAAGAGCTGCCCCTTCATCGAAGGTTACATCCCTACTAATCTCGATATGATGAAATCCTGAAATGTATATCCTAAAGGCTTTGGAGACTTCACAATATCCTACAAATATTCCCTTCTTACCAGAAGGATCCAATTTGGTTCTCTTCTCTTTCGAAATATGTACATATACTGGACAGCCAAATATCTTGAGATGGCTTACTTCAGGTTTCTTTCTGGTATACACTTCTTCAGGAGTCTTGAATTCAAGAGCACTGTGAGATAATCTATTTTGCACATATACGACTATTCTTGCAGCTTTAGCCTATAGGTGCATAGGGAGGTCTTGGTCATGAATCATGGTCTTCACTGCTTCCATGATAGTTTTATTCTTTCTTTCCACAACACCATTTTGTTGGGGATTATAGGGAGTGGTTAGTTCCCTCTTGATTCTTGCCTCCTTACAAAATGTTTCAAATTCGTTTGAAGTGTATTCTCCACCATTATCTGATCTCAGTGTCTTGATTATCTTTTCTGATTGGTTCTCTATTAAGGCTTTGAATTCCTTGAATTTCCCGAACACTTCACTTTTATTCTTCAAAAAGTGTATCCAAGTCTTTCTTGAATAATCATCAATAAATGTGACATAGTATTCATATCCACTGAAGGATATGGAGGGCATAGGACCACATACATCATAATGGATGAGTTCCAACGTACCTTTAGTCTTTGTGTCACTTTTCAGAAAGGGATTCTTGATGTTCTTTCCCTGTGCACATCCCTTGCAGGTTCCCTCATGTTCGATCTTCAGATCTGGTGACCCTGTTACCACCTTGCTCACATAGGGCAATGCTTTGTAGTTGATGTGAGCAAGTCTCCTATGCCACAATTCACTTGAGTTGGCAGTCTCATGGACAAGGGCTGTCTCTGGATGTCCTTTGAGCTTGTACAATCCTCCTTCTTCTCCAATGACTACAGCATCTTCAAGTGTCTTACCCTTGGACAACATGAGTACTTGTCCATCTATAAAAGAAACTCTATATCCTTTCTTGTCTAGAGCTGAGATGGAAAGTAGGTTCTTTTTCAATCCTGGTACATACAGTACTTCCTTCGTCTTCATGGAGGTCTCAGAGTCAAGCTTGTAGCTTGATTCACCAATACCTTTGATGGGATATTGATAGTCATCTCCCAATGATACCTTCTAGGAGGAGTTCTTCTCTTTAAGATTTGATAGAGTTGTCTTCTTTCTTGTCATGTGCTTAGAGGCACCACTATCAACAAGCCATGTATCTTCTCTAGGTGTTACAGACCTAAAGAGTGCAAAGAATAACACATATTCTTCTACATCTTCACCTCTAGTTCTCTTTCGAGGTCTTTCTTCATTGTCATCTTCAGCTAGATGAGCATGATCTTTTGTTGTTGTTGTTGTTGTTCTTCAATGATGGACATTCTCTAGCAAGATGTCCTATCTTATGACGGTTGTAGCATTGATACTTTGAGTAATCCTTCTTCTTCTTCCTTTTCTGGAATTTCTTCTTTGAAGGCTTATGATTACTCTTCTTGAAGTTTGATTGATTTCTTTCCTTAGTATGGGTAGCTAGAGCCTGATCATCTTCTCTAAGAAGAGCTGCTCTATTGGCTACTCTAGTTTCTTCTTGTATGCAGTCTTCCCATACTATGTCAAACATCATACTTTCTTTTCTGGCACCCAGAGTTTGGATGAATGAGTCCCAAGGTCTAGTGAGGCCATTGAGAGCAGTCATAACCAATTCATCATCATAAAGAGTATCTCCAATAGCACTTAGCTTCTCTTTGATCTGGGAGATCCTTGTGAAGTAATCTTGAATAGATTCTCCTTTACTCATCTTGGTGCCCTTCAATTGAGTTCTTAGATTCATCTTTCTGTTGATGTTCTTTCCTTCATACATTCATTCTGGAAAGTGCATCATACATTTGCTTAGGTGTCTTCTTGGATGACACTTGAGGAATCAAATGATCCTTAATGGAAGCAACAATGATCCTCATTGCCTTGATTAGGTCTTGTTTATGCTTATCCTTAGCTTCAACTTCTTTAGGTTCTGCAATCTCTTTCTTGATATATTTCTCAAGACCATTCTCTCTTAGAATGAGGCCAATCATATACTTCCAAGCCAGGAATTTTTCTAGGCCTTCCAATTTGTCCTCAAGCTTAGTGCTTGGGGCCATCTTGACCAATAAGTCACTCAAAAATGAAATTTATCAAAACAGGAGATTGACCTTACTAGTAGATGCGCTTGGAGGAGGCGAGTTGGTTGATCCAACTGCTTTCTGGAGATCCCTAATCTTCAGTCCGCAAATCCTACTTGCAGAGTTGCAACACTGTAGTTTTTCTGATTCTGTTTTACTGCAGTTTTTCTAGTTCACTGCCAAACTAGGGTTTGGCTTTCTCGGATATCTAGCCACCCAAAAGCTTCGATCTAGGGCTCAATAGATGCGCTTTGGGAGGGCACAACTTTCTATGCAAGTAGATGTTCAATCCTCCAGCTTTTGCAGAAACCCTAATTTCTTCTGAAGAGGGAGGGGGGTGAATTTCACCTTGTGAAAGCTGCTCTAATTAGGTTAGCTCTGATACCATGTTAAGTTTTCATATACTAGACTAGATTCAATAGTATTCAATTCAAAAATCACAATAGCATATCAAGAATCACTGATAGAAAGACAATCACAAGATGGACATATCATTTATCCTGGGAAACCCTCAAGGGGAAGAAAACCCAGCAAAAAGTTCGTATGTATAAGATGTATAAAAGACAACCAAAAACAGTTGTTCTCCTCCTTTTGTTTTGTCTCTCTCTCTCCTATGCGCTACACAAGTGAGTGAGTCTGTGTTCAAATAAGAACCACAACTCCTCTATTTATACTAATTGTCAATTGACTTTTTGCGCGAGACAAGTCGGCCCCAATAAACTGTCTGGGCTGACTTCACCTAGGAATACTCAAAACAATATATCATATTATTAATTGGGGTACTAAAGACCTGACACAAGAGGAGGCTTTGCCTCATGACTTTATGATGACCAAATACAATAGTAACACCCCGTCGGAGGAATAATAACATCTCCCTTGGGTTACATCAATAAAATACATTTAGAATATCCTTTGAAGTTACAATATTTCAACACAAATGAGATTAGATCAAGGACACTATCGAGCATGCCCAAAGGATCGCCAAATACATCTGCAACCACGATTGGGTATTGAGCTTGATGACAAGACACACACAGGGAAGGAGCTTGTTAGGCCTGCAGTTACTAGATTTGCAACTCACTTCCTTACGTTGCAATTCCTCCTTTCCCAAGAACAGAACTTGGAGCAAATGTTTTCAAGTGATGAATGGAATTCATCCCAATGGGGGCGCAAACAAGATGGAAAAGACACCAAGAAGAGAATTAAAAGCTCTTCATTTTGGAAAAAAGCGGCAGAGGTTGTGGAAATTATTGAGCCACTTGTTAAGGTGATGGGGTTGGTGGATGGGAAAAAATTGGCCATGGGCTACATTTATGATGGTCTGGATCAAGCAAAGGAGCAGATAAAGGCAATATACAAAGATAGAATGGCCAAGTATGGGACTATTTGGGAGATCATTGATAGGAGATGGAACAATCAACTCCATCACCCTATCCACGTAGCTGGGTATTTTCTGAACCCAAAGGTATCATTATATAGATCATATTGATCAAGGTTTGACTAGGGAGGTAGCATATGGATTGTATTCTTGCCTCGAAATCATGGTCCCAAATGAGCCAGACCAATTGGAGATACATCGACAGATCAACTCTTTCAGTGTTGCCACAGGTACCTTTGGCAAAAATGTGGCTAAGATTGCAAGAGAGGTGGACCAACCAGATAAACATTTCCATTGTTTGATTAACTTATGTTTTAAACTTTAAACTTTAAAATGTAAATACTGCAATTTTTAGCCAAATTCACAAACTAATTTGTTGAATTAACTGCCTTGACTCTTCACATTTGCAGCACAATGGTGGAAGGCATTTGGTAACCATACTAAGTTATTGCAAAAGTTTGCAATTTGGGTCCTAAGTCAAACCTACTGCTCTTTTAGGTGTGAGCGCAATTGGTCTTTGTTTGAGCGGATTCACACAAAGAAGAGAAACCATTTAGAGCAGAAACAATTAAATGATCTACTCTTCATGCACTACAACCTTCGACTTAGGCCCAACCAATTGTTGAACAAAAGACCTGATACATATCCCATTGTGTTGGATGATATACATCCAACCTCAAATTGGGTAGTGGAGACCCAAGAGCAAGAGTTTGGTGTTGACCTAGATGTTGACCTGGAGGACTTGCTGGAGGTTTTGTTGGATGCAGATCCTCTATTGCCGATGCCATCAGTTCATACAGGTGTAGATCTTGAGATAAAAGGCATGGCAAGCACTAGTCGACCAGGACCTCGTACTTATAGTTGTCGTTGACGTCGACATTCAACTAGTACTACTTCTTCATTAGCAGATGACTTTGATCTTGAGAATCCCGAGACTGAGCCAGATCATGATTCCTTTGCTAGTCCTTCTGGTTTTTCTTCTAGTTCTTGCTCTAGTTCTAGTAGTGGCGCAGCTGGTGCTGAGTTTGATGATCATTATTAATGATGTATGATACTATGGTTGTGATAGTTGACTATGTAGTTAGTAGTAGTCGCTATTATGTAGTTGACTATGTAACATGTTTTTGGGACTCTATAGGCTGCATAGCCTTTACTATATAGGCCTCATGGATTATCTATTTTGTTTTAGTTCAAGTATCCTAGATATGTATTATGTATTGCACAGACTACAATACACTTTATGCCATTTTGATATATTGACTCTTATATGGTATATACATGAGCAAATTTTGGATATTTTGTCTTCAATGCCTTGGAATCATGGGTTATAATCTTGAAAATGTTGTTTTTCTTTAAAATTTAAATATTTTATGTATTTTTTTAGCAAATTGATTCATTAAATTCAAATCGGCCGATTTATTACCGATTCTAATTCCAAATCGAAGTTGACCCTTGACCGATTTTTGAGTTCGATTTCAATTTTTAAAACTCTACTTCCAGCACAAAGGGAGCAGTTGCAACATTTCATGTGTTGAGTTACTCGTGTGGCATAGTCAAATATGGCTTGAGACATGTTGCAGATGAGGAGATGAGGTTGCTGAGAGATTCAAACTCTGATTGGGCAAGTTGCACTGTGAGAGCACTTCAGGCTGTTGTTTTTTCCATGATTTGCTGGTGTAGCAGAAAACAAACTTCTGTGGCACTGAGTACAACAGAAGCCGAGTACATTGCAATGTGTGTGTTGTAGCTCGAGAAGCATTGTGGCTTCATAAGATCCTTGCTAGATTGTTCGGGCAGATGATAGAGCCGAACCTGATTCAATCAAAGTTGTTTACAACTTTTTGTGAATCCAATGTTTCAAGACATGTCGAAGCATGTGGAGATCTAGTACCATTACATCCAAGACATAGTGTAGAAGGGTGTTGATTTTTCCTAAGAAGCATCGAGAGCCATTCTCTTGGAGAATGGAGGCACCTGGTTTGTTACCAGGAACTTGTACCAGTCCAGCATTGGGGGACTCAGCCTAAAGTTGAGTGGCCATTCTTTGAATGGAGGCGCCTGGTCAGTTACTAGGATATTGAACCAGTCTAGGACTGGGAGACTCAGCCTAGAGTTGAGTGGCCATTCTTTGAATGGAGGAATCTGGTCAGTTACCAGGAACTTGAACCAGTGTAGTACTGGGGGACTCAGCCTAGAGTTGAGGGGCCATTCTCTGAATGGAGGCACCTGGTCAGTTACCAAGAATTTGGACCAGTCTAGGACTAGGGGACTCAGTCTAGGGCTGAGAGCCATTTTCGAGGAGAATGGAGGCGCTTAGTCAGTTACCAAGTATTTGACATTGAGTCAATTGATGCAGCCTAGGTCTGAGGCACTTGGTTAGTTACCGGGTTATCAGTATAAGCCCTAGACCGGGTTTGGGCATGTGAGGCATTCCTATCCTTGATCTATGGGTTGTGTGATCTTCTCCAAGGATTAGCTACCCTTGGTTAAGACACCTAGTACCTGATCTTGGTGGCATATGGAGTTCAATTTAAAAGCATTAGTAATTCTCCCTATCTATGATGGTAAACCTTGAGTGGGCATAAAGGACCATGAAGACCACTTTCCTTGACCACAGAACACTTGAAGGACATACTTACCCTAAGTATTGGTCCGTGAGAAAGACCAAGAGTCTAAAAACAAATTACAAGAAGACTTATTGTACCACAAGAAGTTAAAGTAAAATTACAAGAAGGTCTTTAGTACCACTAAAAGTCAAAGTCGAAAGGGTAAACTTGAAAAAGAATAAAACCCTATTATTATATTCCTATTTGTAAGGGACGACTTCAAGTACTTGAAAGGCTATAAATAAAGTTCACTTGCAAATCATTTTAACACACCTCATCTCTCCAACTTGGCTGCTCCATTGAAGATTGAAGTTTTTCGCTAGTTTATCAAGTGTGTAGTGACTCTTGGTGTTGTGTCCTAGCATGGCGGTTTGACTAGCTAGGGCATCACCCTATCTACACTTACGAGCTAGGGCTCTTCTGCCTACTTCTCATGGCCAACAACAGAACAGACCTAGGGCTGTCACCTCCTCATCCGGGCAGGCGTCTTCTCTTCAGGGGCAACCATAGAAGTGGTTTAGGCAGAAGTAGGGCAAGCCTCTTCCCACTCCAGGAAGCCACATAAGTACTTCGGGCATCAGGAAAAGATTCACGGTAGCCTGTTCACCTCTCGGGAAGCCTGTTCCTCAACACAGACAATCACAGGATATTTGGGCAGACCTCAAGCACGCCTGACTTGTTCTCGTGCAGCCCTATACTGTTTGGGCAGCAACATTTTAGGTCTGGGTAGAGTGAAGACAGACTCGGGCAATAATATAACTGGCTCAGGCAGTCCAAAACAAACCCGGGAAGCAACAAGTCTTCTCGAGCAGCAGGCCGAGCAACAAGAAAAGACAATCAAGCAGCAGAGAGAAAATTAGGGCAGCAAACCCTAGTTTGCAATTTTCTGAGCAGTTGTTTTTTCTTCTTCCACGTGGCAAATGTTTGGTCAATATCTGTCAGGGATTGAAATTGGTCAAGCCTGCTAGGGTTTGATAAATTGGTGAAAAACATTCATCTCAGAATTTTGAAATTTTTCTTATTGATGCTACAAACTCAGTGATCTCATTTAAGGGATGAATTATTAATGCTTTTGGGGTTTTTGTCCTTTAAATGTTTCCTTGTGAAAACATATGGTGTTCATTTGTGTTGATGCTTGATTATCTACTGCACTTGTCTTATTGTTAGCTATCTTATAGTCTTTAAAATTAAATAATATATGCACATGCTAAAATTCAACATGGTATCAGAGCTTTGCATGTGAAGATTCCAGTAAGAGAGCAGATTACTGTAATCTTCCTAGACCTTGGGACATTTTGCAGACTTAGATAACTGACTTGCGAAGCAGAGATGGCCACCAACATGTTCAGACCAGAAGAGAGGCTTGAGGGTTCAACAAACTACAACTCTTGGAAAGCTAGGCTTATGGCCGCCATAGAAGAAAATGATCTTGATGACCTAGTTCTCAATGACTAAGAAGAACCTACAACTAATGTTGCTAGAATTGCCTTCAAGAAGAAACAAGCAAAGGCAAGAACGATCATCTATGACTCGGTCAAAGAAACCTTGATGTCCACCATCACACCATTGAAGACTGCCAAAGAGTGCTTCGACACCTTGACGAATCTATATAAAAAGAAGGCACCCAACCGAAAGAGAGTACTGAAGAAAAGGCTTCGTACATTGACAATGAACAAGGATGAAGGAGTTGCCCCCTTCTTTACAAAAATTGCACAGGTAAGAGATCAATTTACTGCTATTGGTATATCTATGGATGATGATGATCTTGTACAGACTGTATTCGATGGTCTTCCAAATTCTTGGAAAACGTTTTTGGCAGCTATAAGTGAACATGAAAATCAACCAAACTTTGATAGACTTTGGCATGATTGCTTGGAAGAAGAAGTAAGAGTTCAAAGCAAAGCAACTGGCATGAAGGCAGGGAACCTTGCTCTTACAGCTAAGACAAGGAAGTTTAAGAAGCCCTTCACTCAGAAAAAGAAGGAAAAGAAACCACAAGGTAAACGTTCTGATGCTCCAAGTTTAGAATGCTTTAATTGTCATAAGATTGGACATTTTGGCAACGATTGTAGGAAGCCCAAGAGAAATTTCAAAACAAGGTTTATCGTTTCAAGCTTCTGTTGCAGAAGAAGAAGAACCCAAGAAGAAGAATAGTACTAAGACTACCAAAGAAGATAAACCTAGAAGGGAATATTACCTAATCTCCGCTCTTTCTGGATCCATCACTGACAGTGCTAACTCTTGGTTAGTAGATAGTGGTGCTTCCAGACGTATCACAGGTTTCCGTGAAGCACTCGCCAGCTATAGAAAGAAGTTCACTACTCAAGTAGAACTTGGGAATGACACCACCTATAAGATTGAAGGAGTTGGCTCAACCTCACTTCAACTTGATTCAGGCACAGTTTTGCATATTGATGGCATTTTATGTCCTTGGTTTGAAAGAAATAATTCCTCTCTATTGCTGGCTTAAAAGACAAGGGCTACATGATTGTCTTCATGGACAAGAAGGTCCTACTAAGGGCAAAGAATGAGAAGCTAAGCTCAGCTGTATCGATAGGAGTTCGAGAGGGAGGTCTTTATAAAGCTTTTGGAAATTCCACACAAGCCTTGGTTCACAACACAATTAATTCATCTGAGCTGTGGCATCGAAGGTTTGGACACCTTCACTATACAACTCTTCTAGGTCTTCAAAAGATGGTTATAGGTATGCCAGAGATTTCTCCTAAGCATGATGATATTGCAAGGGCTGTGCTCTAGGTAAGAACACTAAGAAATCCTTCTCCAGAAGCAAGAATAGATCTAAAGGAATCTTGGATTTGATTCATTCTGACATATTTGGGCCTATGTCCTCACCCTCCTTGAGTGGGTGCTTGTACTATGTTTTATTCATAGATGATCACTCTCGAAAGTCCTGGATCTACTTTCTCAAAGTCAAGAGTGAAACTTTTGATAAGTTCAAAGAGTTCAAGGCTTTGATTGAAAACCAGATAGGAAGACACATTCGTATCCTAAGGTCAGATAACAGAGGTGAATATGAGTCTAATGAGTTTGATGATTTTTGCCGAGAAGTAGGAATCAAGAGGGAGCTGACAGTACCTTACAACTCTCAACAGAATGGGGTTGCAGAAAGGAAGAATAGAATGATTTATGAAGCTGCTAAAGCTATGCTGAGTGACCTTGATCTTCCTTTATGTTTGTGGGTTGAAGCTGCATGTACTGCTGTGTACATTCAAAACAGAAGCCCTCATGCCATATTGGGGTAAAAGACTCTAGAAGAAGTTTTCACTAGCAAGAAACCTGCAGTTGACCACATGAGGATTTTTGGCACTGCTGTGTATATTCATGTACCAAAAGAAAAGAGGGCTAAGCTAGATCCTTCCAGAAAGAAAGGCATATTTGTTGGTTACAATGAAAGCTCAAAAGCTGACAGCATCTATGTCCCTAGACAACGGTACATTGAAGTCAGTAGAGACGTGATATTCCATGAGGGAGATTTGTTTCATCAAACAAAAGAGCTTCCAAAGGATGATGAAGAATCCCCTTCTGAGATCCTTGAAGTTTAGAGGGGGGAAGAAGAATTTGAGCCTCAAATTTCAGATGTGCCTGAAGAACCCAAAAGTTCGGCTGAAGAACTAGTTGAGGTTCCTCCTTCCAAAAGGAGACCTTCCTGGTACCGAGAAACTGTCCAAGAAGCTGAGAAGCATAAAGCTTCTCCAAAAACTTTTAGAGAAAGCATAAGGCCACAGAAGTACTCAGGTCTTATGAGCAAGATCATAAATGCAGAACCCTCCACATACAAAGAAGCGACAAGACAACATGTATGGAATGATGCTATTATTAAAGAATACAATTCAATCATGAAAAATGATGTGTGGAATGTTGTTCCCATACCAACAGGAAAGTCAGTGGTAACATCGAGATGGCTCTACAAAATCAAGCATGCTGCTGATGGCAGTATTGAAAAGTACAAGGCCGAATTTGTAGCTCGTGGCATAGACTATGATGAGCCTTTTGCTTCTGTCTCTAGATATACCACTATTAGAACCATCATCTCTCTTGCTGCTTTGTTTAGATGGAAACTTCATTAGATGGATGTAAAAACAACCTTCCTCAGTGGAAAAATTGATGAGGAAGTCTACATTTAACAACCAGAAGGCTATGTGACTTGTGGGGATAAGTCCCATGTGTGTAAACTGAAGAAAGCTCTATGTGGGCTCAAACAGGCTTCGAGAGTCTGGTATGCGAGGATCGATGGCTATCTTCACAGCTAGGGTTTTTTCAAAAGTACCGCTGACTCCAATCTGTACTTTAAGGTTGTTCATAACCATATCTTGATCCTAGTCTTGTATGTGGACAACTTGTTCCTTACTGGAGAGGAATAGCTGATAGCTCAGTGTAAGAGGGAGCTCACCTTTGAATTTGAAATGAAGGATCTTGGTTTGATGCACTATTATCTTGGCTTGGAGGTTTGGCAAAAGGCAGGCGAGATCTTCCTAACACAAGGGAAGTATGCAGTTGATATCTTTCAGAGATTTGGGATGTAGGGTTGCAAGTCCATGAGTGTGCCCATGACAACAAACTTGAAGAAGTTACGTGACTTAGCCACTAGCTCACAGGATGTGGACTCTACCTTGTATCGACAACTCATTGGATCTCTGATGTATCTCGTGCACACGAGACCAAATATCTGTTTCACTGTAAATGCTCTGAGTCAGCTCATGTCCGATCCAAAGCATATCCACTAGGTAGCAGCTAAACATGTACCTATATATGTGCATGGTACTATCACTTATGGGCTCAGATATACTTGCAGTAGTGGACTAGTGTTAGTCGGATATGCTGACTTTGATTAGGCTGGCAGTGCAGTATACCGGAAAAGTGCCTCAGGTTACTATTTCAGTATGGAATGAGGAATGATCTCTTGGTCTAGCAGGAAGCAGGGTTCCATAGCTCAGGGTACAATTGAAGCTGAGTATATTGCTTCTAGTGATGCCTGCAAGGAAGCAGTTTGGCGTAGGAAACTTCTCTCTTACTTGTTCGGTGGAAAGCTTGACCCAACGATTATCCATTGTGATTATCAAAGTTGCATTAAGCTTTTGAAAAATCCGGTGTTTCACGATAGATCGAAACACATCGAAATGAAGTATCATTTCATCAGAGACCTAGTACAGAGAGGCACTCTGAAGTTGCAATACATCCGTATAGATGAACAGATTGCTGATAATTTGACCAAGCCTCTAACAACAACAAAGTTTGTGTACTTTTGTGACAAGCTTGGCATGGCAGAGAATACCTGTCTCGCTGAGAGGGAGTGTTGATTTTTCTTAAGCAACATCGAGAGCCATTTTCTTAGAGAATGGAGACACTTGGTCAGTTACCAGGAACTTTTGTACCAGTCCAACACTGGGGGACTTGGCCTAGAGTTGAGTGTCCATTCTTGGAATGGAGGCACTTGGTTAGTTAGCAAGATATTGAACTAGTCTAGGACTGGGTGACTCGACCTAGAGATGAATGGCCATTCTTTGAATGGAGGCACCTGGTAAGTTACCAGGAACTTGAACCAGTCTAGTACTGGGGGACTCGGCCTAGAGATGAGGGGCCATTCTTTGAATGGAGGCACCTGGTCAGTTACCAAGAATTTGGACCAGTCTAAGACTTGCGGACTCATCCTAGGGCTGAGGGCCATTCTCGAGGAGAATAGAGGCGCTTGGTCAGTTACCATGTATTTGACATTGAGTCAATTGATGCAGCCTAGGGCTAAGGCACTTGGTCAGTTCCATGTTATCACTATAAGCTTTAGACCGGGTTTGGGCATGTGAGCCACTCCTATCCTTGATCTATGGGCTGTGTGATCTTCTCCAAGGATTAGCTACCCTTGGTTAAGAAACCTAGTACCCGATTTTGTTGGCATAAGGAGTTCAAGTTAAATGCATTAGTAATTCTCGCTATTTATGGTGATGTACCTTGAGTGGGCATGAAGGACCATGAAGATCCTGACGACAGAAAACTTGAAGGACATACTTACCCTAAGTCTTGGTCCATGAGAAAGACCAAGAGGCTAAAGATAAATTACAAGAAGATTTATTGTACCACAAGAAGTCAAAGTAAAATTACAAGGTCTTTAGTACCACTAAAAGTCCTCAAAAGGGTAAACATGAAAATGAATAAAACCCTTTTATTATATTCCTATTTGTAAGGGACCACTTCAAGTAGTTGAAAGGCTATAAATAAAGCTCACTCGCAAATCATTTTTGACACACCTCATCTCTCCAACTTGGATGCTCCATTAAAGATTGAAGTTTTTCGCTGGTTTATCAAGTGTGTGGTGACTCTTGATGTTAGCCCTAGCATGGCAGTTTGACTAGGTAGGGAAACACCCTATCTGCGCTCATGAACTAGGGCTCTTCTCCCTACTCCTCGTGGTTAGCAGCAGAACAGACCTAGGGCTACCACCTCCTCATTCAGGCAGGCCTCTCCTCTTCACGGGCAACCACAGAAGTGGTTCGGGAAGCAGTAGGGCAGGCCTCTTCCCACTCCGAGTAGCCATAGAAGTATTTCGGGTAGCAGGAAAAGATTCACGGGAAGCGTGTTTGCCTCTCGGGTAGCCTATTCCTTAGCACAGGCAGTCACAGGATATTCGTGAAGACCTCAGGCAGGCCTGACTTGTTCTTGGGAAGCGAGATTTTAGGTCTAGGTAGAGTGAAGACAGACTCGGGCAACCCAGAACAGATCCGGGCAACAACAAGTCTTCTTGGGCAGCAAGAAAGATGTTTGGGCAACAAGAAAAGACACTCGGACAACAGAGAGAAAATTAGGGTAGCAGACCCTGGTTTGCAATTTTCTGAGTAGTTGTTTTTACTTCTTTCTCGTGGCAAATTTTTGGTCAATATCTATCAGGGATTGAAATTGGTCAAGCCTGCTAGGGTTTGATAAATTGGTGAAAAACATTCATCTTAGAATTCTGAGATTTTTCTTATTGCTGCTACAAACTCAGTCATCTAATTTAAGGGATGCATTACTAATGATTTTGGGGTTTTTGTCCTTGTTGCCCACCTATTTCGACTAGGTGGTAGCCTCATGCACATTGAAGATGTACATTCTGTGCATTTTGTACCATGAAAAAATTCTAGGGATTTTTCACTTAGCAAGGCAATTATGCCCCTTTTGTACACGAAATGTCCACTCCCCTGCGTGGGACAATTAATGTAACTTTATATGTCAGTATGGGTCATTCCTCTAAGGATGTCACCATGGACTTTATTATCAGGGAAGTCCTCTTTACCGGGTGTTTTTGTCCCCTTCCAGTTAATTTTGTTAATTAACAATTTTAATTGGTTGAGTTTTTCACTCACAAATCCTCCAAAGTGGTGAATTGGCGTTCTGATAATCAAGCCCATGAGGTGGCTAAGGTTTCAAGTTGTTTTCCATGACCATGCTAGCCATATCTTGTAGTCTTGCGGAATTTCGTTAGAATTTTAATTTTAATTTTTGATTTTTTCCTAATTAATTAACTTTACCATTTGGTGGTTAATTAATTAAGTTTTGATGTAATAATGTAATTTCTTGAACCTTGGCATTTTGTAATAGGGGCTATGAATGCAAATGAAAATGCTATGACACCCCCTAAGCCATTGGTTCAAGTCTCATGTCATTCTGACAAGGGGTTGGAAAGTTAAACCAATTTTGGTAAAGACAAGGTATTTTTTCCTAGGAAATTAATTTAATTTTCAAGGGTGAAAGATTAAAAAATTTGATTTTGAAAAAAAAAATCAAATAAGGCCATGGTAATTAAGTTTGGGAGGTGGCTAAGCATAGTTAATTTTTATTTAAATAAACCCCCCCATGGTCAAAATAAATTTTTGAAGATTTCCTAAGTGGGGCGCCTCTCTTGTCTTAATAAAAGATAAAAAATAAAAGATTAAAAAGATAAAAAATAAAAAATAAAAGATAAGAATAAAAAAACAAAATTTGAGTCAAAGGAGGCCCCAAATAAAAAATAAAAGATTTAAATAAAAGATTAAAAAGATAAAAAATAAAAAATAAAAGATTTAAAATAAAAGATAAGAATAAAAAATCAAAATTTGAGTCAAAGGAGGCCCCAAATAAAAAAATAAAAGAATAAAAATAAAATAATAAAAAGATAAAAATAAAAGATAAAAATAAATAAATAAATAAAAGATAAAAAATAAAAGATAAAATAAAAGATAAAAAATAAAAAAATAAAAAGATAGAAATTTTAAAAATAAAAGATAAAAAAGAAAAGATTAAAAAAGAAAAGATAAAAAATTAAAATAATAAAAATTAAAATTCAGTGTTCCACGGGGACGCGTCTCCTAGGGTCGGGGGCGCGCCCCCTGCGCCCCCCACGCCCCAGGGGCTGGGAGGCTCCATGGGAAACGTTTCCCAGCGCCCCCTTTTCTCAGAAACGTGGGGAAACGCACTATTTTGACGTTCCTTCATGGGGGGCTTCTACACGCCCCCCCCCCTCCCCCAAACTTTTAAATTTTTTTAATTAAAAAACACAAAAAAATTAAAAATGAAATTTAGTTAAAAAAAAAAAGAAGAAAATACTAACCTAAATCGAATTTTCTCACCTATTATCTTTTTCACATGCTTTGACTTTTACTCTCCCGACCATAATACTCCCGCGCGGCCTCCATTTTACCATTTTCCAGTTGAGAGGTGAGCTGCGTTGAGCTTGCTGAGCACCCCGAGAGCCGAACTGAGCCTGTGAGCACATAGCATCGTTGGATTTATTTTGCATGACCCGTGAAGGGCACGTGAGGAGCACCGTTTTGATTTTTCAACTGCCCGTGAGTGAGCACAGTCCCACCTTTCAACCGTGAAGGGCCCGTGAGCAGAGTCCTGAACATTGCCTGCGAGTTGAGCTGAGCTGTTGGTCGAGTCTCAGGCTTCAGCCCGTGAGCATTCCGTGTGGAGTTTCAACTTTCAGCAGTGGCCCGTGAGCATATGCCATTTCGTGGAATTTCAGCAGTGCCCGTGGACTGTGGTAGTTGTGGCCGGTGGACGCTGCTAGTGGGTTTTTGTGGGCCGTGGACCGCACTTCTTCTCCACTGTGCAGTGTGGAGGTTACAGGTATTTAAAATTTCAACTTTTCCTTTGAAATTTTAAGTTTTAACTTTGTTTTTTTAATTTTTTAACTCTGTTAATAATATAATGTGAAGAATCCACAGCAGGTTTGAAAAGGAAAGTGTTGAAGGTTAATTCCTTATTATTAAATTTGTAAGAATCGTAGTGTCAGTGTGACATGAGCTTATAATTTTTTGACTGGTCCTTATAAGATATGGCTATGAAATGTCATCGATAAGTTCTTCTAACTACATACTTATGGAATTTGAAATATAAGAATGTATGAAGATGGAAATGGGAAGAGTAAGGTTAAGTTAGCAGATTCTTTTGTTATTCTTTTTAGTTTCTGCTGTTTACTGGGAGGGATTCATAGACAAACTTAATATACTAACTGCCCACATTTTGGCATTTCCTCATGCCTGCTACCCGCATACATATAAGTTAAAACTTAATATGGATACATATTATCATTATGAAACCCAAGATGACTCTTTTACAGCCACAGGCCTATGGATTTGAACCCCCTAGTAGTTAAATTTTACTATGAATCAACACTTAGTAAACACTAAACAGTAGTTAGTAAACTGTTAGAAGTTAGAACAACAGTTAGCATATTCCTGAATTGTTAAAACTGTAACAGGTTAATGATATAAGTCTTAAGACAGAGTTTCAAATAGCCTTGTCAACAGTTAACATATTCTCAAGTCAACCTGTAATAGCCTTGTCACGTCCTTGAGTTTCAAATCCAAATTTTAAATATGCTCAAAACATTGCTTTTGAAGATTGAAGCCTGTGAGTGTGACAGTCTGTAGCTCTGTTTTTAAAATTTTTTGCTCTGAATTTTAATTTTTTAGCTCTATTTTTAATTTTTAAGTTTATATTTTTAAAATTTTAAGTTTCTGTTGAGATTTCAGGTTGCCAAAATTTAGTGCTGATAAACTATAAAAAATGAGTCATTTCGAAAATAATAGTGGCAGTGGCAGTGACACTAACAACGGCAATGATTCAGAGTCTGAAACTCATGTTGAGGTTCAAGTTGGTAGTGGGGCAGAGGTTGGAAGTGGAGATGCAGATACTTCATCCAGGTCTGTTAATGTGGGCAGCCAAGGTGCCAATCCACCAAGGATAATGGCTGAATATGCCAAGGGAACATATGATCCCAAAAAACCACTTTTGGTATATGTAACAAAAGTCGGTGCATCCGTGCCCCAATCTACAGCAAAGCGAGGTGGTGGTTCACGTCATTGGACATGCAATGTCTGTGGCCATCATTGGGTTGGCAGTTACAGTCGGATTAAGCAGCACCTTTTGGGCATAGGTGGAAAAGGAGTTAATGTATGTACAAAATTAAGCATGCAACAAAGATCTGACCTTTTGAGGTTGCAAATGGCTGCGGATACAAAGGGCACCTTCTCTAGCCACAATGTGGAGGCCCTAGAGGGAGGTTCTAATTCCAAAAGGAAATCTAGAATTTCAATTAAAGCATCCAACCTTATGCCTCCACCATCTCCTGCTACGACATCATCCTCAAAGAAGGGCTCTTCTCGTTCATGTGCAATAGGACCAACTATTCAGGGATGTATGGCAGGTTGAACCGTGATGATATATATTATAGATGATGCCATTGGCAAATTCCTTTTTGCCAATGGAATTCCATTTCATGTTAGTCGCTCTCCTTATTATAAAGAGATGGTCCAAGCAATTGCAGCA
>LPNX010439965.1:93363-131891 GCA_001517045.1 Pseudotsuga menziesii
TATCTTGCTGTTCGCTTATTGTCACAGATTGCTAGTTCCTCTGCAGCAGAGAGGAATTGGTCTACATATAGCTTCATCCACTCTATCAAGAGGAATAGACTTACCTCTAAGAGAGCAGAGAAGCTAGTTGCAGTTCATAGTGCCCTACGTCTTTCACATAGGAAGACACCAGAGTATCAGATGGGACCGGCTACACGATGGGATGTGGATCCAGAGGATGATGCACAGATAGATGAGGAGGAGAGACTAGATGAGGTGCAACATGGTTTGGTTGGTGTGCCATTGGTCACTCCTGAGGTTGAGACTGAGAGTGACTCTGACTTAGATGGTGACACTCCCATAGATGGTGACTTCATGCAACAGATGCATCAAGAGGACCAGTCCATGGATCTATCTCCTTGATGCACTTTGAGTCTTGACTCTTTTCATGATTTATTTTCGATACTTTTAGTTTTAACTTTTAAACTTTTATTTACTGTTATTGATGAACTCAGACTGAGTCTTTAGACTTTGACTCATCACTCATTGACTATTTAGTACTTTACTCTTTAGTACTATTTATTTTGAGTAAATTTTGCCAAATATATTATACTGAAGTGTTTACTAGTCTATTGTTCAGTGTTTAGTGTTTAAGGCTTAAGCGTTAAAGTTTACAGTTTATCATTTATGTGACATGTCTATGATTTACTAATTTAGATTTATGATTATTGATTTGTCATTTAAAATTTAATAATTTATTTGTTGTTAACTTGTCACTTGTTTATGTTTATGATTCAAAGTTGTTATGGAAGATGTGCATGTATTTAAAATTAAAAATAGTCATTATGAACTGAATATCTTGTTTACATTGATGATTGCACCATGATGAATTTCAATTTAGCATGTATTTACTATTTTTTTTAATAATTTTAGAGATGCCCCCCCCTATGTTAAAATTTGAAGACCCCGACGCCCCCCCGCCCCCCGGCTCCCCAAAATTCCTCAAAATTTGGGGTTGCCTCTGCACGTCCCCAATGTGCGTTTCCCCGCTCCCGCGCCCCTCCGTCCCGGAAACTTGGTGGAACACTGTTAAAATTTGAGTCAAAAGGGGGTCCCACTTGAGTCATGGAAACCCTAGATCTAAGGGTTAAGCTTCATTGTGACATGGATCTATCTTTTTTACTATTGATTTGAAGAGGCACCCTTGCTTATGATTGGTGGATGGCTTGCAAAGTCAACAAACCTAGATCTAAGGGTGGAGGAGAGCTAGAGTTTAGATCTATGTTTTGGACCCTTGATTTGGGAGTGGGTTTGGGATCTTTTCAACTATAAAAGAGAGGCCCCTCCTCTCATTTTATCATCATTATTTGGAGCATGGTTATGCTGCCAAAATACTCTCTCTTCTCTATAATTCTCTCTCAAGCCCTAAGAGGCTCTTTGTATCAAGCTTTGCCCTAGTTGGGCCGTAATCAAGTGAAATATTTGGAGGAGCTCTTGTCTCATGGTGTTGGCTTTCCATTTTCAAATCTGAGGTATAACATTTTCATTTGTGAGTTTATTTTTCATTATACATGCATAGATGCCCCTTGCAAAGGTTTTTGCAAAGGGGATTTAGTTGTGAATGGTTATTTACATCTATTTGTGAGTAGTTTTAGCTAGATCTACAAAGGTCTTTGTAGATCTTTTTATTTTACTCACCTCTTGCTGTATTTTGTAGATTTCTCACAGTTATTTTGCAGATCCAAGGGTTTGGAAGAGGGCCTCCCAGGCCAAGCACCTATCTTGCATTTTATTTTCAAGATCCATTCATTTATTCAGAGTTTCATTTTGTATTTTGCATTTTCGCTCATATTTTTGTCACTGTTTTAAAACTAGGTTTTATTCACTGTATAGTAAATAAAACCCGTGTTTTAGGGTTTTCATTCATAGTAGATTAGTTTGGTATTATAAATCTGCAATTTACTTGTCATTTCAAGGCCTAAAAACCCATTTTTAGGCCACCAGAAGTTCAAGTTTTACATAGTTTTAAGTTCAGATTTTTGCACTGGTTTTTTTGAGTTTTTGGGGCTAACTTCTAACATACTTTCTGTAGTGTTTTCTGCTGTAAATTCCAGCGAAGTAGGTCATTGTTTTTTGCAGGTTTTTACATAGGGAAGGAGGAGGTGTTGCCAAAATTTCATCCGAAAAAAGGCCCTAAAAGTTTTGGGTGCAAAAAGGGGTCAAAAACCCAATTTTTTCCTCTCTTTTCTATCATTTGTAAACCCCAAAGGGTAGTACTCTTGGGGTATTCTTCAAAGCTCTTTAAAATCATTTGTAAATCTTGTATATGAAGTTAGAGTAGTGATACGGTAGAACACTAGTTGTTAGATTTACTTTTCTGCAAGTAGATATAGTCTTTTGCTTTCTGTTTACCCACCATCTCTGTTAGAGGGATTGATGTGTGGTTAGGTTAATTGTTTAGAGTAGTTCTTTCGTTTCTGTTCTTTTTATTTCCAAGCACTTAGTTAGATTTACTTTCTGTTGCAAAGAAGTAATTTTACAACTTTGCTTTCGGTGTATCCTCTGTCCTTATCCGTTATCTCCCTTTAAGGAACTCAGATCAGGGTATGAAAAGCAGAAAGGAAGGGGCTTAGATTTAATTAGATAACACTGCCTTGTTTGTTTACTTATTTCTGTACCAAACACATTTGCTTTACCAGTCCAGGGTTCAAGTACCAGCGCCTCCCATAAGGGATACTGCTTGGTTGAGCCCTGTTGATAGTTTTAAAAATTCACTTGCATGCTTAACCACTACAAGATTTAAAATTTACCCCTAAAATTAACCAACAACGAATTTAACCCCTGTTCCTCTACTCGGTTATCACCCTTCGGGGTACTCATGAGATACGACAGGGGGTAGAGGAGTTTTAGTAATAGGCATCCATCACATTATTGCTTTAATCCAACTGAAAACCGGTGACCTTTGGAAGCCACGGGGGGTGAGAGACCGAGGGGGGTCTCACGGCGTTCGCGTCCTCCCTTGTTGGGCGCCTGGCATTGGGGGTTCGATCTGTGAGCTACAGGTGGGCTTGTTCCCATTGTTTTGAGCACAACAACACTCCACTTTTGGATTAAGGGGATATGTGGTAGGGATAGACACACCATTGTTTGAAAACCTAATACAAAAAGAAAAACTGTAATAAAATTTACTAAAAAGAACAAGAAGCATTGCAAAACAAGCTCTACACTCCAGCAGGGAATCACAGTTAATTTTCACTCCAGCACTTTACTTTTAGTTCTGCAATTGTTTATGTGGTGAATGCTTAATAACTCAATAACATTTGTTTAACTGCTTCAAGTAATTCAACTTAAAGTCTTTTCATTTTCATTTACTGTTGGTTTAATAAATTTCATTTAAGGCATTTTCCTTCTGCTATTTCTTGTATATAACTTGTAAATCTGGTTCATATTTGTCTAAACTGTAACTACTTTACTTGTTCATATGTTTATACATATCTTGATTCATTACTGTTTATAACTGTATCATCTATTTGTTTATTCATCTCATTGTTAGATAACATTTAACCTGTGAGGCAATTAACCTAGATTGCATTTCATTAAAGGCTGCATTCTCTGACTCCATTCTTTAGGCACTGGTTGTATCTGAATAAAGGCTTGATTTTCATTTGAGAAATATTGCATTTGCATTGGCTGATTGTCATCCTTAGGAAATAGTAAAACCTAAGCCTTTCACCTAATAATAAAGATCCTTTTAACTCAACTGTTAATAAACTTAGGAATATAGTCTTTTGTAGGGACTGCCCCCCTTGGCTTCGTTAGGATCTGGCCTAAACAGAGGAGTTGTGGACTGTGGTGACAGTGGTCCCCAGCTCTCACTTGCCCCCAAGGACACACATAGCAAGTTGTTGACTTTCCTGTGCCCTAAAGTGTGTATTAGGCGGCAACAGTCCTTTAAGGGTTTTCCCGTGAAAACATTTGGTGTTCATTTGTGTTGATGCTTGATTATCTACCGCACTTGTCTTATTGTTATTTATCTTATAGTCTGGAAAATTAAAGAATATATGCACATGCTAAACTTCAACAAAGGGGGCGGTCCAACTTCCATATATCCCTACAAATGACCTGATTGTCGACATTCTCACTAAGGCTCTAACCAAGGCGAAGTTTGTGTACTTCCTTGGCAGGCTTGGAGTGGTGGACAATGTTTCGCTCGTTGAGAGGGAGCATTAATGTTGTATTATCGACGAGACATTCTCCCAGAGACAGGGAGAGTGGTGTGACTCTTCTTAAGAGGGAGAGAGAGGGAGTTGACTGTTCTGGATGATACTTAATGGACTGGGTTGAGTTATTGTGAGACATTCTCCGTGGATTGGGAAAACACAGATTGATGGACTGATCTATGATGGATATATCAATGGATTGATATGTTGTATATGTACACTTCTCGATGGACTGAGTTGTGTTGGTATGAGTGTTTGGGATGGTGCCTAACAACCCTTGTGGATGGGAATGACTCATCACTGGGTCAGTGCTCAACAACCCTTGAGGTGTAGCTCATGTGGTTGAGAATCGGGAGAACTTGTCACTGGGTTGTGCCGAACAACCCTTGGGGTGTAGGCGATGTAGTTGGGATAACTTATCACTGGCTTGCTGCCCAACAACCCTTGGGGTGTAACCCATACAGTTAGAATAACTTGTCGTTGGGTTGGTGCCCATCAACCCTTGGGGTATAGCCCATGCAGTTGGGATGACTTGTCACTGGGTTGGTGCCCAACAACCCTTTGTGTGTAGCCCATGTGGTTGGGAGACTTATGGGTTGTAGCCCATGCGGACGTGATGAATGTGTCACATGAGGTTGTAGCCCTTGTGAGCTCACATGTGGTTGTTGCCCTTGTGGTTGTCATGTGGTTGTAGCCCTTGACGTGACAAAGTCTCACATGAGGTTGTAGCCCTTGTGAGCCCACATGTTGTTGTAGTCCTTGTGGTCGTCATGTGGTTGTACCCCTTGATGTGACAAAGCCTCACATGAGGTTGTAGCCCTTGTGAGCCGACATGAAGTTGTATCCCTTGTGGACATCATGAGGTTGTAACCCATGATGTGTTGATGACTCACTAGTGGTTGTAGCCCTAGTAAGCTATTTGGGTTGTAGTCCATAGAGGACGTCATGTTGGTTGTAGCCACATGGATGTGAGAAGACCTTTCTTATGATGCTGAGATGTTTGAAAATTCAAGACAAGCCATGATGCTCACATGATATCCAGATGTGTTCTAGCATGATGATACCTCCCTAGCTAAGAGGGAGTGTTGGTAATTGTGGCTTCGGGAGGTCTCCTCAACAAGTCGGCCTCCAAAGAAGATAAACAATAAACAATATTATTATGCCTAAAAAGACAAGTTGGCCCCTTTAAGTGTACAAGTCGGCCCCAAGTGAAAAATGAAAGGCAAACATGAAAAGTAGAAATAGAGAGGACACCTCACTCAATCTACAACAAGGAAATTCGCTCAATTAAGAAGAAGACTGTTTTCTGGGTTCTCTATCAGTGGAGAGTTTCTTCTTTGTCTCTTGGGTTCACCTACATCTTATCTATGTAATTACTCTTGTATCTGGACGTAATTTGTATCTTGATCTGAATATCTACATAAGAAAGGTTGCTGGGTTTTCTTCCCTTGTGTTTCTCCCAAGATAAAATCTCTGTGTCTTTGTGTTTCTGTGCATTGTTATCTTTCAGTGATCCTTATTTATTTCTGCTGCAAATAATGATTGAAATTATCCTACTGTATTAAAAATTCAACAACCTCTACATTGTTCAATGAGGGATGAAAATTATCGCGACGAAAGCAATATGGACTTTCAAAAGCTTGCAAAAGTCTGAAAAAAGTAGTTAAAATGGTGGAATTTGCAGAAATACTTGGAATTTGTTAATATCAACAGCGTAGGTAGATAGCAATTGATTCATTCCTCAATTAAAGAAAATTTGATTGTAATAAGAGCAATGATTTGGCCCTCTTACTCCTGGTTCTTGATGATGGTAAACCGCCTCCCTCTCATTCCCCAATAGCTGCAAAGAGAAATGACAAAAAACCCAAAAAACAGCTTTTAAGCTGCTGTAACCCACCTTTGCTGATTTTTTCTATCATGGTGCAATTTTTTTGTGATTTTTCCCAATTTTTGCAAAACGTTGCATGGTGTCATTTTTAGGAAAAAGTAACTACTTTTTAGGTCAAAATTTCTTCTAGGGTTTAACACAACAAATTTTCACAATGTTGCCAAAATTTCGGCAAATTTTCAAGTATGGGTAGGATCATATAATGAAGTTAACCAAGGGTTTTTCAGTGCTTGGAATCAATTCTTCTCGTGTGATTTTTTGGCTGATACTGATAGTTCCCTGCAATTGGTCCTGTTTCCAATTATGTCTGTCACTGTATGGTCAGAGACCATTCACTCTCCATTCATGGCGTATTTTTATTTTTTTGTATCTTGTTGTGGTTTACAACAATAGTGATGTCTAGTTTGGCTACCATCTGTAAAGAGATTCTGCCAATGACCAAAGATTGGTTTTCTTCCACAGGTATTGTGGAATTGACCACAGGTCAGGTGGGATGCAACCTGCTCTGATACCAATTTTTATGAATCAAATGATTGATAAACTGAATATGCATTGCAAAGGAGTACACAATCTCATAAATATTATGTCAGAAAATAAAGTATGATTGATATGAATGTGACGATACAATGTGAACAATGTAATCTGTGTATATATTGCTGAAGAAATGGATCACCACCTTCGATTGTCTTTCTATGTAGTTCTTACCTAGTACACAAGACTTTGGGCAATGTCTAATAATTTGTTGAGTTCTGAGATCAAATTTTTGATCATGTAAACTTGCAAATGTATGCCAATTTTTTCTTGTAGATGTTGGATATCATTATTGAATTCTTTGGAGTTTTTGTCTATTATATCTACTAAAACTTGCTTCCTGATAACTATATAATCCAGTTTTAATATAACTTGAAAACGAAAATGCAATTGTTGTAACCAAAGGAATAGTGATTAAGGATAGTTTTTCTCTGTATTGCTAAAACGATGATATTCATTATGCATCATATCTCATCTAATATTGTAGCAATGCAGGATTATGGTCATGTACATGGTCATCAAATATGGCAAGAAGAGTCCATTCAAGTAATTTCTCATCACACGGAGCTGGTATGTGGGTTGAATCTGGCACTACTTTTGTTTTATTGTTTATAGTGTCTCTCTTTTTCTTATATTGTTGTAAAATTTTCTTACTAGAATATTGTGGTTGGTTTATCAATAGGAATGCAATGCATATCTCAAGAGGAAAACACAGGACTTGCGAAGTACATGTTTGGACATCAAGGATATTTCAAGTGTGAGGACTTTTATGGGTATTTCTTCTCAACCTTAACTATGCTTATTGATATGATGCAATTACATGAAGTAGTAAGCAATAGGTGAACTATCTCGGTGTTTAAAAATCCCAATTTAAGATGGATGTACATGGGTGTGTGTGTATTAATTAATGCTTGCTATTTTTTAAAAATTTCTCTTTCACATTACAGACTATATTTATTTATTTTTTGACTATACAAGCATGGATATTATACTTTACATCTAAACTGCACTATTTGAAAAGGATTATATCAGAGACTTAGGCCATGCGTCACATCAGTGTTAAGCATGGTCATTATAGAGCTCCCTCATGTTAGGCTGTAAAATGCACCCTGATTCTCTGAAACGGAAAACCATGTATAATAATTTAACATTCTTATGGCATGCAGATTCACTATACTTGACCCACTTACAGAAAGATTCTACCTAACAATCTACAAGAATTCATGCTTCCTACAATAATGGTAAGAGGCACGTCTCAGTTGAATAATTATTTGAGAGAATGAATGGATGCCTTAAAGTTATCATGTATATTGAATTTTTCTAATAGTTGGTGAATAAGGCACTTCTTTTTATGTAAAGAAGGCCTTCATTAATTATCATGGTCCTAAGAGCCAGATTTTGCCTAATGGTGCATCCTCTTGAGTGTTTAGCAATCTGCATTGTCATGAATTCAAAATAATTAAACTAGTAATCTTGTGGGAAGTGTTACCACCTAAGTTGTACTTGGTTGTTTTTTCAAGCGAGCTGACGAAGTAGAACAAGCACACTTGTTCATGATCAGAATTTAGAAGTCCGCCAGGTTTTTTCTGGGAGTCAGTTCGAAATTTTTTATAACACATGTTCATACCCTCTTGGGGAAATTGTAAAAAATGTCCTCGCATATAAATTTTTATAAAAGGATTGGCTTCTCAGACTTGAGCATCAAGCTGACTAGGCCAGAGTGTTTTTTCCCTTGGTTATTATTGGTTGTTGAACAAACAACTAATAATTTCTCAGTTTTTCACTCACACCTCCAAAGTTGGGGTAGTCGTCTTGGTGGTTCGTCCTTAGGGGGTTATTAGAGCCTTCGTGTCAATGTTTTTCAACATGCTAGGCATTCATATTGAGTCGTATGGACATGTGCTAGGTCCCTCTAGAGTTTCGTCTGATTCCGAGAATATAGTATTTTTTAGTAGTCTAATTGGAAATTTGGAAATGTAATAAAAGTGTGGTTAGGGATCGGATTTTTCCATGGGGGTGCTCGTTTTCTAACTCAGAGAACCCGTTTAACCCTATAACCCACTTTTCCTAAGTTTAAAGTGATAAATTTATCACTTAAGTCAAAAATATCGAAAAAATCAAATTCATTAATTAAAAATAGAAATAATTAATAAATGGAGAATATTCCCAATTTCCTAAATCAGTGGAAAATGCTCCGATTTGACTAAAATCAGTTTCTATCAGCTTCCCTGATTTAAGGCAAGACATCTCCTTGATTAAAGCGTCGGCTTCAGTGTTGATTGAGGCTACTACGAGTTTGCCAGGTTAAGGGGACGTTTTTCTCCTTAGAAGGGGGCATTATTACTCATGTGGCACTCATCTGGCATGTTTTGGAGATCCCAAATAGGGGTTGTGCCTACCTCTTGAGAGGTGGCACTTTTTTCTTGAGTGTAACTCCCTATAACTCGCCCAAATCAAGGGATAAACTCACTCTCAATCTCAAATTCACCCTCAGTCCTCTTCAGTTGGAAAAGGCCCCCTTTGGGTTTCTCCCGCTATAAATAAAGCCTCTGCCTTTCTCACAAACTAGTTTGGTTTGGAGTAAGAGAGTGCGTGCTATTGTAACCTATATGCTATTGCTAATTTTTGTGGAATAAAAGAAAGCTTTGGAGGCTAGTGGTGGTGTGCTTTGTTGTGTGGATTCAGATTGTCATGCATTATTGAGGTAAAAAACTGTATTTTTCCAATTTTTATGCATTACTTGTGGTCAAGTTCTTTCCTAAGTGGTTAAGGAATAGGAGTTGAAAGTAAGATTACTTTAATTCCTATATTATCATTATATGCTTAGAGGTAAAACATTGCATGCTAAATAAGTTTATTTTCATGCGTTATTAACCTCTTTTTATATGTGATTTCAAGATTTCACAGGTATTGTTTGAGTTTTGGTTGAGTTTCAGGTTTCCTAGCTTCGAAACGGTGTAAATCTAGTTTGATGCTACCCCTTTCAAGGAAAATACGAAAGACATAGTCCCTCGGCACCTCACTGTAAAGTGTTTCAAAGTGAAACCCCCAACAGTAAAAAATACTCTTCTCTCTCCTTTCTCATTTAAAAAAAATATTTTTCCCCCTTGTTACCCAACTTATTTACTTAGGATATTTGCATCAAAAAGTATAAATCTTGCACTTAGATCTAGTTCTCAAGTTCCTTTTATCAGATCTAGTAAGCATTGTTCATCCATTTTGAAAAGATCTGGCATAAAGAAATTAGATTTTGCATGGTATTTTCAGTGAAATCTATCGCTTGCATGCAATAACTGTTTCTTTCAAGTATTAAAGTTATATTTAGCATAGAAGTGGAAATCATATTGGCTGCCCAAAAGGAAAGCCAAGATCCCAAGGAAAGCTTGCCTTCCTTGGTTCCTTTTTGCACATTTTTTCAACTTTTTTAACTTAGATTTTTTTGGGTAGTTTTTGTGTTGTCCAAAGACACTTCTAAAGTGTTTTTGGACACTTTTTACCAAACTTTGCTTGCTGGGTTTAGCAGGTCTGTTCGAAAAGAGGAGGATATGCTGCACAAAAACCAATTTTTGGACCATCCAAAGCTTCAAGGAAGTTCCCCCTTCAGCCGGGCTTATTTTCTTACTATTTTGTAAGCCTTTGGATCCTAGATAACAAGGACTAACGTGCATTTCTTCTAAAGTTTTGTAACCGATTAATAAAAGAGATCCAAAGTAGGCTCTTTCGAGCCCACTCCCCATCCCCCCTGGGGAGATTTTGCGTTTTTGTGGTTTTTGCATTTTTCACTATTTCGTCAGTTTAGTTGTGTTTTGCAGCATCGTATACTTTAAATCATAGTAGAAAAAATCGGCATCGGCAAAAAATCGGCGAGGGTCCAGAAAACATCTTCTTGGCAACATCGGCGAAAAAATCGGCAAACTGCGGCAAGCATTAAAAAATGCAAATTTTGTACTTCAACAGGGTCAAAATTTCCTTACCGATTTTTCCCCTATTTGCCGATTTTTCCCTATTTTTCCTGATTTTTTCCGATTTTCCCGATTTTTTCCCGATTTTTCCCGATGTTTGCCGATTTTTCGCGATGCCCGATTTTTTGAAAAAATCGCGATTTTTTCGGGCCGAAAAATGATAAATCGGCAGCCAGAAAAAATCACGATTTTTCGGGACATCGCCGAAAAATCAGCGATTTTTTCCACTATGCTTTAAATCACAAGCATTCCGTATTTTTCATTTCAAAGTAACAATATTACTTAACCCACAACTTATCGATTGACCTGAAAGGAGAAAGAGATGCGTGGTAGGACTAATTAAAAAATTTGTGAAGTTTTTCTTGAATTTTCTTTTTATCTAAAATTAACCCCTCCTCGCTTTCTCGATTGAGGTCCATGTGGAACAAAAGAGGTTCCTGGAGGGTTTTCTTTTTAACAAAGAACACAAAGTTAAAATACTTAAAACATTACAAGACTCTGTAGTGTATGCTCTGCACTGGCTGCGGTTGGTCCAAACAGTCGGTTGCATCAAAAGTAGCCTGGGTGACTAGAATAATTAGTTTTCACATTTCAATAAACCTCCCTTGGCGAAAATCCAATGCCTCGAATTAAGTCGTTGCGGTGGCAGATTACCCAAAGGAAGCAGGAATAACTGGTTAGTGACCTCGAGACACAGTTAGGCTACACCCGTGTGGTGTAGTGTTGAACATCATCTCAGACACTCCAACCAGCCTACATATTCCTTGTGGGTAGCTGTATCAGTTAAGGGTTTTGGACATACGCCCCATACCCGCTAGGTATATTGGGAGTCCCCTTCCCCCCTAAGTTTAATCAACTCATCCCATATTAACTTAAAATTTGACCAAGAGTACTTGCAACATTTCTTTCTGCAATACAACAACATTTTCATTTGTGGACTCCATTATTGGCACTGGTCTCTTTTTTGATATCATCATATGTTTCTGCATGCTTTGCTTATCAAGTATTAATCTTTATGCTGTTGTGGTTTAATCAATATTGCAAGTATCTTGTGTTAAATTTGTTTATCAAACTCCTAAATAACTCATTCATCACCATAAAACACTAAAGTCGTAACAACCTTAGCTATTGATAGGGTCTACCTCCCTTGGCTTCGTTAGGAGTTGGCCTAAACAGAGGAGTCAAGAACAAGGTGACAACCTTGACTCGAGACTTGCCCCCAAGGACACACAAAATGGCTTGAAGATTTCTGCCACGTCCCCCCGCCAGGTGTGTGAAAGGCGGCAACATTTTCTTGCGTCGTTTCTTGGGATAAATCTTTTTATTCCCGGAGTACGACTTTTGTTTTCTTCTTTTTTGTTTTTTCTTTGTTTGATGAATGCTTAGTGTACATCTTTAGTTTTCATCTGGCGACTCCATTGACTTTTTTCAATTTTTTATTTTTTTACAAAGAATAAAATATTTTTGTGAGAGTCGTTAAATGTATATTTTTATTCTTACATGGCGACTCCATTTAAGGGATAAAACCCTTGTTTTCACAAAAACTGTTTAGATTGATTGTGTGTAGGTGAGCCCGTAACAGTAAAATTTAAAGCTCGGCTCCTTTTTTCAGTCTAGACATTCTCCATGATTATTGATTCTTGATTATTGATTGATTATGTGTAGGTGAGCCCGTAACAGTAAAATTTAAAGCTCGGCTCCTTTTTTCAGTCTAGACATTCTCCATGATTATTGATTCTTGATACGGATATTAAAAGAATAGAAACTGCTGCTCGAGTTTCCCATGATTGTCCTCCCATTGCTTTCTGTAGAATCCTTGGCTTTCCTAATCGTCTCGTTAGTGAAAGGACATCTACTCCCCTTCCAGGCTTTCGGGGGGATGATACTGATCACTCAACCAGATTCCATGTTATGATTTTTCTCTCACATATGAGTAAATACAACATTCGACATGAGGATCATATGATGGCAATGTTTGCTCATTCTTTGCAAGGGGATGCTTCATGTTGGCTTTATGAGTGTTTTCCTTAGAAATCTATTACTTCCCTTGCAAATTTCTTTGAAATATTTTCGAGGTAGTGGCATTATGATGGAAATGATATTGAATCATTCAATGCTAAATCATTCATTAAGACCAATTTGAAGTACTTCTTTCTTTGGAAAGAATTTCATAGGGAAGATCCTAAGATATCTAGTATCAACATGTTGTACAACACCCAACATTCACAAATCCATGATGATTCCATTGAGTACGTGCATGAAGAGCCATTAATTGAAAAAATTGTTGAAGACCCTCCTCATGTAACATAAACAGAGAATAGTGATGATTGAGAATGTTTTCATGATTATTTCAATGATGAAGATCACATTTGTACTCCAGATCTACCTCAAGATGAAATCATTATAGAATCTTATAGTGAAACTTATGATGAAAACCATAATGTGCATGATGGGACTCTTACTTGTTCTCCATATAATGATGATACTCTGGAAGGTTTACTGCCTTGTGACCTTTTTTCTGAAGAAGATGAGTATGAAAATGAGGACAAGTATAACCTGGAGCATGATACAAGTGACGGAGACTCCCTTATGTCTGACAAAGATGTTGATGAGGATTCCTGACATTCATGGAAAATCCAGTCTATGACATATCTAAGGAGAAAAATAATGAGCCAAAAACTTTTGATGGTTTTGTTGATAGTCCTGTCTATGGCATATCTAAAGGAGAGAACATGGATCTTATGGCCTTGGGAAATTTTGATATGGAAGAGGAGTATGCAGTTTATCCATATGATCAGTCTGAGCCATAAATTAGTATCAATAATGAAGACAAAGGGAAGCAAAACAGTCAAGAACTTGATACCAGCGATGAGGAATCTATCAACATCTGACATATATGGGGAGGATGACTATTCGACTTTTATTGAAAATCCAACTTATGAGAATTTTGAAAATCTTTTTGAAAATTCCATCTATGATATGTCTAGCGAGGAGAGTGTTTATTCTGAGACTTATGAAAGTTGTAAAGAAGAGCATTCAGAATTTTCATATGATCAGTCAGGGTTATATTTGAGTATCTGTAACAAGGACTTGGAGAAGCAATGTAGTGAAGAGTCAGATTGGGTGCAACTAATTGAAGATTTTTTCCAGCCTTCGTCTTCACACTCAAATGTTCCTTATGATATGGAGCAGTTTGGGGCTTACATACAGAGTTATGAGCTGATAAGCCCTTTGGATGAGCATGATGATCTGCCTCATGATACAGATATTTACATCAGTCCTATCCAATTTTGGATAGAAGAAGCCTGCAAGAGCTCGATGACCTTCTCCATGATTATAATTTCTTGTCAAACCCTCCCATCTTGAAGTTTCATGGAGGTTTGCATTTCTTGAATAATGTTTCCTTGCTTTGGCTGGTAACCAAAGACAAGGAATTTTTTTTTATGTTAATAAGATGCTTAGGTGGTTTACATTGGATTTATGATTACACCTAACATTTTTTATATCATGCTTAGAGTAGGAAAATAAGCTCCTTAAAGTGAGCATTTACTTTCTGTATTTCTGTTATGTACTTAGGTATAATAAAACTTTTTTTTCATTAGTTAGCTACATTTATTTTGTTTGAATAAAGCAACTTATTAGTTCATTTGGATTTTATATAGAGTTGGTGCTACTAAGGTTTTCTTGCCAAGTTGATATGTTTTTATAGTTTATATAAACCAAAGATTCTAGTGTTCTCGTATCCTCTCCTTGCCTTAAGACCAAATCGAGCACACATCTCGCAGTTGGAGCCAGATGTTACCACCTAAGTTGTACTTGGTGGCTTTTCCAAGCGAGCCGACGAAGTAGAACAAGCACACTTGTTCATGATCAAAGTTCAGAAGTTCGCCAGGATTTTTCTGGGAGTCAGTTCGAAATTTTTTGTAACACATGTTCATATCCCCTTGAGGAAATTGTAAAAAATGTCCTAGCATATAAATTTTTATAAAAGGATCGGCTTCCCATACTTGAGCATCAAGCCGACTAGCCCAGAGTGTTTTTTCCCTTGGTTATTATTGGTTGTTGAACAAACGACTAATAATTTTTGAGTTTTTCACTCACACCTCCAAAGTTGGGGTAGTCGTCTTGGTGGTTCGGCCTTAGGGGGTTATTAGAGCCTTCGTGTGAGTGTTTTTCAACATGCTAGGCATTCATATTGAGTCGTATGGACATGTGCTAGGTCCCCCTAGAGTTTTGTCTGATTCCCATAATTTTTTTTTCCCGTAAACTTAGGCTATTTTTTAATAGTCTAATTGGAAAATTTGGAAATGTAATAAAAGTGTGGTTAGGGATCGGATTTTTCCATGGGGTCTCGTTTTCTAACTCAGAGCACCCGTTTAACTCAAAAACCCACTTTTCCTAAGTTTTAAGTGATAAATTTATCACTTAATTTAAAAATCACCAAAAAATCAAATTTATTAATTAAAAGATAGAAATAATTAATAAATGGAGAATATTCCCAATTTCCTAAATTAGTGGAAAATGCTTTGATTTGACTGAAATTAGTTTCTCTCCGCTTCTCTGATTTAAGGCAAGACATCTCCTTGATTAAAGCGTCGGCTTTAGTGTTGATTGAGGCTACTACGAGTTTGCCAGATTAAGGGGAGGTTTTTCTCCTTAGAAGGGGCCATAATTGCTCATGTGGCACTCATCTGACATGTTTTGCAGATCCCAAAGAGGGGTTGTGCCTACCTCTTGAGCGGTGGCACATTTTTCTTGAGTGTAACTCCCTCTAACTCACCCAAATCAAGGGATAAACTCACTCTCAATCTCAAATTCGCCCTCAGTCTTCTTTAGTTGGCAAACGCCTTCCTTTGTGTCTCTCCGGCTATAAATAAAGCCTCTACCTCTGTCACAAACTAGTTTGGTTTGGAGTAAGAGAGTGCATGCTGTTGTAACCTATATGTGTTAGGATTATTAATCCTCCCTTGATCATACTGTCTATTAGATTAATTTTGCCTAACTTAGGAACCTTAATTAATTAATTGGGTCCAGTTGACCTAATGGGGCCATATGTACCAGTCACTGGAGTGTGGGGAACACTGCTAAAGCTTAACTGCCAGTTACTGCATGTGCATGCATCAGTTTGGGCGCCTCCTAGACCAATCCCTACATTTTAGGAGCCACTGGGAGTCCCGACACCAACCTACTTCAGTTAGTTGGAGTTAGTATTAGTTAGTCTCAGTTAGCCCTCAGTTACTTTTAGTCAGTTCACAAACAGTTAGCTAGTGCATGTCTTGCATTGATGCATGTGGAGTAGGCACCTTTGCCCACCTACCACACTCAGTTGCATTGAGTTAACTAGTTGTCACTGTTTGTTGAGTTGGTTGGACATGTGGGAGTTGATTTTGGATTCCGATATTGATTGAGAGACCATGAGTTTGAGATTCAGTTAGATACAGTCATATCCACTTGGGAGATTCGAATTCATACCCCATGCATTCTAATTCTTTCCTATGTAAACTATTTTAACACCGGATATTATTATTGTGAATGATACTGTAAATTCTTGCTACAAACATTATTAAAACTATCTTCTTGAAGATGTAAATGGCATTCAAATTCTAATATGGTATCAGAGCCTTCTCAGGAAGGCTTCATGCTTGTTTCTCCCCATCGAACATCAGAAGCAGGTCGGTTTCTATAGAAGTCCCCTATGATGATTTGCTAGATTTGGATTTATTCAGAGTAGCAGAGAGGGTGTGACGGACCCTGAAAACATGTTCATGTCGGGAGGAAAAGCATGATTCTAACTGTTCATATGTTTTAGTGTGTTATTGTAATGAAATTGACAGGTGCTATGTAGCTTGTGTGAAGTATTTGCAGTGTTCCAGCCGGAGCAATTATGAGTTCTCAAACTCCTGAACCATGGATCCTCACAACTTCCAATTATCTTGATTGGGGGATTGATATGCAGCTGGCCTTACACAAGCATGGCTACCACGGGATCATACATGAATGGAAGCCGAAGCCTCATCAACTGGTAGAGTGGAACAAGTTTCGGAACAGTTGTGATGAAGCATTCGAGTACTTATGTACTTATATTTCCAGAGATCTCCTCTTTCACCTAGAAGGCTTGAGGACTTCCAGAGAAGCCTGGGAGAAGCTTGATAGCTTGTTTAACAAACAAGATGAGCTTCAGGGACACATTCTGGAGAATGAGTTGGTATCTTTACATCCCAGCAATTTCGAGACTATTTAGCAGTTCTTTACTAAATTCAAGTCTCTGGTACTTCAATGCAGATAGTGCAGAATAGAGCAGAAGGATGAGCAGAATGTCCTTTCCATACTCAGCAAACTTGGCCATGAGTATTTTGTATTTGTTTCCATATTTCATTCCAAGCGGGAAAGATTTCCTGATTGGAAGGTTCCTTCCTTAGATTCTTTTTCCGAGGCCTTAATCAAGGAGCAAGACAAATTGATGAGAATGGGAGTCATCAAGACTTCCAAAGATCAAGCTCTCCTAGTTTTTGACTCTTCGAAAGCGCAAGCAAAGGGGAAATCAAAGAAGAAGGAGCCAAAGGCAGCTGATTCGAAGTGTAAACAAAATAAGTGAGCTTCCGAAGGGGCCTCAGGCTCCAAGAAGAAGAAATTTGAGAAGAAACTATGTCCATACTGTGAAAAAGGGTACCATCTTGAAGAACATTGTATGAGGAAGCAACTTGATGAGATGACCGCTCTTCTCAAGTAGCATAACATTGCTTCCCCACAGAGAGCAAAGAAGTCAATGGACATGAAAGATGTCATGCTTTGAAAGCATGACTACCTCGGTCTATAGCCTATTTGATTGATTCTGGAGCCTCCAATCACATGGTGGCCTCTAAGGATCTCTTCTCCTCTCTCAATATCAATGAAGGACCCACTATTCACATGGGAGATGATTCCCAGATTCCAGCAGCAGGAAGAGGAACCATTAGAGCGAAGCATGGTGTGTTCAGAGATGTCCTATATGTGCGCTCTCTTGCAACTAATCCGTTGTATGTTTACCAGATGAATCACACCGACTCACCAAAGCAAGTGGTGTTTGGACCTGATTCAGTGGAGATCACAAAAGTCTCAATTGGGGAGCTTGTAGCGAAATGAATTGCTGATCATGCCTCCAAGGCATATATTTTTCCTCACTTCATGCCATACATAGTTCCAGCGTCACCTCAGCTTTCATTCGAAGTTGATGAAGGTATAAACATTCCTTCTCTTCCTATTGCAGTTTCAGTTTCAAATCTTGACATTTCAGATTCAGACTCAGAAGAGGAGTCATCCTAGTATGATCCAGACATTGAGCTTACACCTCAAAGGGATTTAGATCCAGATCCAACATCTACCTCATTCCAGCAGCCTAAATGGGCTAAGCAGCTCATAGAAGCAGCTGGAGATGGTGCTGGGGATCCATATGACAAAAGAAGAACGAGGTCCCAGTATTAGAAGGAGAGTGTTGCATTGTCTCACACAGATCCTCTTCTTCCTGAGAGATGTTTTATGATACTTGGGGCAAATCCTCAATCGTTCAAGGAGGCTTGCCATGATCTTAGATGGCAAGCAACCATGGATGAGGAGTTTGATTCGCTACACGACAACCAGACCTGGGAACTTGTCTCCTTACCTCCAGGAAGGAAGTTGGTACAGTGCAAATGGATCTACAAAACCAAAATAGATGCTGATGGGACCACAACCAAGTACAAGGCTCGGTTGGTGGCAAAAGGGTATTCATAGGTCCAAGGCTTGGACTACAATGAGACATTTGCTCCAGTAGCTAGAATGGACTCCATCAGGCTGGTATTGACCATTGCTGCTTCCAAGAGATGGAAAGTACATCACATGGATGCATAGTGGAAAAAATCGGCATTGACAAAAAATCAACGAGGGTCTAGAAAACATCTTCTCGGCAACATCGGCAAAAATCGACAAACCACGAAAAGCATTAAAAAATGCAAATTTTGTACTTCAATGGGGTCAAATTTGCTTACCGATTTTTTCCCTTATTTGTCGATTTTTCCTGATTTTTCCCGATTTTTCCTCAATTTTTTCCGATTTTTCAGGACATTGCCAAAAAAAATCGCAGCCAGAAAAAATTGTGATTTTTTGGGACATTGCCGAAAAATCGGCTATTTTTTCCATTATGCATGGATGTGAAGAGTGCCTTCTTCCATGGTGATTTGGAGGAAGAGATTTATATGAAACAACCTGAGGGGTTTATTGATGATCCTTCCTTAGTCTGCAGACTGAGGAAATCACTATATGGACTCAAACAAGCCCTAAGGGCATGGTACTCCAAGATGGATGCGTTCCTCATCTCTTAGAAGTTTGAAAGATGCAAATCTGATTGTGATGTCTACATGAAGAAGAAGGAGGGGTTCTTGCTTCTAGAGTTGTATTGTATGTGGGTGACTTGCTCATTACCAACAGCTTTGCAGTTGGATTGAGCAGCATCAAGTCTGCTCTTAATAAAGCATTCGCTATGACTGACTTAGGACTGTTAAGACAGTTCATTGGTCTCGAAGTAAGTCAAAATACTTTGAGAATCATGATCTCACAGTCCAGGTATTCATCATACATGCTTAAGAGATTCCACATGGAGGACTGTAAAGCAGCCCCCTGTCCTTTTCTATCAGGCATCAGGCTTGAAGAAGGTGGTTCCACACCTTTGGTGGACAACACTCTCTACAGACAGCTCATTGGAAGCCTTCTGTATCTCACTCATTTGAGACCAGACATATCCTATGCTGTGAGTGCTGCTGCTAGGTACATGCAGGAGCCACATGAGCTGCATTGGAAGGAAACAAAGAGGATCTTGCACTATGTGTAGGGTACTATTGATTATGGGATCCACTATGTTGCTGGAGCACAATTGGATCTCACAGGCTTTATAGACTCAGAATGGGAAGGAGATGGAAATGATAGGAAATCCACTTCGGGTTTTGTATTCATGATTGGATTTGGGCCAAATTGTTGGTCCAACAAGAAGCAAGCATCACTTGCACTCTCTTCAACAGAAGCAGAGTATCGACGAGCTGTGAATGCAACTATTCAGGCAGTTTGGTTGCATGGCATCTTGACAGAGTTTGGGATTCGGACTTCACCTACAATAGATCTTTATTGTGACAACTAGAGTACAATCAAGATCTCTAGTGATCCTGTTCAGAAGCAGAGGACAAAGCACATAGAGGTTCACATGCACTACATTTGGGAACTGGTGCATGACAGAACCATCACACTGCTCTACCGTCCGGCAGAGGATCAGATTGCAGATATTTTTACCAAGTCTTTTACTGAAAAGAGATTTGCCTTTCTCAGGTCTCCTTTGGGCATTAAGGCTTGATTCTCAGTTCCTATTTGAGGATTTTTTTCCCAAGAGGTTATCCTACCTCATTTGTATTATGTCTCTTAGATTGTATATTGGGTGACCTATGGTCTTGTTACCAGGGCCCACAGTTGTCCAAGTTAGGATTCAGGGGGGGTGTTAGGATTATTAGTCCTCTCTTGATCATACTGCATATTAGATAAATTTTGCCTAACTTAGGAACCTTAATTAATTAATTAATTGGGTCCACTTGACCTAATGGGGCCACATGTACCAGTCACTGGAGTGTGGGGAACACTGCTAGAGGCTAACTGCCACCTACTGCATGTGCATGCATCAGTTTGGCTGCCTCCTAGACCAATCCCTACATTTTAGAAGCCACTAGGAGTCCCAACACTAACCTACTTCAGTTAGTTGGAGTTAGTACTAGTTAGTCTCAGTTAGCCCTCAGTTACTTTCAGTTAGTTCACAAACAGTTAGCTAGCACATGTCTTGCATGGATAATCCATGGATGCATGTGGAGTAGGCGCCTTTGCCCACCTACCACACTCAGTTGCACTGAGTTAACTAGTTGTCACTATTTGTTGAGTTGGTTGGACATGTGGGAGTTGATTTTGGACTCTGATATTGATTGAGAGACCATGAGTTAGAGATTTAGTTAGATACAGTCATATCCACTTGGGAGATTCAAATTCATACCCCATGCATTCAAATTATTTCCTATGTAAACTATTGTAACACTGGATATTATTATTGTGAATGATACTGTAAATTCCTGAGCAATACTTGTCCGTTTCTTGTGTGGTTTGTTTTGTTCAGTTTGTATCTTCATTCTCCATTCTTTTGCTGCAAACATGATTAGAACTATTTGCTTGAAGATCTAAATGGCATTCAAATTCTAATAATATGCTATTGCTATTTTTTGTGGAATAAAAGAAAGCTTTGGAGGCTAGTGGTGGTGTGCTTTATTGTGTGGATTCAGAGTATCATGCATTATTGAGGTAAAAAACTGTATTTTTCCAATTTTTATGCATTACTTATGGTTTAGATCTTGCCTATGATGGTTTCTCCGAACTGGTAGGAATAAAAGTTGAAAGTAAGATTACGTTAATTCTTATATTATCATTATATGCTTAGAGGTAAAACATTGCATGCTAAACAAGTTTATTTTCATGCGTTATTAACCTCTTTTGAGTTTTGGTTGACTTGCAGGTTTCCTAGCTTTGAAACGGTGTGGGTCTAGTTTGATGCTACCCCTTTCAAGGAAAATATGAAAGACATAGTCCCTCGGCACCTCACTGCAAAGTGTTTCAAAGCGAAACCCCCAGCAACAAAAAATACTCTTTTCTCTCTTGTTTCTCATTCTAAAAATTATTTCTCCCCCTTGTTACCCAACTTGTTTATTGCACTTAGATGTAGTTCTCAAGTTCCTTTTATCAAATCTAGTAAGCATTGTTCATCCATTTTGAAAAGATCTAGCATAAAGAAATTAGTTTTTGCATGGTATTTTTAGTGAAATCTATAGCTTGCATGCAAGAACTGTTTCTTTCAAGTATTACAGTTATATTTAGCATAGAAGTGCAAATTATATTGGTTGCCCAAAAGGCAAGCCAAGATCCCAAGGAAAACTTGCCTTCCTTGGTTCCTTTTTGCACCTTTTTTCAACATTTTTAACTTAGATTTTTTGGGTAATTTTTGTGTTGTCCAAAGACACTTCTAATGTGTTTTTGGGTAGTTTTAACTAAACTTTGCTTGCTGGTTTTTAGCAGGTCTGTTCAAAGAGAGGAGGATACGCTGCCCAAAAACCAAATTTTGGTCCATCCGGAACTTTGAGGAAGTTCCCCATTCAGTTGGGCTCCTTTTCTTACTATTTTGTAAGCCTTTGGATCCCAGATAACAAGGACCAAAGTGCATTGTTTCTAAAGTTTTGTAACTTATTAATAAAAGAGATCCAGAATAGGTTCTTTTGAGCCCACTCCCCATCCCCCTTGGGGGGATTCAACTTTTTTTGTGGTTTTTTGCATTTTTCACTATTTCTTCAGTTTAGTTGTGTTTTGCAGCATCGTATACTTTAAATCACAAGCATTCCATATTTTTCATTTTAAAGTAACAATACTACTTACCCCACGACTTATCGATTGACCCGAAAGGGGAAAGAGATGCATGGTAGGACTAATTAGAAAATTCGTGAAGTTTTTCTTGTATTTTCTTTTTATCTAAAATTAACTCCTCGCTTTCCTGATTAAGGTCTATTTGGACCAAAAGAGATTCTTGGAGGGTTTTCTTTTTAACAAAGAACACAAAGTTAAAATCCTTAAAACTTTACATGACTCTGTTGTGTATTCTCTGCACTGGCTGTGGTTCGTCCGATCAGCGAGCTGCATCAAAAGCAGCGTGGGTGACCAGAATAATTAGTTTTCACATTTCAATAAACCTCCCCAGGAGAAAATCCAACGCCTTGAATTAAGCCGTTGCATTGGCAAATTACCCAAAAGAAGCAGGAACAACTGGTTAGTGACCTCGAGACACAGTTAGGCTACACCCTTGTGGTGTAGTGTTGAACACCGTCTTAGAGACTCCAACCAGCCTACATATTCCTTGCAGGTATCCATATCGATTAAGGGTTTTGGACATACTTTCCGTACCCCCTGGGTATATTGGGAGTCCCTTTCCCACCTAAGTTTAATCAACTCATCCCATATTAACTTAAAATTTGACCAAGAGCACTTGCAACATTTCATTCTGCAATACAACAATGTTTTCATTTTCGGACTCCATTATTGGCACTGGTCTCTTTTTTGATATCATCATATGTTTTCGCATGCTTTGCTTATCAAGTATTAATCTTTATGCTGTTGTGGTTTAATCAATATTGCAAGTATCTTGTGTTAAATTTGTTTATCAAACTCCTAAATAACTCATTCATCATCATAAAATACTAAATCCTTAACACCATTAGCAATTAATGGGGTCTACCCCCCTTGGCTTCGTTAGGAGTTGGCTTAAACAGAGGAGTCAAGAACAAGGTGACAACCTTGACTTGAGTTAGCCCCCAAGGACACACCGAGTGGCTTGAAGATTTCTACCTCGTCCCCCCCAAGTGTCTGAAAGGCGGCAACAGGAATCCTTCTCATCTTGCTTTGTAATGTTTCTAGGAAGATGCTTGCATGGTTTTGCCACCAGATATGTACGTCAAGGTTAGCGTGGAAAAAATCTTCAAGCCACTGGGTGCAACCATGGGGGCAAGTCTTGAGTCAAGTGCTGCCACCTGATACTTGACTCCTCCGCCTAGGCCAACTCCGAGCGAAGTCAAAGGGGGTGGTCCCTAATAAAGAAAAACTAAGGCTCTAAGCCTATGTTGCGGGGAAGCGCCCTCGCCCCTATCTCTTTGCTCCTAAAGCGCACTCTCGGGAGCGCGATTCCTAATCACTTCCTTCTGGGAGCTATTTTGGGCATCACACTTTTTGTGGAGAAAACTACTCTCTAGTATTTCAGGGAACGACCAGGGAACGATGAAGGAGCATCGCTACCATAGAGCTCCCTCATCACCCCCTGTAGCTCCCAGGAGCAAACAAAGCATTCCCCAATCACTCCCATAGCACTCTCCAACATAACTGTGATGCAGGCAATCAAAACATGGAATATCTTCTCCATTACCCTCAAGAAGGAGGGCTCAAGCAACCCCAACGAAAACCTGCCTTCTAACAAACATGTGAAATAAAATATGAAACAATAATTCAGATGTGGTAAAAAGATTCAGCCCATCGTTTAGGGCTTGCTTCCCTCTCTTTGATGGCTAGAAATTTTTGCATTATATCTCAAACTGAAAGCCTTGCTGTTCCATACAATTTCCAGCTTCTAAAACATATTCTCTACCTGAATTTTCATGTATAAATTGATCAAAGGCCAAAGATGTTAGTGCTTAGAAAATTTCTGTACTTTTAGCCCCATAAAAAGGTTCCATATGCTGGAAAAATCTGTCTTGTTTATGGGAAAACATGGCTGCAAATTCATCATTTGATTTTCTGCATATACCTCAAGAATGTTAGACCATCCAAAGGATAAAAAATATGCATTTTTTGGCCTAGAAATATCACTGTCAGTATGATAGATAGGATCTCCATAATAATTCCAGTGATCCCTATCCCATTTATGATTACCAATAATTAAACCAATCCATTGCATGATCATCAAGGGTCAAGGGAATACATAAAAAACATCATTGTGTCATCTTTATGGATGACATCAATCTGACATATGCTTCATGGAAGATTTGACATATAAGTGGCTTAATCATTGTGTGAATGAAAAACATATGCTATAATCGTCCAGATCCATATGATCAAACTCATTCGGATATCCCAGGATACTTGAGAAATCTAATTGGGGAATCCAAAATTCATCTGAGGACCATGCCACAATTCTTCACTTCAATCGTCAAAATTAGGTGCTGATATAAACTGAAAATGCATAATCACCATATCTCATACCAATCCCAAAACTGTGGAGTCACTATGGTGAGCCCTCAAATATGTGTTGGATGCCCTCACCCCTACAAACAACAATTTTGTTAGTGGGGGAGTTGTTAGATGAGAATGCTATCTTTAAACACAAACCGTCATCAATCAATGTAGTTGATCTATAGAATCTCTGGGAAAATGAATTTGTCTGCAGCATTGATGCCAAAATATTACCTCCCAGACTCTCACTTAAGGTGTAAAAGTCCCATTACAAAGAGAAACCCTAAGGGAATGATGAATGTCATGATAAAGAGCTCGAAATGTAAAAACTCCAGATAAGCTAGGGAAATCAACCCATGGGGATCAGACCTAGCTAAACCATGTCAAATAAATCCACTAGAAAGGTTGGAACCATGTGAAAAGCAGTTACATTCAAATAGTTCTCCAAAAATGTGATTGCAACCATGCCAAGATGTGACCTATATGTAAAGAAACCCCAAAGTGCCAGGGTTCTCATCTGCTAGACTCGTGCATCATCAAAATCATATCTAAACCATGTCTAAGTGCTAAATGGAATTTCAAGTACTAAATGGCATATCGGATTTCTTTGTGCTTATCTATTTTAAATTCAGCAATTGAATGGCTTATTGGTTGTCTTTCTTGTAATTTCAAAAGAACTTTCTGTAGCTTGTGACAATCGGCGTCAAAGAAAATGAATCCTTTTTCTTTGAACATGTCAACTTTTTGATCATGATTATACAATCTTCTTCAATTTCTGCAGGGCGATTGCTGCAGCAAACTCTCCATTTGACTAATCCATCCCAGTCTATGTATCTTGCTCCTATGAGTGGGTGGTAACGACTCGTCACTTTCTTTGATTGGTTTTAATGCCCATTTTATGTACCATGAATTTGGTGTGGTTATAAATCAATTTGTAGCCATTGCTGCTTCATTTAAAATTTTAACAATATATCAATTGAGGCAAATTATAGATGTGCTAGTTTCCAGTGTATATTTCAATGTGTTAAAGATCAACATGAATGAAATCTTATATGTTACTCTTCATTTAGTGGTTAGCATATAGTTACGAGTCACTGCAAGCTATATCAACCTATATAAATGTCTTTACTAAATAACCTATAACAATACCCAAGTCATGTATATCTTGAATAATAAGTTGGCAAATTATTGCTAAATCTAGTGATCATTTTTTCACCTGAAAATCAAATTGGGAAAGGAATATGAACAAATCTATGCTGTTGTGTACAGTGTTGAGTTTTTTCTTGTGATTAAAAATTTACAAACGCTTAGCCAACTAGAAAGAATTCATCTGTTTGTTTTTTCATATTAAGAACTGATGCAGGATTTCAAGTGAAAGTAGAGTACAACAGTCAAGCTTATGCTTTGAATGCACAATACAGAGCCTCTTTTGCAGGGTCTTGGAGCTATTAAAGGCAATTTGTATAGTGTCACTCACTGTAGCCTTGTTGGTATTATAACAGACGAAAATTAATTGGTAACATTTATTGATTATATAACATTTGTTCTTGTGTTTAGGTTTGACGCAGGAGGCAAAGAGTTGTTTGGTTTGCGGTCTTTCAGATTGCTTGAATCCTGGTATGTCATTCATTTATTCAGTGGATATTAACAGTCCATAATAAGTGGCTATGCTTAAGGTAACCTGTAAAGTAGATGGTAAATATAAGGCAAAATAAGAGGTGCTAGATTGGAACCTATAGTGACCCAAAAGCAAACCCTTTTGAACAAATATATGGCATAATATGTACATAAATTCTAGAATCTATGAAAAGTTTCAAAAGTACTGGTATGCAATCTGGAATTGTTCATATTTCGAAATGGCAATGGTCAACTTCTAAGGAAAACAAAAGATGTATATGAATATATATTATACATAGATGTCTATGGCTGTGTGAAATCCACAATGTATACAATCTACGCTTAAAAGAAACTTCGTACATGGAAGAACAAGAATCATCAGCATCAAAATGAAAATAAATAAAAACGTAAGAAGGGGGTTTTCATTATCATAAAATATACCTCATTCATTATGGAAACAAAGGAATGAGACATGAGAAAAGATTCAAATGCCAAAACAAATGTTGATAGGGATAAAGCATTGCTTTTTGACCCAGAAAAGGATTGGCATTGTTACCTCTGGATTTAGATTGCACATATGCCATTATGGCATTTTTCTTATGATGATGATCATATTGTCATCATAGAACTAGACAATGCTGCTGAGACAGATCATTCATGTCCGCTCTATACGTCCATGTATAGAATGGATCCAATGTCTTGCTACTTAAGGAATTGAGTTATTCTGGATATTTCCCTCTGCTGAGTTGTGGGCTGGCATCAATGATTCACATTTTATTTGGAATATTCTAATCAATAATCTGCTTTGTGTAATGAAATTTTTAAAAGAGGTAATTTGCTAAATCTCAATCAGTTGTTGGACTTTGGCACAGCTTAGGACCTGCAGGGATGACTGGCATCGATCGCCTCTTAAGTTTTGTAATCACAAGAAGCCTTCAATGTGCACTAATTGATCTACACAACCAGGTTTGCCTCTCATATACATTTATGCCTAGCAAATAATTGATTCAAGTGCTCCTTTTTGCTTTATTCTCCTCTGGCGTTTAAAAAGCTTGGAATGTTTTACGAAATTCTATCTTAAAACAGAGGACTGGTTAATATTTCTCATTATTTTTTATATATGAATATTTTTTGTTGAATTTAGAAAAGTCTATTTTTTTGTGAATGTCAGATGGACATTTCCAAAGGAAAACCATGTTTTATATGTATCCGTGAAGCCTAGTGGAATAAGTGAGAGTCAACAATTAAGCAAAAGATTATAGGGTGTTAGCCATCATTCAAACCCAGGCCAAATATGATATGTATTATTGAGCATTCAAAACTCACCAACAGTCTAATTTAAAACTTGGATGCTTTTCATAAGCATTAAGAACTTGATTTAGCTAGTAATTTAATTGATGTTTGTGTTGCAGCTGGGTAAAAGCTATCTGGAGCAACTTGGAAGTCTGGATGCTGCATTAGCTCCACCTGCTTCAATTCCTCATTTGGGCATTTCTGTTTATAAAAAGGTTATATCTCACATAGACAACAAATCAAGAGGCCTTATTTTGTGATAGACATGTTGGAAGATTACAATTTCTCTTGCCTACAATATATTTGAAAATTTCTTATTTTGTTATTGCTAAAAGGAAGTCTCTAGACAAGAAGGGCTGACCTTTTCTCCACTAAAGATTTTTAATTTATACGGGAAACTTTTTCTGCTTGGTTGCAAGGAGTGTACCACTATATAAGACAGCCACATGGGCTTTTCTCTCTTCCATTTTAGTAGATTTCCTCAGGCTAATCCAAGCAATCAACATTTCATGCATTAATGGCAGAGATAATTGGTTGAAAATGGTCCTCACCCATATATATACATTTGATGCAATAATGGTAGACAGAATTGGTTGAAAATGTCCCTGCCCCCCCCTCCCCCCCTCACACACATCCTTCTTTTCTCATATGAAAGCATCAATTTTTATAATAAGACTTAATGCTCAGTCTCTATTTTAAGTGCCTTTTGATCAGTTAGTGTGTTAAGTGTCCTTTGTTTTCCATGCATACAGCAAGACTTTGGAGTCAGCCTACTTTCTATTTTAGCTCAAATTAGCCTAGATTTTCTTATTAAAACATATTTTATTTGTGTGGTTATATGCTGTTATATAAAATATCACATAAAAAATCCATAACCTAGCTCAATCTTTACATTAGTAACAAGTCCTATTCATGGTCGTAATAACTCTCTTTGAGGGAGTCATTGCACACTGTGGTCAAATTATCTTGTGAAGACTGCTGATTCGAAAATTGGCTTCTTCAATTGGTTTGTTTGAACATTTTATCAGGGACTGCTTTGTTTATTATTTGCACCCTTTGGTTCTTCGATAAATTATTTATATAGGATCATGTATTTTTACTCAATTCTCTTCAAAAATGATTTAGTTAGGTAGTATATTTTTATATTTGGATAATGCTTTAATTAACAAACTAATAGAAAACTAGATGGGTTTTGAGTGAGGTGGTGGATGTATTTTGTAGGTGATTAGGATGTTCTGTTTCAGAATCGTGAATTGTTTAAAGTATGTGTGAGAGCGCATCTTCCAGTAAATACTAAATAGAGATCTATTTGGTTGGACTCTTAAATATATTGCCTATGATCTTAAATTATCTTGGCATGCGACGAAAGTCTTGACCCTTTGTATAGTTATGTCCTGGATTATGCTCTTTCCATGTTGTCTTTGCATTTTTTTAATTGTTATTACATCCACTCCAGTTTTTTAATTGAACTTTTAATGTCTACTTCAAAATTTGCATGATCAAGATTGATATGAATTAGAGGTTCTTGGTAATACATTGTTTGAGCAATCTTATGCCTGATTTTAAATGGATGGTATCATTATTTGGGAATCGTCAATACAATGTATCACCATGACCATCAGGGCTTAACACCATCCTTTAAGATTACCAATGTTCCTCCGAAGCAAGTTATCCCCACAAGCAAGCAACTGACCTCCAAGTAGCCACCATGAAGAAGTCACCAAACTTCATAGGTCTCCAATGCTCCAAGGAAGAAATCCACGCAAGCACCAAGATGAGGTCTAGCAATCAATGAGCAAGTCAAATCCAATGTGTAAGTCCATCACAAAACAACCAAGGGTTGTCCATACACCATGCACCCGACATCACATGAAGCATGCCCAAGCATGGTGTAAACACTTTTGGAGTAACCCTAAAAGCCAACACTCCCTCTTTATGAGGAAAATGTTTTCACCAACACTAATCTTATCCCCCAACATCTCAAACTTCTCTTTGGCTAAGGGCTTCATCAAGATGTTAGTGACCTACAACTATGTGAAAATATTGTGAGATTTTCAATAGACGTGTGGACATGGATACACATTAATAAGAAAGCCTGGATTTATACATTCTTTAGATGATGCTGCATCTCATTACATAGTACGAGAGAGGAATATGTTACATAACTCCCAAATACTTAGCTGTTATCAACTATAGTAATGACTACATTAAATGCCCCAATATTACATCACTTTATTAGTCGACATTTATCATTCATCTAAGTCCTAAGTTCTTATGACCGCTGTCTCCAACACGCTCCCATAATGTTCATTTACATGCTTGTTCAAAATAAAAAGAAGCAAAAGTTTTGGACAATTAAGGTGTTTGAACTTTGTACTCCACAAGATAAGATCTTCAAAACAGCAAGTGGAAGTGGATCTCTAAGTTACTTAAGAAGGATCAAGACTTTAAGTGGGATGATGAAGGTCAATGGACATTCAACTTGATAAAACAAGCCATTGCTTCTGCCCCTATCTTAGTCAATCCTGATTACTAGAAAGACTTCCAAATCTTCTGTTTTTCTTTTGAGGATACAATTGTTCGGGTATTATTACAAAAGAATGATCTAGGCGTAGAGAAATCCATAGCTTTCATGAGCATAACTTCTTAGAGATGTTGAATTGAAGTATACCTTAATGGAAAAGCAAGCTTATGCACTTGTGCAATTATTGAAACACTTGAGAACAAATGTGTGTTACTCCAAGATTATGTAGCAGGGAAATAGAGGACCTAGATTAAATGGCTGCATCTTGGAGAATATTGCTATAATACTACACACCATATGTCTATTGGAATGACTCCTTTCAAAGCATTGTATGGCTATGAGGCATTAGATTTTGCAAACTTAGTCTCTGGGGGCAGTAGAGCACCGAAAGTGAAAGATTGGATCCAGGATAGCTCGGATATTCTCAAGATACTTAAAGAAAATCTACAGACAACACAGAACCAACAAAAATTGTACGCAGAAAGACACATGATCGAGCGCAGTCTCAAGGTGGGAGACTTGGTATACCTGCGACTATAGCCTTATAGACAATCATCACTCAAGAAAAAGGCAGCAAAGAAACTGAAGCCTCGTTTCTATGGTCCTTACAAAATAATTAGAAAGGTTGGCGAAGTGGCTTTCGAGCTCGATCTTCCTAAGGAGAGTAAAATCCATAATGTGTTCCATGTCTCAAGTCTTTAGAAAATAGTGGGACAACAGATCACTCGATCTACTGAGCTACCTCCATTGAATGACAAAGGGCTCCTAGTGTTGATTCAAGAAAAAATTCTACAGGTTCGAGAAAGAAAATTAAGGAACAGGGTAATCCGTGAATACTTGGTACAATGGAAAGAATTACCCATTAAAGATGCTACATGGGAAGGAGAACATGTATTGCAACATCCTGGCTTACAGTTGCTTGAGGACAAGCAATTTTGAGCAAGGAGGATTGTAATGTTCTCTTTTAATTAAGCACCAAAGACATCCGTAAACCTATTTAGTTCCCATAGGTTTGAGCAGGTATTGATAAAAAAAAGGGAATTGACTGAGGACTAATAGTACCGATAGCAGAAAGATCGGTACTTCAATGTTATCAACCCATCAATAGAATTAAAGAGTCCACCAGAGCAGTTATACTGTTATCAACAAACATGTAGAGCATGCGAGCCTTAATTGACTTTGCATGCAACATGCTACAATCAGGTTGCATGCATGCAAAATCAAGTCATGCAACCTCAACTATAAAAAAGAAGGCAAGTTGAACCCTAAAAGTTATCCAATGTATTATTCACTTTTGAGAATTGGTTTCAAGAGCTCAACAAGCAAGTTGGGGTTGAGGGCGTGAGTCTTGTTATCACGAATCTTGTAGTTGACCTGTAGGGTGATCCTATCCAGGATGGCAGAGGGAAAGGCATATAAAGTCACGACCTACGATATCCAAGTCCTTTGAAAGAACTCAGATGTCATGCCAGTCAATGATATCGACACTCCGGACTCATTGAAAATACTAAGCCCAAGGGGGTGTCCCTATAACCAAGAACCCTAATAATAAGGAAAACAAGTGAATAACCCAGGGTATCTTAGTTAGATTTCTTAGTATGGTGGTTAATTACAATTTTGAACAATTACCAAGAGAAATAGTGTGCATATGTGAAAAACCCCAATTTGCCCCAGGGTTTTGGCAATGAAAAAACAAATCTATAGGAAAATGGTAAAATTGAAATGATTTCGGCACTAGAATTGATTGCTAGGTGTAAGATAATGTGATTAGAGGTGAAACTAGCAATACCCAATTTGTGGAATGAGAAATACCCACTTCCCTCAAGGAGGGTGTCTCCCCTAAAGGAATGACCAGTGTGTTCGATGGGAAAATGGAGTCCAATGGTCACGGAAATTTATACCAAGGGGTTTTAATGTATTTCCAATGTGGGTTTTAGGTTTTAAAGCCAACCGCAAACCAGATCCTATAAATCTAAAAGATGAGGGTTTTAAATGAGGGTTTCGCCAGATAATATTTTAAACTAATGGAATAGAAATTTAAAACAAGAGATATAGAGTAGATCTTGTTAGGATTATTAATCCTCCCTTGGTCAAATGTCTATTAGAATAATTTTGCCTAACTTAGGAACCTTAATTAATTAATTGGGTCCACTAGTACAATTATGTCTACTTGGCCTAATGGGGCCACATGTACTAGTCACTGGAGTGTGGGGAACATTGCTAGAGGTTAACTGCCACTTACTACATGTGCATGCATCAGTTTGGGTGCCAACTAGACCAATCCCTACATTTTAGGAGCCACTGGGAGTCCCGACACCAACCTACTTTAGTTAGTTGGTGTTTGTACTAGTTAGTCTTAGTTAGCCCCTAGTTACATATTGATTGGGCGACCTTGAGTTAGAGATTGAGTTAGATACAATCATATCCACTTGGAGGATTCAAACTCATACCCCATGCATGCGAATTCTTTCCTATGTAAACTATTGTAACACCAGATATTATTATTTTGTGAATGATACTGGAAATTCCTAAGCAATACTTGTCCGTTTCTTGTGTGGTTTGTTTTGTTCAGTTTGTATCTTCATTCTCCATTCTTTTACTGCAAACATTATTAGAACTATCTGCTTGAAGATCTAAATGGCATTCAAATTCTAATATGGTATCAGAGCCTTATCAGGTAGGTTTCATGCTTGTTTCTCCCCATCAAACATCAAAAGCAGCTGGGTTTCCACAGAAGTCCCCTATGAAAATTTGCTAGCTCTCGATTTATTCAGAGCAGCGGAGAGGGTGTGACGGACCCTGAAAACATGTTCATGCCGGGAGGAAAAGCATGATTCTAACAGTTCATATGTTTTAGTGTGTTATTGCAGTGAAATCAACAGGTGATACGTAGCTTGTGAGAAGTATTTGCAGTCTTCTAGCTAGAGCAATTATGAGTTCTCAAACTCTTGAACCACAGATTCTCACAACATCCAATTATCTTGATTGGAGGATTGATATGCAGTTGGCCTTGCGCAAGCATGGCTACCACAGGATCATACATGGATGGTAGGCTGAGCCTCATCAGCCGGTAGAGCGGAACAAGTTCCTAAACCGTTGTGATGAAGCATTCGGGTACTTAGTACTTATATTTCCAGAGATATCCTCTTCCATCTAGAAGGATTGAGGACTCCCAGAGAATCCTGGGAGAAGCTTGATAGCTTGTTTAACAAACAAGATGATTTTCGGGGACACATTCTGGAGAATGAGTTGGTATCATTACATCGCAGCAGTTTCGAGACTATTGAGCAATTTTTCTCTAAATTCAAGTCTCTAGTGCTCCAATGGAGAGAGTGTGGAATAGAGCGGAAGGATGTGTAGAATGTCCTTTCCATACTCAGCAAACTAGGCCCTGAGTACTCCGTATATGTCACTATGTTTCATTCAAAGCGGGAAAGCTTTCATGATTGGAAACTTCCTTCATTAGATTCTTTTTCCGAGTCCTTAATCAAGGAGCAAGACAAATTGATTCAAATGGGAGTCATCTCGACCTCCAAAGATCAAGCTCTCTTAGTTACTAACTCTTCCAAAGCGCAAGCAAAGGGGAAATCAAAGAAGAAGGAGCCAAAGGTAGCTGATTCGAAGCCTAAACAAAATCAGCAAGCTCCTGAAGGGGCCTCCGACTCTAAGAAGAAGAAATTTGAAAAGAAGTTATGTCCTTATTGTGAAAAGGGGTACCATCTTGAAGATCAGTGTATGAGGAAGCAACTTGATGAGATGTCCGCTCTTCTCAAGTAGCACGACATTGCTCCCCCAAGAGCAAAGAAGCCTGATGAAGAAGCACTGACAGAAGATACTGAAAGGTGTCATGCTTTGAAAGCAACTCTCTCTCCATCCTCAGCATACATTATAGATTCTGGAGCCTCCAACCACATGGTTGCCTCCAAAGAATCCTTCTCTACTCTTTCGCTATAGAAAAGGCCTAACATTCACATAACAGATGATTCCCAGATTCCAGCAGAAGGAAGGGGCTCAGTTAGAGTGAAGCATGGTGAATTCAAGAATGTCTTATATGTGCCCTCGCTTACTGCTAACTTGATGTCTGTTTACCAGATGACTCATATAGGCTCTCCCAAGAGGGTCACATTCAATTCAGAATCAGTTGAGATTACAGAAAAAGCCACTGAAAAGCTTGTAGCGAAAGGTATTGCAAATCACTCTACCAAAGGTTATGACTTTTCACATTTCTTACCTGTTTGTCCTCCTACAGCCTTATTGTCTCATGCTAACAACACCAACAAGATTTGGCATGAGAGATTTGGCCATCTCAATTTCAAATATTTGAAGCAGCTCCACAATGATAACATGGTTGAAGGTTTTCCCTCCATCCAAACTTCCGATGGAGTATGTGCTGGGTGTTGGTAGGTAAGCATCCCGAAAAGAAGTATGATGTTGGGAAGGCACATAGAGCTGTCTCTACACTTGATTTGATACACAGTGATGTAGCTGGACCTATGCCCACAAACTCCATTAATGGTTGCAGGTATTTTCTAACCTTTATTGATGATTGTTCTAGGTACTGCTTGATGTACTTCATGAAACAAAAATCGGAAGTTTTTGAGACCTTTGAGATTTTTAAAGCTATGGTTGAGAACAGTTTCAATAAGAAGATCAAGTCAATAAGATCTGATGGAGGAGGAAAATATGTCAAAAGAGATTTCTAGAATTTATGTGAATTAGACGGGATTCGAATGGAACACTTAGTTACATACACACCACAGCAAAATGGTGTGTCTAAGAGGAAGAATAGATCACAGAAAGAGATGGAAACATGCGTTCTCCATGCCAAGCATCTACCTCCTTCTCTTTGGGCTGAAGCAGTAAACTGTGCTTCATATTTACAGAATAGGGTGCCCCACAAGTCAGTGGTTGGGGTCACACCATTTGAAGCACTGCATGGGTATAAGCCCAATGTCTCACATCTGAGAGTTTTTGGTTCCAAAGCTTGGGCCAAGATACCACTTGACAAAAGGAAGGCCTTCCAAGCCCAAAGTAGCGAATGCATTCTGCTGGGATATGCAGAAGATGCAAAAGCTTACCAACTGATGGAGGTTGCTACCAAAAGATGCTTCATTGAAAGAAGTCTCCATTTCGAAGAAGATCAGCTGCATGATACTCCTCTAGCAGCACAGGACTGTATAACTATTTCTAACTCTCCACCTATTTTTGATGATGATGTTGTGCTACAGGTTTCAGTTTCAGATGAAGATCACATACAACATGATCCTGTTATTGAGACTGAATCTCAAGAGATTCTAGATCCAGATCCAGTACCCATTCCTAATCAGAAGCCTAAACCCAGATGGGCTCAAAAGCTTCTTGATGCAGCTGGAAGTGGTGCTAGAGTTCCAGAAGACAGAAGAAGAACAAGGTCCCAGTATTAGAATGAGCATGCTGCACTATTCCTCACAGATTCGCTCTCTACAGAATGGTGCAACAAAGTTCAGGTCGGTGCTACTTGATGATGGCGAATGATCAGCTACACGACCCACAGAAGTAGAGATTTGATCATTCCCTACCTTCACCATCTAGCAGAAACGAACAGAGTCATCAGCTCAGAAGTACATTGAGAGGTCCACTGATGGACCATACTGCTGCATAGAGCTGCAATTTTTTGCAGCAGTGTTACTCAAGTTATTTTTCTAAGGAGGAAGCTTCTTTCTTCTAAAGATAGCTTGCATATTGCTATTTTCTTGCTTATTTTTGAGGGGGGGTTTTTCCCATGAGGTTTTCCCCTGTTTCCTCAGTTGTATTAAGCAACATTTTTTATTATCTTCTAGATTGTATTTGGGTGACCTATGGTCTTGTTACTAGGGCCCACAGTCGTCCAAGTTAGGATTCAGGGGGGTGTTAGGATCAAAGTTACATATATCGTGTCGGCGAATATATCGCCGGGGGTTCGGAATGAAACTTATCGGCAACAACGGTGAAAATATCGGCAAATGTCGTTTTGCATTAAAAAAATACAAAAATAAACATTTCTTTTCAATTTTTTTAACATCTAAAGAAACAACAACATCAAATAAACACATTTCCACATAAATATTAAAATTTAAAATACAACTCATATATAAGATGCATAATATGTCAAATGGTGGATCATGATCAAATATCGAGTTCGACTATATAGTATAAAGTATCAAAATACTGAAAATACTGAAATGTGTTCTTGATGGAATGATAGAAAATCACATGAAAGGATCAAGATAAATGTCTCTCAAGAGATGAATCATCATGACTCATGAGGCATGTAGATAGTGTATAGAGTCTAGACATAGGACACCAACATAGTATGATAGTACAATGATAAATAATAGGAATCAAGTCATCGACTCCCTGAGGATGATCCTCTAATCAATCTACCCCTTTTACAGGTCAAGAGCACTGACACCACTCTTCCTCTAGAAGCAGTAGGTGGTTGTGGAGGTGGTCCAGATGAGCCTGGGGTGGAACTAGAACCTCCAACTGCTCGAGTAGATGTTGTGGATGAGGGGGAGGTGAATGTGAGCTGTCTCCTCCCAGTCCCAACTGTATGACTCTGTGGAGGTGGTGGCATTGGAGTTGGTCGGCACTGCAAATGAGTATCAACCTCCTCCTCAATGTCCTCATAGTCATAGTCATCCTCTGGAAGTGGAACATCAACATCCTCCTCTTCCCCCTCCTCCTCCGACGGATCTGCATCATCATCCTCCTCTTCCTCCAACCATTCAGGTGCCTCGTCCATCACAGGATCCTCTGTCTCCACCTTCCATTTGCTGGTAGTGTCAATGTCATCCAATGAAATGGCATCTGAATTGGGCACTTTCTCAATTTGTTTCACCTGCAACCTTAGATTGTAGTAGACATAAACCATGTCATTAAGGCGATGAGAAAGTAACCTGCATTAGTATGAGATCCATAGTTAGGGGGTTATAAATGATGATAAATTCAAATTCAAAATTGTAATAAATTATATTTAAAATTAATAAAGTTATAAAGAAGCAAAGATTATAAATTTAAGTTTAAACTTTAACATTTCTAAATTGAAAATTCTAACCTTCTGTGCTTCTTGGAGTGTATCTTCTCAAAGACACTCCAATTACGCTCACACCCTGATGAGCTGCAACTTTGACTTAGCACTCTAATGGCAATTTTTTGCAACTCTGGGACTCTGCGACCATAGTTGGTCCACCACACATCTACAAAGAAAACAAGGAAGGTATTACAAATTACAATGTATTAAATTTTTACCAAGTAAAAAACATAGAAATGAAAGGATAAGTAATTAAGAATCTAAGAGATCAAAATTTGAAAGTTTTAAACAAATTGTACCTGGCATCCTTGTGGTTCTATCCTGGACAGCCATGTCATAGCCAAAAGTGCCACCTGACATCCTATAGATCTCCATCTGTCTAGAAATCTCTGCGCGCTCAGAGGGAGTTAACACCATCCTCTGAACACACTGGAGAAAACCATCCATGACCTCAGCATCAAACTGAAAGCCACATGCATAAGAGAAAGCAGGGTTGAGGTAGAGCCCTGCTGCATGAATGGGACGATGGAGAGTGTTATTCCATCGTTCATCAATCACACTCCATAGTTTAGCTCGTCTTGTGAGTCCCACCTCCCCCTTGTCCTCATAGTAGTGATGGATAGCTTCCTTGGCCCTATCCATGGCGTCATACAAGTAGCCCATTGCGGGCTTTTCACCATCAACCAAACGAAGAACCTTTACCAAAGGTTCACTGATGGCACATACCTCCTCCAATCGTGCCCAAAAAGTCAAATCAAATTGCACCATTCGAGCAATGGCTTGCCCATCTTGTTTGGTGCTATAGACACAAGATGCCCACTCATTAGAAAGAAACATTCGCTGCAACTCCATCATAACCTTATGCATAGACTGAAGAGAAATGAAGGAAGTGGCAAATCGTGTGATTGCAGGACGCATCAACTCCTTGTTTCCCGTGAAGCGTCTCATGAGTGAAAGAACATATGTATGATTGTATATATATTTTGTCACACTCCGAGTTGAATCAATGACTTCCTTGATCCAAGGAAGTTTTCCCATGTCCTCTAGCATCAAATCAATGCAATGGGCACCACAAGGAGTCCAATACAAGCTTGCATACCTCTCCATAAGCATCCTCCCAGTAGCAACATAATTGGCAGCGTTGTCTGTAATAACTTGGACAACATATTGTGGACCTATCTCTTGGATAAACTTATCCAGCAAATCACATAATAAGTGTGCATCTTTAACATAGGGAGATGCATCGACAGATTTGATAAAAACTGTCCCCCTGGGACAATTGACCAAGAAATTGATAATGGATCTGCCCTTCCCATTAGTCCATCCATTTGACATAACACTGCAACCGGTGGCCGCCCATGATTGTCTGAGCTCATCTAATCTCCGGGTAGAATCAACCTTCTCCTCATCAAGGAGTCTCCCTCTCAAATCATTATAGGAAGGCCCCCTATAATCTGGACCAACATCGCCAGCAGCTTGAAACATGGCATGATAGTAGGGGTTGTTTTTGGTGATGTTGAAAGGCACATCACCCCATAGAAAACATTTTGTCACAGCTCTATCCACCTCTTCCTTCTCCCTTTGTTTGAGCATGGTTCGAACAGAAGGTTGCCTCGAATACGATGCCACATAAGGTGAGGTTGAAGAAGGCACAGTGGAATGTGGG
>LPNX010439965.1:132238-206558 GCA_001517045.1 Pseudotsuga menziesii
ACCCGTTCGCGGCCTCTTTATGGCGAAAAAAACCAAGTTTTTGTCAACAGGCCGATATTTTCCATCAAATCGTGATATATTTGGAATTTATCGCGATATTTTAAAGTGTCGCGATATATTAAAAAATCGGGAATTTATCGCGATATTTTGGTGGCGATATATCGCCGGCTCCTTTGACTCGTGATATATTGCGATGTCGGTGATATATCGCCGATATATGTAACTATGGTTAGGATTATTAATTCTCCCTTGGTCAAATGTCTATTAGATTAATTTTGCCTAACTGAGGAACCTTATTTAATTAATTGGGTCCACTAGTACAATTGGGTCCACTTGGCCTAATGGGGCCACATGTACCAGTCACTGGAGTGTGGGGAACACCGCTAGAGGTTAATTGCAACTTACTGCATGTGCATGCATTAGTTTGGGCGCCTCCTAGACCAATCCTTACATTTTAGGAGCCACTGGGAGTCTCGACACCAACCTACTTCAGTGATTTGGTGTTAGTACTAGTTAGTCTTAGTTAGCCTCCAATTGCATTCAGTTACTTCACAAACAGTTAAGCTAGTACTACCAATGCATGGATGATGCATGGTTGCATGGGGAGGAGCACGTTTCCTACCTACCACACTCAGTTGCACTGAGTTAACTAGTTGTCACTGGTTATTGGAGTTATTGGTCATCAGGGAGTTGTCTATTTGGACTCCTATATTGATTGGGAGACCTTGAGTTAGAGATTGAGTTAGATACAGTCATATCCACTTGGAGGATTCGAATTCATACCCCATGCATTCGAATTCTTTCGTATGTAAACTATTGTAACACTGGATATTATTATTTTGTGAATGATACTGTAAATTCCTGAGCAATACTTGTCTATTTCCTGTGTGCTTTGTTTTGTTCAGTTTGTATCTTCATTCTCCATTCTTTTGCTGCAAACATTATTAGAACTATCTGCTTGAAGATCTAAATGGCATTCAAATTATAATAGATCTTACCCGAAAAATATTGTAGATGCTTTGCAAATGATGATTTATCCCGTCTCGATCAATTTGAAGTAATTCAGATGAAGCACCAAGTGAAATCGATTTGCCCAAGTGAGTTAGTGCGCTCCTCTTTCCTGCACAGTTAAACTACCGAAGTGAGATTTGCTATGCAAGAAATATGAACTATAGGTGCAAGAAAAACAGAGAGCATATCAAAGATCAAAGATACTATTGAAAACCCCCTGATTGTGAAACGTCTCCAAGAGAAACGAGTTGGGGAAGCCCACAAAAATGCCCAAGTGAAGTCGCCTTCCTGCATTCAATCAATATCTCTTCCAAAAAATATTTTGATGCCTCAAAAAGTTCTTCAAATGCTAAGTAAGATAAACTTTCCAATCACAAACAAGAACATCCCATAAAGAAGATCCAAGAATTTCTGCAAAAAATCTCTTTATTCAAATATCCAAAGCCAAGAGTCTAAAATTTCCCCATGGGGTACAATGAGGGGGGTCTCTTCTTTATATAGCTTTCGAGAGACACAAACCCTAACTTACTTTTTCATCCAACGGTTGAGATTAAAACATCATCAACGATGGAGATCACTTTTACATGGATCAATACATGGATCAACATGACTAAGTCAAGAAGGGGGCGAATTACCTCATAAGGCCCATTTTTACAACATGATAAATCATTATTTTTGTAAGTTTGATACTTAGGAGACATCGAGAGGTCATTAGGGGGTTCCCCCATACATATTTCTAAAGATACAACTTGATTTACACACTTTTATTTTGGCCATTTTGTCCAATTTCGCCCTATGGGGAACGTCCTCTCTAAGAGAGCCTAGAAAAAATTTGGAACATCAAACTGACTGAAACTGATGCAAATATGTCCAAAGAGTCATAATAAATCATCCAGAGAAATTCCCTTGCCATTTCCTTTACCACACAAGCCGAATTGATCTCTTCATTGATTTCCTAGTTCATTTTTTAGAGGTACATCCTCTAAAAATAATAATAATCATGATAACATTGTTTAGGCTGAGAATTGGGGAAAACTGATTGCATAGAAGTGTCTGATTATTGTAGAATGGTACAATTGACTACTCATACCCTGTGGAACATTGCAATTCTCTAAGAGAACCAAAAAGTTTGCAATCTGTAATAAAAGTTGATCATTTGGCCAATAATAAAGTGATAATAATCACTGATAATGAGATCCAGGGCCAAACTCTAAAAAACTAGGATCGTAGTATTGGTCCTGGGCATGTCTGGAGCAAATATAAGCATTGTTGTTTTTCGAGTCATTTCCTTGGGAACCGTGTTTGACTTGGTTAACTGGGTTGACCAGGTCAAAGTACCCAAATTGCAGGTGAGATACTATGCCAATATGATCTTGCATGTATCCAAGGTAAGAAATGCTCCAGTTGTGTATATCAAAACCCAACTTAAATCATGTTATTCAGAATCATAGTGACAACAATAATAATAATAAGTAAGATATACCTGTGATTTTGAAAGATCTTATAACCTTCTGGAAGTCTCTTGTGCATGCCAGGCTTACAAAGTTTAAACAGTGAGCTAGTGTTGGGTGAGGGTGGAAAACAAGGCCAAGGTAAAGGGAGATGACTTATAGCTAACTTTGACCATATGATCTCTTAGAATGATGACAATTACACACGACCACAGTGACATATACATGACAAATGAACAATAGGGGATCGTGATGTCTCACAAGTGGATGAGTTGATCTAAAAAGAGCCCATTCAACTGTAACAGCATGTCTACGGTTCACATACAAGCTAAGAAACAAGCTCCGTGAAGATCTTTACTAGTACCCTTGCTTTGAGTACACAAGAAATTGTAGAGAAGAGATCCTAAGGGACACTGCGAATTAGCTGTCCCTTGTCCCATCTCACATCAAAACCCACAGGCTCTGTGACGAATCAATCATTACATTTCAATAGTGACCAACAATCTTTAGATTTAGCATTTATTTATCCACTGCTTTTAGGTCTTTCACAATTTCACTTTATAGCCCTTTTTGAGTTGTGTCTAAAGACACAGTTTGCATTTATTCGAGGGCTTTGCATTTTAACAGATAGAACTTATAGCACATAATGCATTTAATGATGGTAGACATATTGCTTCGAGTTTTAGCTGACACTCTTTGGGCAACCAGGGGTGAATATCCGCATTCAGGGCCAAACATCGGGGGCAATCGACCAGAGAGGTCAAGGATTCAAAACCCAACTTGCCTAAGCTCAGGAACCAACACTGACATGTTCTCTTGGCCCAGAAGGATCAAGGCGTCGACAAGTTTTGTTGCACAACTCAGAGTTGAGACACAAAACAACATGGGATCCATCATGCACAAGGGTTAAAGTGGGGAAAGTGCTCTTCAATCTCAGAGGTCTCTATCAGACTAAAGTCATGGGATGAGAATCAATCATGGATGAGTTGGATGGAAGGGAACAAATGACACATGGAGCCAACATAACACTAAGGTTTAACATTTATATAAAGCGTGGCATGAGCAACAGTCTTTAACATTAAATCCTTTGATCAGTCTTAGCACAAGTTCAAGAATTAATACAAATATAAGCATAGGTCACCATGATCATCCTAACAAGACAAGCCTAGGTGTTTAATATATATCACAGAGCAAAAACAAACCAAGGAAACATATACTTGATCTCAGCATAGATACATGTCTCCATTTGATAAGCCCCTCTGTTATTGTGTGTACCATATCTGCTTTGCTAGTCTGCTCAAATGAACTAGGTCATCACTGAAAGCATCTCAATGGACTAGTGAATCTCAGTCTAGGCAAGGAAATACTGCTGAACAAAGCTCTAAAATGGCTGAGGCTGTGTTGATCCATGCTAAAACCTTGTGTGAATGAATAGCTCGAAAAAATATAGAGATCAATCTGTATGCTGCATCATGGTAGCCCAACTGTAAATGTATATGTGTTAACAAGTCCTTAACTAATCACTTCCGGGATAGATCACATTGATCTATCATCAGTACTTCGATATCATTCACCATAGACCCAACATATCTAAGGTGCAAGAGGAAGCAGAGGAATTCCTCTTACAAAAAGGGTCATGAAGTTTACAAGGGTGTGTTGAGGCCTGGAAAATCGCAGGCGACAACAACAAGGGATTCTCCCTAGTCAACGTTCCCAACTAGCCCGTGACTATTTGGTATGGGGAATCCGTCCGATTTGCGGTTCGGCTACCGTATGTCAAGTAACAAAAATAAAGGGTTTTACCGGCTGCGGCTCGGTCCACCGTGTATATTTTTGTATTTTTTTTAACTTTAAGTATGATATGCAAGTGCCTATCTAACATGCAGATTAATAAAGAATATGAGGAGCGATCACAATGTGATGTGCAGGTTCTTACCTCTCGTCTTAAACTCTCTCGCATCTAAATCACACACAACATAAAACAAAACTAACTAACCTGTCCCTAGGGAGCAAGATTATCAATTAATGAGTAATGTATTATTTCTCATATGTTAAGATAAATCACAGGTAGCTGTTCTTAGAATCAAAACACATAAACATGAATAGAGATATGCACAACAAGATAGCTCATCGTTTATTAAAACATTCATTACTCATAGTGGAAATTATCATAAAATAAACCAGAGAACATTCATACAAGAACATAGGTTCAGAAAGTTAGAGCGATCTCACAGTTAATGAAACACAGCTGAAAACGAAATAGTTCCCCTTCAACATTGTTCATTTCACCACATTTAAGCATTCCACACAACACTTTCTCCAACAGGCAAAATTATAATTATATTATTGCAAAACGAAATAGGTCCTCTTACAACAAGTTTTTTACAAGTCTCACTGGGAAAAAGCCCCTTCTCTATCTAACTCTCCTATACTTATGCAAAGGCAAAAACTTTTGGGCTGCCCCCAAATGACTCCTGGGCTTCCCCAACGTTTCATCTCCCACAATTGTCTCATATTTAGTGCTTATACAATTTACAATATATTACATTTAAACAAACTAATAAAGCACTTAAGTGGAGGGCCCCGCTTGATCGTTTAGGAACTTTTTCCATGCTATGGCTTCTGATGCAATGTTCTCGAACTCAGAAGGCTTGAGAAAACGAATATTGATTTCAAACTTTGCAGCCTGATTTTTTATCACTTCAATCCTGGCTGAGCTCAAACGTAGTAACTGTACACTGATTGCTGAATGAGCTACTTCATCTTTCAAGATCTGTTCATCCAGAACCTTGACTTGTTGAATTCTCTGTTCATCCTCTCGATATCTATTCTGTAATATCTCTATGAACAGGTCGTGTTCTGAAATGCATCCATTCTCTGCTCAGCAGCCACCTGACATTGGTTGCATGTGATCAACAGTCTCCTACAAAACTCAGTGCAAGCTCCCTTTGTTTTCTTTACAGCCTTCTTAAATTCTTCAGCTGTGTTTATGGCAAACTCTAACAAGTCATAATCTTGTTTTAAGCCTTCTTGATCATTTACTGGTAAGTCTACAGGGCTCTCCTCATCGGCCTCCAATCTCGCTATTCTTCTCGTCAGGACTTCTAAAATGTCTTGAGACCTATCTACGAAATATGAAGAAGTCTCCAAAATTTCTTGTAATCTATTATCTACCTGCAAAACCTTGCACCTCTCTTCTTCTATGAACACCTGCAGCCTATGCATTTTGCTTCTGTGTTAAAAAATGTTCTTTGAAAGGCTGAATGCTGGTTTGCTGTTCCCTGGCTTCTTCCAAAGATGCTGCTAATGAAGCAATTTGTTCTTTAAACTCTGCTGCTTGCACCTGAGATTGTTTTTCTGTCTCCTCCAAAGTAACCTTTTGTAATTCCAGCTCCCCAATCTTACTTTGGAGCTGGTCTCTTTCTGCATGAAGAATTTCATATGCTGTTTTTAGCCCATCCTTTTCTGTCATTAGCTCCTGATATTCCTGCTGCAATTTTGCTAAGCTTTCCTGGGCAACTTTCAAAGACATCTTGTCTACTTGGAGGGGCTGAAGCTCTGCCTTTGAAGACTTTATCTCATTTTGCATGTCTTCAAATTTCCTTTTCAATTTGTTGCTTTCCTCTCTCTCCCTTTGCAGTGTATCTTTCAGTTGGGCAACATTTTTCCTTGATTGCTCAAGGTCTGTCATTATTCGATCCACATTATCTTCAGAGGCATGGATCAATGCTGCTCCAGCTTGGATAGTGAGTCTCGGGTCCTTGTCTGTTCCATGTACCAAGGTTTTATCATTTATCATCTTCCCTGACTGCCCCCCAGTTTGAACTTTCTTCTCAGTCCTCTTCACAATTCTTTTCTATTCCTTGTCATAAAAAATGGTATTGAAGTCTGGAACTTCTTCCCCTTTCTTTTGTTCGAAAGGGATCAGTCTTAGGCTAGAAACAACAACCTGTCCTAAGGTGCTGCTAGCAATTGCATCAGGGTCTTGAGAATCAGGATTACCCAGATCTTGAACTTGAGTGTCTGCAGGGTCGGAAGTTTGTTGCTCTGTCGTGGACCCTGTCAGTTTCAGTCCCAACTTAAAACTTTTGTTGTGGGCTTTCCCAAAGATTCTGTTTAGCATTAAAGCAATGAACCTATAAGGGGTTCTTAAGGTACTTGTGTCGTATTCCCCTGATGGTCTGGTTCGAAAATTCTTACAAGGTACCAACATTCTTTTCAATGCTTCAACTAGGTCAAGATTAATCTCCTTTAGCCAATCCTCAGTTAGGTAAACCTAAGCTTCTGGTAAGTGATAAACTAATGATACATAACCAGGGCTGTAAGCAGCATAGCCTTGGTTATCAGTATTCGCCAGAATCATTGTAGTTATGTCTGCCCAAGGCAGGATCCATCCAATTACTTCTGAGCATGGGAAAAGCTCAGGCTTCGTAGCAATCTTCATCAAAGCAGATCTTTCAATATTAGCATATATTGTTTCTTCTTCAAAACCAATGTCAGGCACTTCATGGTGTGATATCAGTCTGTAAATTTCGCCCCACTTGTATTCAGGTTCCACTCCTGTGGTGCATCGGGTGTTTTCGTAAATATACTCAGCCTTTGTGATAAATTCTACCTCAAGTTCCTCTTCCACTATAGGGGCTTTCTTTTTCTGCCTTTTTGACATCTCGTACTCGGAAAAATTGCTCTGTCATACAACAAAAGTCTTTTAGGCCCCTTTATCTATTCGACCAATATTCAAGAAAAACAAAGAAAACTATATAATCTTTTACCTCGGCCATGGTAGCCCTAGCTAAATTTATGTACAATATAGAACCAGTGCTAACTATCGACTACTTCTGCAAAAGATAAGTCTACTAAAGCCTAAATCCTGCTCATGACCAAAATTCAGCATGATCAACAAAAACACCATAACTTCGTTAACGCTGTAAAATTTCTCCCGGCAAAAAAAACAATTTATCCTCGGCGTTATCGACTTCAAAAATAGAATGTCCTAAACTCCTTCTCCAAACAAGTCTCATCAATGTGAGGTTTAGCCTCCCAAAAACTGCGACCCTAGTTTCAAACACGCAGGCAACCCAAAACACCGGAAAAACAAAAAACCTTCTGATATTTTGAACAACACCAAGGAGAATGCCTACCACCCGCAACAGAAAGGAAAACCTCCCCCCCTCGGACAACCATATGCAATCCAGGAAAAGCCGGTGCAGACAGCGTAACGCTCGTCTACAACAGTTTCCTAAAAAGTCGGAAAAGGATTCAAAACTCATAACGGTCCCGCGATAATCATCAAGTAAAATGAGAAAAACCCCTCTCTCGTCTGCTAACTGTCAAAAATAAACTACATATATGCTGATAAACCCATAGACATGCGCCTAATTGACCGCAACAGGAAAAAACCCAACCAAGGACGAAACCCTAGTTCAAAAATCAACTGAAAGGGGTTGAACATAGTTAGCCTACCTGGCAAGGAGCTGTGAAGTCGACAAGAAGAATCTAAAAGCTTCCACGGCGATGCCACCTACGAATGAGCTACTGACAGCAAGTACTACGCCCAGTTCGAAACGACAATGACAGCGCAGGCACAGGTTTGCAGGTAAAATAATAGAAAAATGCCCCAAATCCCCGATATATATATATATATATATATATCTTGGAAAAAACATTCGGCAGGAAAAAACACGACAATCGGGCGGCGGAGTAACTAAGGGATCGGTGATCAAGTCTGCTAATGTGCCGCAACGGCGGAAAACGGAACAACAGTGAGCTCCGTAGTGCAAAGCAAAACATCGGCAAACAATCCACAAGGATACAACTCTCATCGGAGCTCAAACAAACTATCACCTCGGACTATAAATTGGTTTGATCGCCACAATGGCGGAAGCTGTAGAAACAAAAAATTCCGTAGACCAGTAAAAACTCGGAACAAAAAGAAACCAAGCTTAAGCGAAACATCGGCGAAGAATCAAGCACCGACGAATGGAAACTACCAAGCAGAAGTTTAGTGTGCTACAGAGCCGCAATGGCGGAGCGCCAATACACTAAGGCTTTCGCAAAACAAAACCAACGGCGATCGAAAAGATCAAAACCTCCGTCGTGGTGTTCACAATTTCTCATCCGAAACAGCGGAAATGTAAAGCACTAGTGCTCCGACGACTATCAAACAAAACGCCGACAAAATAACGAGAGCGCATCGGCGGAAGATAAATCTTTGGATCGGGTCTTCATTCAATAGCACCTTCGCAACGGCGGATACGTAGTTGACTCTGGTTCTTATTCATAGCTTCAACAAATTCCGACAGCAGGATAGGAAATCACTGTAAGTCATAAAGGCAGCACCCGCGTAAAATATTTATTCAGCAACCAACCTCAAGAATATAAAATGCAGACAAAATCAAGCAATCCCAACCAAGCTAAGCAAGACAAATTTAAAAGGAGGGTCCCAAATTTTTAGAAATTTGGGAAATTGTTGCAGCCGCAACAAGGTGAATTGAATAACTAGGAGGCAATTCATATTAATTTTGGGAGGCAATATTTGATCTGCATGTTTTAGCCAATCTCTTCAGACGGCATATATTACCCTATCTGCTGATTTCAGAGACATCTCTTGCACATTCTGAGTAGATACAAGCAAGTTGAAGGTAGAAGAGGATGTGTGTTTGCATGGATGACTTCTACTCTTATGAAGTAATTCATATTTGACCTAGGAGACCTAATAACTAGGAGGCAATTCATATTAATTTTGGGAGGCAATATTTGATTTGCACGTTTTAGCCAATCTCTTCAGAAGGCATGTTTTACCCTATCTGCGGATTTCAGAGACATCTCTTGCACATTCTGAGTAGATACAAGCAAGTTGAAGGTAGAAGAGGATGTGTGTTTGCATGGACGACTTCTACTCTTACGAAGTAATTCATATTTGACCTAGGAGACCTCACATGATTTGCGTGTCTTCATCAAACTCTTCAGAAGGTCCATATTACGCTACCTAGAAATTACTGACACTCCATTCCTCTCATTGAAACATTTGCAAAGTGGAAGGTTACATCCTTACATGATTATCATAATATATATATATATATATATATATATATATATATATATATATANAAGAGACACCTTTAAAAAATGTGGCCTTCTAATGATCACTTTTACATAAATATTTAATAACTAAACCAATGTATAATATAATATACTTTTGGTATATTACAAGTCATCCTTCTCTAAAAAGATCTGTCCACGAATCTTCTGTAAACGTGCTTCAACTAGAAGTCCTGCGACGAATAATTTTACCACAGTTTAGAAGTTCTTGAAATAATTGGTCGCATTTCCATTCAAATCTTTTCATGCATATGATTCTGAAGATAAACGCATAACAACTATATGGAGTATTCTTTCGAGCTTCTAATCTGATGGTGTTTTTTTGATCTTCTAATTTGATGTAGATTTCTGATATCTCTGCATGCTTTGATATGGTTTTCTTATCTGTAGCGACAACTACTAATATTGTACTTACTTCCTTGTCTGACGAGCTTATCTTTAGTTGTTCCCTAGGAACCTTTTGATATTGTGATTCTTAGACCATCTTGAGTTGCAGACACTGGTAGAATGTTCAACTCTTCATTTATAGCAACATCTTCTAGGTTTTGTTCTTCTACGTTATCATGATTAAGGTCATCTTCAACGCTTTTATTTTCATTATTGCATTCTTCTACAACTTCAATTATCTCATAATTGTCGTTAACATTGACTTCATTTTTAACAGTATTTTGTGCTTTATCATTACAATCTATGACATCGTCAATTTCTTTACAATTGATATTGGCGTTGTGATTGTCAATATCATCTTGATTTATCATATCCTTATCTGCTACCTCTTTTGTTTCATTGTCCTTGTTATCGTCTTCCTTAACAAGTCCTTGTTCTAGAGTTTCACTAGACAATTTTATAGATTTTTCAGCTGGTGTATTAATGTGCCTTACTTTCCTACCTTGTAAGAAGCTACAACGAAATTCCGGTAGACGTGCATATATTTGGCTGAGTATCGTATTTTGAGGTTTGTAGTTGGGGTGTCTTTTGTTATCCTTCCCGGATTTTGGTGGCCTGGATCTTTTGTGAGAAGGGATATAAGGAGGCGGTCGGCGTGGCCTCCCTTCCTTTCTGGTTGAAGTAGCGACTTCAGATTCTTCCCTACTTAGGAACTTGGGAGTCGTAGTTGGTTCTTCTGTTGTGAGTGCAGATGCATTTCCCAACTCTACTTGAACTGAGAACTCAAGAGTCGCAATAGCTTCTTCCTTTATGGTCGTAGTCCCTTCTTCTTGCTTTCCCTTGCTTGAGAATTTAGATGGTGTAAATGTTTTTTCTTCCTTCTAGAGTCATGTGCCTCTAGATTTTCTTTGTTGACGTACTTCTTAGATTCCTCCTTACTGTTGTATTATCAACATTTTCAATTCTTCAATTGATTTTTTTGTCTTCAAGCTTTGTGCTTTTTTTTTTCAATCTCTTCAAGTTGGCTTCCTTTTATTTCTTCAAATTTTTCATCTCTTCTGGGTTTTTGGCCATACATGATCTCTTACAAAGATAGATACATGGTAGTTCCACTATAAAAATACTGATTTGATTGTTTTTCTTTCAAAAATTTAACTATTAAAAATAATATTTATAATAATAATTTATTATCATAAACAATTTAATAGTTTTTGGAAGAAAAATAAAATATATATAATAATAATAAGAATAGTTATTAATAATAATAATTTATTATTATTATATTATTTTTTAGGGGAATGGATACGAATTAGGGTTTTGGTGAAGAGTAATAGTATGGAAGGGGAGTAAAGGTTAGCAGGTGGACAAGATGTAATGGTATGGATGAATTTATGGTTTTAAAATTACAATAATAATAATTATTGATAAAATAATCTTATAAAAATGATATTATTACTACATAGATATTTTTTAGGTGTGGGGACTAAATATTAAAATAATAATTATTATCAATAATAATAATATATCTTTTAATATTTATATTGTTTTGGATGGGAGTATCAAGATGGGAGATATTTCCCAAGAGAGATTGGAGATGGGAGAATTAGAAAATAAAACTGTTATCACACAAAGTGTAGCTACTCACTTGAGATATCCTATCCAGGACAATAGAGGTAAGGTAGTTAACTAGTGACACCGCAAGGGCCTCGTCCACTACGGGTAAAGGGTAGTCGTCACACCGGATGGGCTCTTGTCGCTTTAGATCAAACTGGAAAATGATCAAAGGGGAGACCCTACTAGCCTAAGAGGGCTAGCGCACCTACTCAAGACACTCCAAGGTTTGGCAATGGATGAAAGAGGAGAGATAATGAGTGGGTAAGACTAGATCTATGGAATAAGTGTGGTATAGAGGTTAGGGCCAAGTTGGGGAGGCTTAGTAAAGATAGGAAATGACCCAACTTGGTTGATATTGTACCACAAATAATTTTAAGAAGTAGATCTAGTGAGATCAAGCCAAATGAATGAAAACCCTAAAGGGACCCACCTAGTGTTTTTGCATAAGTGAACAAAGTGGACCCAAAAGACTAGATCGAGGCATGAGATGACTAGATCTAAGTGCTTGAAGATTGGATCTATGATTTTGAGGCGGGTCCAAGCATACTCATCTGACAGATATGAAGAAACGACCACCCACCTAAGAGGGGCACCCCCACCTAGAGTGATTAGTGCTAGATCCCAGGGAAAATGGAGTTCGATTTACATGAAACTTGAGATCTAGGGTTTATTCATTAATCTCCAAGTGGATTTTGATGGTCGTCATAAAAAACTCACTGCATCTATTTGATCTACGAAACTAGGGTTTTAAAAGAGGGTTTGAATGGACCAATGGATAAAAGACTGAAGAACAATTCTAACCTTGCAGATTATACCTGAAAATACTTGCGGTAGCCTTAGATGTCGATGATCCTTTCACTTAGTTACAATTTCGAGCGAGATCCAGCATACAACGAAGGAAAAACACCCAAGTGAGGAAGTGCACCCCCTCTTCTCCACCTGCAAAATCAATCTACCGAAGTCAGAATTGTTCACCGATGAAAAAGATAAGCTATGTAGAACATCCACAGAGAAAGATTCAATGCACAAAGTAACAGTTGATCACTCCCTGAACATGAGGCGATTTGGCTGAAAGATGATGCGGGTTTCCCTAGCAATCTCCTCCTCCAATTTTCTATCTGTAAAAAGATGGGTACGACCCTCACAGAAAAATAGTGTTTGCATACAAGATCCATTGAAATGTCCAAGCATGAGGCATAACAATCACATCCACGACATTCACAAAGCTTCCAAGAGTTTCTGCAATTTTTTTTTTGTATTCAATATTCTTAGAGCCAAAAGTCCCTTTACAAATGAGAGAGCATCTCACTGTATAGATCTCTCAAGTACATAATACCAAGATCCAAAAAGATCAAGGGTCAAGATCATAAGATAAAATCATCCTAATCTATGGCTAAGATTAGTTGGATACATCTCACATGGATCACCTCACAAATAGGAGACACATCACTAGAAATGCTCGATGAGGGGGCGCACCACATAAAATATGACTAGTGACCAAAAAGTAGCACATGGTGGGGCTAGGAGGTTATGTTATCCTTCACTAGCATGGCCCCATGGCACAATAACAAGGTGTGGTGGCAAATAATTTAAAGGAGTGATAAAAATCACTAGGGGAACTCCCTCAAAATACATCAAAACACCTCGAAATTGTATAAATCAAGGATGTGTGGACCCTGAGTGAGTGAAACTGATGCCGGATGATGAATGTGACCCAAACATTGTGCCTCAAACCAATTCCATGCCAATCCTTTGTCTCAATTACCCAAATCGATTTCCTCAAAAACCATTTTTAATTATTAAAATGCTACCTTGGGAACATAAAATAGCCAATATCTCACCTGAGAGCAGTCTACGCAAAAAAATAACCACATGGATGTGCCTGGAACCCCAGGTATATGGTACAAATGACTGGCTTCACCCTAGGAATCCACTCAAGCGTTCCAAGAGATCTCCTCAACATCTGCAATGTATTTTATTTTCATTTTCCCAGGGCAAATCTGCTACAAAATCCCTAGATACCCATATCTATCCTCTACGTGCCTAAAACTGAAAAATAGCTGCACCAATGGACTCAAAATGCCCAAATCAACTAGGAATGAGTACTCATACACCATATGTCCATCCTAAAGGTACATTAGAGGCCCCATCAATGTCAGAACAATAATAATAATAAAGCTTGCAAATGTTGATAATCATGGAAATAATACAAGCCATCATAACAAATCACTATTTGAAGTATGAATATGTCTAATGGACACCTGTAGACCATAAATGATCATCAACCATAGTCTATAACTCATCCTGGATCTTGCTCATGGCATGGTCAACACTGGGTTGACCAAGTCAAGATTGATCAAATGATTACCCAAGTGCTAAACTCTGATTCTGCAAAGGACAAGTGGACATGCATGCTCAATTATCTATGATAGCAGTGACACTCTAGTACAATTAGATTTTGTTGGCAAGTATAGGCACAATACATATATAATAATCCAAATCAAAATGATTAGTTGCTTTAGAACAAGAGCCTCTAGTGTATACTCATTTATAGATTTAGCCCTTTTGCTAGTCAAGGGTGAAGGGATCATAAAAAACAGGTAAGGCCAAGGGATGACTTGATGACTCAACATTGTAAGCATCTGGGCTAAAGGACAAGGGGATCCACACAACGCATATGCTGGACTAGGTGAACAATAAGGCATGGCGGTATCTCACAAATGGGTGGAGTGATGAGAAGGATCCACTAAACTCCAGATAAGAAATCTTTTTAATACTTTATTTGCTCAACATTTATTTCACTAGTTGACCTCTAAAGGCAGGTGCCCTGGTAAGCCTTCTGGGCTTCCAGATAATGACAAAGACATGACCTTCTTGGGCCAACCTCGCCCTGTTTCTTTATGGGGGAAAGTGAGTCATGTTAAAATTCCATATGCTAAGCTAGATTATCAGCATTTAATTTCAATTTCATAACAAAAGCATATAGACAGGATCACTGAAAGAAACAGTATCACAAGAACAACACCAATTTATCCTGGGAGAACCCTAAAGGGAAAAACCTAGCAAAAACTTCCTCAATATAGATGCCCCAGAAAGATAAAAGGTAAAACCCAAAAGAATGATACTCCTCCTCCAGCTACAACTCTCTCTCTCTCTCTTATGCGCTACACAAGTTAGTGTGAGTGTGTTCAAATGAGAAGCACCTCACCTTTATTTATATTCTTTCGTTCACTTAATATTTAACTCAGTTATGTAGGCTCGAGTAATCCTAACTTAGTTATGTAGGTCAAGTAACCACAACTGGGGTACTAATGACCCGACCTACAACGGAGGGGACTTCCTCACGACTCTTATCAATTCTCTCGATAAGGAACATCGGGGTACAAAGAAATACAAGTGATTCTCCCAATAGGAGCACCGGAGACCACTAAACTATATTTAGAATATTCTTCGAAGTTACAATAATTCAACACTCCCCCTTAACGAGAAGGGTATTCTACAACAACAACAACAGCAGCAGTAGGAGAGAGAGAAGGCATCATCAACATCATCAGGGTGATACATCTATAAATCATTGGAAGCTTTTCATCATCTTTAACATATAGTCTTCATCTTCAATATTTAGCAACAGGAACACTTTGACTGCTCGATCGAAAACATCATCATCAGCACTTTGACCTTTCGATCAGCAACATCATCATCAACACTTTGACCTTTTGATCAACAACATCATCATCATCAGCACTTTGACTTTTCGATCAGCAACATCATCATCATCGTACTCTGATCTTTCAATCAGCAACACCATCATCATAATTTGGACTTTCAATCAGCATCATCATACTCTGAACTTTCGATCGGCATCATCATCATCACCATACTTTGATCTTTCGATCAGTACATCATCATCATCACACTCTGATCTTTCGATCAGGAACATCATCATCATAAACAACCTGCAATCCACAATACAAAGACAAATGTCTTCGGATCACTTTTGGACTTAAGTCCAAGGATGATACAATCCTACAACATTCATAGGGATCGAAGTCTTCGGATACATTTTGAACAAAAGTTCAGGGATGATGCAATCCCACCACATTCTCGGGGATTGAAGCCTCCGGATACCTTTCTGAACCAAAGTTTAGAGATGATGCAATCCCACCACATTCTTGTGGACTGAAGCCTCTGGATACCTTTCTGAACCGAAGTTCAAGGATGATGCAATTCTACGACATTCTCGGGGATCAAAGCCTCCAGATACCTTTCTGAACCGAAGTTTAAGGATGATGCAATCCTACCACATTCTCAGGGACCGAAGTCTCAGGATACCTTTCTGACCCGAAGTTCAAGGATGATGCAATCCTACCACATTCTCGGGGACCGAAGCCTCCGGATACCTTTCTGAACCGAAGTTCGGGGATGATGCAATCCCACCACATTCTCGAGGACCGAAGCCTTCTGATACCTTTCTGAACCAAAGTTCAAGGATGTTGCAATCCTACCTGCTACATCATTGCTCCCCCTTTCGAGGAAGGCCTTTCTGAACAACACCAAGCTTGTCTCGAAAGTGTTCGAACTTTATCTGAGACAGAGATTTCGTCAACACATCAACAACTTGTTCATCGGTACTCACATACTGGAGCTTTATGGCTCCTTCTTATATCATATCTCGAATGTAGAAATATCGGATTTCTATGTGCTTCGATCTATCATGGAACATTGGGTTCTCCGACATCTTTATACAACTTTGGTTATCACATAGAATCTCAGTAGTATCCATCTCTAGGTCAAATAGACCTGATATCAGCTTCCGAAGCCATATGGCTTCACAACTAGTAGAGCAAGCTGCTATGTATTCTACTTCCGCTGTGCTAAGAGCAATACTGGACTGTTTCTTGCTTAACCATGAAATCATAGCGGACCCCAAACAAAAGCATCCACCTGATGTGCTTTTCCTGTCTGAGACACTTCCATCCCAATCTGCATCTGTATAGCCATACAATCTGTAATCATGGTTTCCATCATAGTATAGACCAAAGTCTATAGTCCCTTTCAGATATCTTATCACATGTTTTGCAGCTATCAGGTGAACCCGTCTAGGTTGAACTAGATATTGACACAAGGTGTTCACAGCAAAACAAATGTTTGGTCTGGTATTTGTTAGATACATCAACAACCCAATAATCTGTTTGGATTGAGTCACATCCACTAACTTTGATGAGTCATCTGCTAACAACTTCAAGTTGAAATCCATGGGTGTAGCCATGGCGTTACATTCCAACATATCAAATCTTTTTAGGATTTCTATTGCATACTTTCCCTGATTGAGAAAGATTCCTTCTGAGTTCTTCCATACTTCCAGACTTAGGAAATAATGCATTAGACCAAGGTCTTTCATCTCAAATTCTTCAGCAAGCTTCTTCTTACATTCTACAATTTGTTTCTCATCCCCTGTCAGAAATAGATCATCCACATACAATAATATTATGACAGGTTCATCTTTTATAACCTTGAAGTAAAGGTTAGGATTGACTTTACTCTTGGCAAAGCCCATGCTCGTCAGGAAACTATCTATCCTTCCATACCAAGCTCTGGGAGCTTGCTTCAGGCCATACAGGGCCTTCTTCAACTTGCATACATGAGTTCGTCTGTCTTCAACTTCAAATCCTTTTGGCTGTTTTAATTATACTTCTTCTTCAATCACACCATTTAGGAAGGCTGTTTTCACATCCATCTGGTGTAAGTCCCACTTCATCATGGATGCAAGTGCCATGATGGCTCTAATCGAAGTATATCGTGCTATTGGAGCAAATGTTTCTACATAATCAATTCCCTCTTTCTGAGAGAAACCTCTGGCCACAAATCTTGCTTTATACGTCTCGATACTTCTGTCAGCTGCATGTTTTATCTTGTAGATCCATTTAGAGGATACTACACTCTTTCCTTTTGGTTTGGGAACTATATCCCATATATCATTCTTCATTATTGACTGGTATTCTTCAGTCATTGCTTCTACCCATTCTTTCTTCTGTACTGCTTCTTCGTAGTTTGTAGGTTCTTGATCTACAAGATCACACATCAAAGCTACATAGTTGGAAAATGTCTTAGGCTTCTTACTTACCCTTGTGGAGCCTTCAGGAGCTCCATATCTTTTTGCTTCTTGTATAATCTCTCTTGCCCAAGCAGGCTTTCTCTTTCATGATATCTCCATCGTAGGAGGTTCTTGTGGTTCTGTCATGTCATGCTCTTCAGGAGCTTCATCTTCAGGGAGGAATGTAGTCTCTACATTTCTGGGAGGTGCATCTTCCTCATACACTTCTTCATGTTGGCATTTTTTGGATCTCTTGAGAGCTGCTTCTTCATCGAATGTTACATCTCTACTGATTTCCATGTGATGGAATCCATGAATGTAAATTAAGAATGCCTTGGATACTTCACAGTATCCAACAAATATTCTCTTCTTTCTGGAAGGGTCCAACTTGGTTCTTTTCTCTTTTGGTATATGAATATATACTGTACAACCAAATATTTTGAGGTGACTTACCTCAGGCTTCTTTCCCGTGAACATCTCTTCTGGAATCTTGAATCCAAGAGCATTGTGAGATATTCTACTCTGTACATACACAACAGTTCTTGCTGCTTCTGCCCATAAATGCATTGGAAGATCTTGAGCATATATCATTGTCTTCATTGCCTCCATGATGGTTTTGGTCTTTCTTTCCGCAACCCCATTCTATTGAGGATTGTAGGGAGTAGTTAGTTCCCTCTTGATTCCAACATCTTTGCAAAAGGCTTCAAACTCTTTTGAAGTATATTCTCTGCCATTATCTGATCAGAGTGTTTTTATTTTCTTGTCTAAAAGATTCTCTATCAAGGCTTTGAATTCTTTGAATTTCTCAAGCACTTCACACTTTGCTTTCAAGAAGTATATCTCAGTCTTTCTTGAATAGTCATCAATAAATGTGATATAATATTCAAATCCACTTAAGGATGTGGAAGACATTGGACCACATACATCTAAATGAATCAATTCCAACGTACCTTTTGTTTTTGTTTCACTCTTCGGAAATGGATTCTTGATGTTCTTTCCTTTCGCACATCCCTTGCAAATGCCTTCATGTTTGATCTTCATGTCTGGTAGTCCCGTTACTACTTTGTTCACATGAGGTAGTGCCTTGTAATTGATGCGGGCAAGCCTTTTATGCCATAGTTCACTAGGGTTAGTGGACTCATGAACAAAGGTTGTTTCTGAATGTCCCTTGAGTTTATACAGACCTCCTTCTTCTTCACCGATAACAACTGCATCTTCAATTTTCTTTCCTTTGGGCCACATGAGTACTTGACCATCTATGAATGCAACTCTGAATCCTTTCTTATCTAAGGCTGAGATAGAAAGTAGATTCTTCTTTAGACTTGGTACATACAATACTTCCTTCATCTTCAGGGGATTTCCTGAATCAAGCTTGTAGCTTGCTTCACCAACTCCTTTGATTTGATATTGATAGTCATCACCTAGGGATACTTTCTGAGGAGAGTTCTTTTCTTCACTTTTGGGCAAAGTTTTCTTTTATCCCGTCATATGCTTTGAAGCATCACTATCAATAAGCCAAGTGTCTTCTCCACGTGTTACAGTTCCAAAGAGTGCAGAGAATAGTACATACTCTTTTGTATCTTCTTCTCTTGCTTGCTTTCTTGGAGGTCCTTCCTCTTCTTCTTCATCCTCATCTTCAGCTAGATGAGCATGATGTCTTTTGTTGTTGTTGATCCTCTTCGTATATTCTTGTTTCTTCATAGGATAATTTCGGGCAATGTGTCCTATCTTATCACAATGAAAACATTGAAAACCAGAGTAGTCTTTATCTGGAGGATTTTCCCTTGTTCTTTGGATTCTTTTGGGAGGTTGAGACTCCTTGAGGTTTCTCTTCTTGAAATTAGATTGACTTCTTCTTCTCTTGGTGTGAGTGGCTAGGGCTTGATCATTTTCCTTCAGTAAGGCTTCTCTGTTTGCCACTCTAGTCTCTTCTTGAATATAGTCTTTCCAAACAATGTCAAACTTCATGCTTTCCTTTCTGGCACACATCATCTGGATGAATGAATCCCAGGGTCTAGTGAGACCATTGAGAGCAGTCATAACCAACTCATCTTCATCAAGTTTGTCTCCAATGGTTTCTATCTGTTCTTTGATCTAGGAGACTCTTGTAAAATAGTCTTGGATGGATTCTCCATGACTCATCTTGGTGCTCTTCAGTTGAGCTCTTAGATTCATCTTTCTGTTGATGTTTCTTCCTTCATACATTCTTGATAGGGCATCATACATTTCTTTTGGAGTCTTCTTGGATGACACTTGAGGGATCAAGTGATCCTTGATAGAGTCAATAATAATCCTTTGTGCCCTAATCATATATTTCTTGTGCTTCTCCTTAGATTTAGTTTCTTCAGGTTCTGCAACTTACTCTTTGATATACTTATCAAGATCATTCTCTTGGAGAATGAGACCAATCCTATATTTCCATGCTCAGAAATTCTCTATGCCTTCTAGCTTGTCCTCAAGCTTAGTGCTTGGGGCCATCTTGTCAGAAAATCACAAAAAAATTGGAATTCTGCGGAATGAGAAACTGAACTTACCAGGATATGCGCTTGACTGAGGCGAGTTGACTGGTATGCTTGGTTTCTGGAGATCTCAAGTCTTCACCTTCCAAATTAGAGTTGCAAGATTCAGCTTCCAGCTGTTTTCTGGTTCAACAATTTTCTGGTGCAGCTGTCAAACTAGGGCTTGACTTTTCCAGAGACTCACTCATCCAAAAACCTCGATTCCAGGTTCAATAGATGCACTCTAGGAGGGCGCAACTTTCTATGCAAGCAGTTTTTCAAAAATAAAAAATTTTCCCGAGACCCTAATTTCTTCTAGGGAGAGAGAGAGGGCTTTTTCACCTTGTTGAAGCTGTCCTATTCAGGCTAGCTCTGATACCATGTTAAAATTCCATATGCTAAGCTAGATTATTAGCATTTAATTTCAATTTCATAACAAAAGCATATAGATAGGATCACTGAAAGAAATAATATCACAAGAACAACACAGATTTATCTTGGGAAAACCCTAAAGGGAAAAACCCAGCAAAAGTTTCCTCAATATAGATGCCCCAAAAAGATAAAAGGTAAAACCCAAAAGACTGATACTCCTCTTTCTCCAGCTACAACTCTCTCTCTCTCTCTCTCTTATGCGCTACACAAGCGAGTGTGAGTGTGTTCAAATGAGAAGCACCTCACCTCTATTTATATTCTTTCATTCACTTAATATTTAACTCAGTTATGTAGGCTCGAGTAACCACAAGTTTGTAATTTTTTTTTATTCACCCAGAAAAAAGTTATTTGATCGCGGGTCAACAACAAAACTGCTTTGGTACCACTTGGTAGGGCTACGGCCTTACATGATTATCATAATAGATAATATATATATTTTTAATAATGAATTGGTTGTCTTTACAATAAATTCGTGTGGCTTATATATATATGAAGAGACACCTTTAAACAATGTGTCCTTCTAATGAAGACTTGTATATAAATATTTAATAACTAAACTAACAAATAATATAATATACTTTTGGTATATTACACAAAGGATCATCACGGAAGGAGGGCGCATCTCTTTTGCATGGGCAAATTCATTTGATGGAATCATCACATTTTGGAGCTATACTGGATTCATGGCATGCACGTTTCTTGTGTATTGATCAACAGCCCAAGCTATGATTATTGGTATGTCCTTACAGTATAATTGAAGCTAGTTTCATTATAAATCTAAGCTTTAATCATATTCGGGGTTTATGCACTATAATGCTATTACATGCAATTTAATTTTATAAGTTATAAAATCTGAACCAATAAACAATACCTAATCCAAATCAGTATAATAGAAGAGAATATCAGTTTGGGATACCAAAGTATCCTTTAGCGGTGTTGTTGATGGAAGTAATCATTTTATCCCAATAGGAGGAGCTAAGGATATTGAATGGTATGACACATGAATAGAGAACTACACTTTTTTGCATCCATGTCATCCTTACCACTCTAGTCAAGGAAATTTGCTATTGACCTATTGTTCTATGCCCTGTATGCATGGTCATCAATCTACTAGCACCTAGGGATAGGGTTTGGCTGAAGATTCCAGATGTGGCCTTAGGTTGAACCTTTTGTTTTTTTGTCTTATTGTGTGCTTCTAACTCCTCCTTGGTGTATGTTTCTCTATCTCCCTTTGGTACAATGGTGGTGAGTTTTGATTCCCTATTTTCTTGGTTGGATCACCTGGCAATACCATACACAGATGCTTCCTTACACATATGAAATTTTATTCTTTGTTATTTATATTCCAATTATATTATGTATGCTATATTTTACTTCACTATAGCTTGAGTTTTATTTTTAGTCCAAACTTTTGTTATCTAACTTGAGGACAGGTGCATTATCCTCTTGAATCATTTTCATTATTCTTTGAACTCAGAGACATTTTATTAATGGGATGAGAAAAAACAAGATATAATGTGCAGTCCATCTTTTGGTCTATAGCTCTATAACTGTTGCATTCAAATTATAGAACTATCTTTAATATTGCTTTCTTTAAGTTTAATAAGCTTATGGAAATATTTTATTTCAATTACTGTACTAGTTCAACTCGCTGACCAGATCTTTGTTGACAGGTTGAAATCATAAATTCTACATGGGAACCATGGGTTGAATGTTTGGCTCATATTGGGCAGCTGCAATTATTGCGATGTTTGCTTGCATCACAGTTAAGATCAGCATCTAAGGTATCCTCACACCCTTCGTTACTTTCTTCCCATATAAATGATGGTGAGTGCCGTCGAATGCTTTGATAGATTTTCCATCTGCTATGTTTTTCCTTCTTGGAAATGTCAATTAACACTTAAATACTTCCATACTTATCACAAGAACTTAGCAGTTTTAAGGAAATTAACACACTATGTATGTATTTTAGTTTTCATTGAAAGGTGAGACCAACTATAATGTAAAACTTCCTTGAGTTGAGGAAATGTAAATTTCCAAAGGAGCAAGGATTAAGGCAGATTGTGGAAGAAATACTCCAAAACATCATTAGCTTTCCTTGTCTGCTGAAGATCTTTTGTTCATTTGTTTTCCTTTTATCCTAATTCCTGTTTACGTGCTATTGTGTCAAAGATCCTCCGGCATTTAAATAGGTTATTTTAATACCTTTAGTTTGAAGGAAGAAAAAAGGAACATTATCATTTTTGTTATAACTGCAGGCGGAAGCAAGCACGATTTCATTTTCAGTAGAGGGGATTAATATTGCAGCAGTCCACGAGATTAAGAATTTTAACCAGGTAAGGTGATGGAGCAATCATTTGCTGTCTTAATTAAAACTATTCATACTAGGCATGCGAAAGTAATTTCTGATGTATCTTTTTTCCCTAGAAAGGAAGCTCAGGAGTAGCATTGGAAGAGAAGCAAGAAGAAGTTAGAAGATTGCTTAGAGAACTGAGAAAACAAGTGCAGTTTTGTGGCTTCTATTCGCCCCTACAAGCTATATATATTACTGCTGAGCCACCAGAATACATTGCTCTTTGCCTTTTCCTTGTCACAATCTCACAGGTAAGTTTAATGTTTGGCAATTCGTGAAAGATCAAAAGCATGTTTTCATCTTAGTTTGCACCTCCACATTATGGGATCATTTTTATAATTGACGGGTATTCCCTTAGTGTCTCAGTCATTTCTTATGCCCTTTGAAGTCACACCTTTTCACACGCACAACATATAACCCCAAAGATGTTGTTGATAATGTAACTTCGGAAGATATTCTTTATTGTATTATTTGTATTATTATTATTATTATATTTTGTTGTACTTTTATTGTACCTCCTTTCGGGGATGTTTTCCCTCTGATTGGAAGATGTCATTAATGTAATTGGTCATGTAAGAGTCGAGGTAAAATTTTTGTTGTAAGTCCGGGCAATAGTCCCCTAGAGAATAAGTATAAAATGTTTTTTGAGTCTCCCTAGGAGAAGTCAGCCCAGTAAGGTCCAAAAGTCGGCACTATTGGACCAAAAGGTCACACAACTGAAGAATATAAATAGGGAGGCGCCATCCCTCATTTGAACACACAAAAAATGCAAGCAAGTTCGCTCCTAGAGTGAGAAAGACAAATTCACCGGTGAAGAAGAAGAAGCAATAGAAGACATGTTATCTTTGGGTTTTCTATCTCGATCTGGCATTGTGCTAAGTTATGAATCTATACAGAAGAAGTTGCTGGGTTTTCTCCCTTGTGGTTTCCCAGGAGAAAATCTTTGTGTCTTTCTTTTGTGTTGTGCTTGTCTATCTTTTAGTGTTCCTATTACATTATGTTAAAGATCTAATATATTTGAATTAAAGTACAAACTCTAACATGGTATCAGAGCCAACCTAAAAGGAGGCACTGTGCAACCCTAACACTACTACTGTAACTGACGGAGATTAGGGTTTCATGCTTGAAAACCCTAGAAGGAAAAATCTAGTCATCTTGGAATTTTCACTACAACTTGTTTTTGGCGCAGGATCAGGAGTTGAAACTTTGATAGGACGTAGATGAAATCTTGATGTACCTTCTATTTGAATTTCAGCCTCAAATTCGCTATACTTTACGAGATATGATCCCTCCAAAATAGGGTTTTTGCCTCTTCTAGAATTCAATCTTAAACACGTGACTTAGGGAGAATTGCTAGATCTCGGGATAAGAAGATCCAAATCGAATTTCGTAAGATTTTGCAGGCAGGGCATGGACTGTAGTTTCTGTGATGCGAGTTTCAGACTTCGAAGTTGAAACAGTGACACGTAATAGTTCGTACAAGCTTGCTATACTGAACCAATCCATAAACATGTCACCTTGGGAAACTTAGCATAAGTTCCATTTGGTGAATCCAATATTTCTCTAACTCATGGGGTTGGAAATAAGATACATTAGGCTACATCAAGACGAAGTTTCAAACCTTGAGGAGCAAAAATTTTGGAGATACATCAGAATTAAGACCAGACAATTATGCAAAAGAAATCGAAGAAACTAGGGCATCAAATATTTTGTAGTTCTATCCACAATTTTGGGAAATGCAGTATACTGCTCAGCTTGCCTTGAGGAAGCACAACATTCTATCGATTTAGATCTAAAAGTCACCTAATTTGAAAAATTAGGGTTTCTTTGTCAAACCCTAGGTCCGCCAGAAGCATTTTTCCAGAAAGGATTTGGAGCAAGCATCCAGTGGAAGCACTCTCATCGGTAAGCTCTATTCTCTTTATTTCCATTTGAGGTTCACATATCAAATTGTTGAATCAAACCAAGCTTGAAGATAAGCTTGAAGGAGCTGACAACTTCCGAGCATGGAAATATAGAATATCTCTTATCCTAGAAGATAATGATTTGGACAAATATGTCACTGCGAAGATTCTAGAAGCAGAGGGAGATGATGCCAAGTCTACTCACAAGAAGAACATGATAAGAGCCAAGAGGATCATTGCAGACTCAATCAAAGATCATCTCATCCCTCATGTCTCATCATTCAGGACCCCGAACCAGATGTTTGATTTCTTGATCAAACTATTTGAAGGGAAGAACATCAATCGGAAAATGACAATGAGAAATCAACTTGTTATCACATATGTAGCTGGGATACCATGATGCAACATACAGACTTATCTCTTGTTGTATTTCGAGCTACTTTTCACATGAGGTTCTAGCATGGATCATTACAACTTCAGCTATTCCAGAGCCTTGTTCATCATATTTTTCCTTGCCAGGACTGAGATTCATGAGTCCATTGAGATGCTTCCAGTGTTGACCTAGTTCATTTCGGTAGAGCAACATATCATAATGGGTACACACAGTACATAGGGTCCCTATCAATTGGAGACATGTATATATGGCGAGGTTAGGTATATGCTTCTTTGGTTTAGTTTTGCTCTATGATGTATGTCAGACACCTATGCTTATCATGTTAGGATGATTATGGTGACCTATGCTAATATGAACTAATGCTTGAACTTTTGTCATGACTAAAAATGGGACTTCATGTTAAGATTGTTGCTCATGCCATGCTTGTACAGAGAGTAAACCTTAGTGCTCTGTTGGTTCCATGTGTCACTTGTCCTCGTACATTCTGTTCGTCCATTTATGAATTTCATCCCATGACCTGGACTGTTTGAGACTTGTGAGATGGAAGATCTTTTCTCCATCTTGACCCCTATACATGATAGACTCCATGTTGTTATGTGTCTCTGGCTATGAATTATTGGGCTTGGCCAGTGTGGCTGGGTTCACTAGGAAGTTATCCTTTAGTCCTCAAAACAAGTGCTCTAGCAAACAGTGTTGCTAAACACTAAAGCATCGAAACGCATAAAAGCTACATCTAAATGATGCAAAAGTATAAATGTTTTAAAAGGTAGTCAGTGGCCAAGGGGTTGAGCACTCATTCTTTGTATAATGTAAGGTTCACCTGCCCTCCACAGGGGCAATAGGAAGGGGAAAACCTGTTGGGGCTATGGATTGCTCCCTAGCAGCCGGTCTGGGCCTTAGTCATTTGTTGGAGCCCAGAAGGCTTTTCAGGGCACCATGCTCTTGTAGGCTGACTACTATCTTATGTGAAATGTGAAATGTATTGAAAAAGGTTAACGATCAAAGTATGAGCACTAACTCTTTGTATAGTGTTCGACTCATTTGCCTCCACAGGGAAACATGGTGAGACTAGCCTGCAAAGGTTGTGTCTTTGTCAGCTTTGGAGCCCAGAAAGATTCCAGGGCAAATTAGTGCAAAGGAAAACTTGCTAGAGTCTAAAGAAAACAACCCCAAGTACTTTATCCACTTGTGAGGCACCTCCATCCCCTATTGCTATCTGTCATGTATATGTCCCTTTGGTTGAGTGTATTGGTTGTCATTCAGAGAGATCACAAAGTCAAAGTCAGTCAAAAGTCATTACCCCTTTGCCTTAGCTTTTGTTTTCCATCCTCACCCAGCAGTAGCACATTGTTTACACTTTGAACAAGCAAACTTCTAGAAGGTTCCAAGATTTTTCAGAAGCACAGGTATATCTTCTACTATTATTTTTATTGTCACAATAATTATGAATAACTTTACTTAAGCTTGGTTTTGATATGCACCATTGGAGCATTTCTTGCCCTTGATGCTTACAGGAACATATGGATATCGTATCTCACTTTCAGTTTGGGTACTTTGACCTAGTCAAACCAGTTTAAGCAAGTCATGAACGGTTCCTGAGGTAGTTACTTAGAAAACAACATGGTCTATATTTGTTCCAGACATGCCCAGGTCCAATACTGTAGTTTCAGTTTTGAGAGTTTAGCCCCAGATCTCTTGATAAGTGATTATTATCACTTTATTATCGGCCAAATGATCAAATTTTATTACAGATGGCAGTGTTTTTGGTTCTCCTAAAGCAGTGCAGTGTTCCAAGGGGTATGAGTAGTCACTTATACCATTCTTCTTTGTCTCTAGATCATCCGAGGCAGTTAGTTTTCCCCAGTTCTCATCCTAGATAGCTATGGTGATTTTATCATTTTCCAGAGATTGTACTAGCAAAAAAGAACTATGAACTTAACTAAAAAATTCGATTTGGCCTCATCGGTCAAGGAAATGGCTTGGAATTTTGGCAGATGATGTGTCTCAGCATCTCGGACAGTCCTTTAGCAGTTTTCAGTCAGTAGTTATCTAGATTATTTTATTTTGGCTCACTCGGTGAGGAAAGCCCCCCAAGCGGTGCCTTCTCTACTTGGATAATGATATATTTCATTGTTATATCATATGTTTTGAAGTTGTAAAGGGGCCTAGGGTGAATTAAGCCCCTAAGTGACCCCATCTCATGTATTATCATGTCACACTTTATGTTCTATTGTGACTTTCACGTAGGATAGGCGTCCTTGAGTAAAGTGCGCCCCCTTGTTGACTTGGTCACTTGATCCATGTATTGATCTTTGTATTGTTGATCTCCACCGTCGAAGATGTCTTAATCTCGATCGTCGGATGATAGTTAGTCGAAATGTTGACACACTCTCAAACTATTGAAGAGAGGTGAGCTCCCCATTGTATTTCATGAGCTTTGGCACTGAAATATTAAATAAAGAGATTTGTCTAGGATTACTTTTTGTGTTTTTGTAAATGAGTTGATGATTTGATGATTGGCATTGTTTCTCTTTTGTACTGAGTTTGTTTCGGGATAGATCTTGCATATTTTTCTTTTACCCATTCATCTATAGGGAAAGAGGTGCACCAGGGAAGAGGGTGCATCTGTGGGGAAACTCACCAGTTTCCTTGGCTCTTGGGTGTACGGTTCAGGGATTATCTCTTTCTCTATGATTTTTTACTTTTCGTCCTTTCCTTATTCTGTAAGATTTCATTCATCTGTCTTACCATTTGATTTTCTCTAGCTTAGCAGGTTGAAAAGTAGCGCTAGGGTCATTGGTTGATCTCAACAACTACAAGATCTTCTCTGGAAATGCTCATTTGATCAAGAAAGAAGCGCTCACAGATAAATTCTCCTTATTTTAATTTTTGTATGCATTGCCCATCATTGCTTTCACTGAAAAACCCTCCTTTAGAAGTAGGAATATTCATCGGACCAATTTGCATTGGGAATCTGCAAACTTGGCGATCTGGGTTTTATCCAACATACTGAAAAAAACTCTCTCCCTCCTAGGCGTCGGCATTAGACTCCATCTGCCCATCTCCAAGAACTGATCAACAGAAGAGAAAACACCATCTCTGCCCTATTAGTCAGTTTTCCTTGTTTTTTTGTTCCAATTTTGCTTGGATCTTTTCACTGTCAAATATTGCATCCAAGTAGGTGTGTTGAAAGCCTAAATTCTTTGTATCAACCTCGTCTTGGGAATTTTCCATATTCTTGATTAAATCCCCCCAAGGTTCCAGGTTTGATCATTGGAACAAACACACCAACCCTAGATTTGTTTTAAACCCTTTAAGTCACTGATCCATTTAATTTGTGTAACATTTCTATAATCCTTAAGCACCCGTACTCGAATAGTCCTTAAATTGTGGCTTATCCCTTAAATCTAGGGGTTTCTAGCTCTCACCTTACGTATTCACATTTTTGGGCTTGATCTGGTGATTAGTTGTAGATATGTCCTTTCAGGATAGGGTCAGGTCTCCCCCATTCTCACTTCGGCATTCAGTGGCATAAAGTGAAGGAAGTCTCAACCGACATGAAAATCATCCATCTTTTGGGGGTTGGGATTTCCCTAGGTCACGACTTTGGTTGCATGACCCCTCTGCCATCCTGTATGGGATTTCTACATCGGGGCAACTACAAGATCCGTGATAACACAAGTCAAGAATGTGAAGATCCAACACTTAGAAACAATCCAGACTTACTTCACAAGGGTTTTTCAAATCAAGGAGCAACTAGAGGCCATTAAAAAAAATGTCGAAAAAGGAGAGATTGTGATGACTAGCTTGAATGGTCTCCCAAGATCATGGGACTTATTCATTCAAGGGATATGCGCTAGGAAGAAACTAATCAAGTTAAACAGATAATGGGAGGAATGCACTCAAGAAGAAGCTCGGTTAGTATCAAGAGAAGAGAAGATGGGAGTTGATGATGATCAACCTCTTGCTGCTCATACTATGAAGGATCAAAGCAAGAAGGAAGATCAATCTCACAGAAGAGCTAGAAGATTTCAAAAGAATCATAAATCTAAATGCGACTTCTCCAGTATCAGATGTTTCACGTGTGATGAGAAAGGCTAGTTTGCAAAAGATTTCCCCAGATACAAAGGATCCACTAGGATAAACAAGAAGAGGCATCATGCTCACATCACTGAAGGGGATGAACCAAAAAGGAAAAGACCGAAAGAAGATTCCTTATGTGATGAGAAATATGTACATTAAGGATTCAACCCATGATGGTGAAGATCAAACTTCATGAACCTGATTTGAAGAAGAACCTCTTATTTAGATAAGAAGAGATGTTGTTATGAATGAAGAAGAAGGGACATAAAGAACCAGTACAGAGTCCCATGTGATCTATGGTGCAAAAGACTTGCTCAACATTCTCGATCATGAGCAAGACAAACACATGTCCTCAAAATCAATTGATGGAGTAGAGCACACTGTCAAAGAGTCCAGTAATTCCTATCAGAAGACAAGGATCAAGAGGGAGTCCCCCAAACAAGCAAACAAAGATAAGTATTTGAATGATCATTTCCTATATATCTAGTTGCTAATTTATGTTCCTAGATTAAGGAAATGTATTATGCATGTTTGAGTGTTTGAATTTATGAATCGTATACTACTAACTTACATGTGATGGGTAAGTAGCCTATGGTGTTGTACAACATTCCATTGCAACTTATCTAGAACGAAACCTCTTTGTTGACATGTTGTGACTAGTGCACACTCTTAATAAATTTTGTTAGAGATGGAAGGCATCTAGAAAGTGACCGTATGTAGTATCCCAAATACTGATATTTTCTAATTCTATGCAAAGTTATTGAAATAGCCGGGCATGCAAACTGCCATGCGAAATTTCCCTATTTTATAGCCGGAATTAGGGTTAGGGTTTGTAGGATAGAATGTAACACTTACCACCGATAAGCTGGCTGAAATGCTCCTGAGAGAATCTGCATGCATCAAGATTCGATCTAGAGATGAACTAGTACTTTCTGCCTCCGGTGATACCCCAGCAGCACGCACCCAAGATCAGCTAAGGGTGACGTTTTCAGTGAAGGAGGTACCCATTGAAGCTGAGAATTTGTAGGAGTGGTAGTCTTCTAATGCCGTAGAGGATTCCTGACACATGCGGAAGTTCTGAGGTCTCTAGGCAAACTAGTGAATTGATCTAGATGTTTAGCTGCTCACACCCCCTGATCCCGAAACTGTTGATAACTGCTCCGGATGAGCAAGACCGGATCTGATAATCACCGGGTACAGGAGTGATACCGATGATGAGAATGGTGCCTGGGTTCTGAAGGTAAACTGACATCTGAGGACCCAGCGAATGATTTGGGGTTTTCCAGCTAAAAACCACCTTATGGCTGCACACGTGCCCCTGCAAACAATCTCTGATGGATACTGGATAACTGTAAAGGAATGAATAAATTGAAGAGCGGATGGTGAACCTGGATGGTTTACTGTGGATGAGACTAGGGCAGATATCTCACTGCCAAAACCCCGTTAGCTGAAGACACCGTCTTCAACCCCAATTGCTGTGGCCGCACGCTCTGCTACTACTCAAGAGCTCCAAAATCATATAATAATCAAAAGTATCTGGTTTAGTCCCATAACCCTTCTTAAATAGATCTTCATATGCTTTTGGGTTTGCATGTCACTTTTAGGGTTTATGCTTCACTTTTGCATGCATGCAATTCTAATTTGATGTTGACTTTAATACTGATTGAATAATGCCTACATGCTTTGCATGCTTTAGGATATGAACTCTGATGGCCTTCTTTCTACACTGATGACTTAATAATACTGAATTGATGTACGTTTCTGCTCCTAGTGCTATCAGTCCTCAGTTATTCCCTTTTCTTTAAGACCCGCTCGAACCTATGGGAATAAGATAGGTTAACGGGTGTTCTCAGGGTGGTTTAGTTGGAAGGGGACATTACACCGTACATGGATAAATGTTGTGTTGTAGCATTGGTTAAGATAGTTGCATGACTCTGTGACATGTCCTTATGCATAGAGATTTTTCATTATTAATATGTTTTGAAAAATTATGAAATGTTTCTAATCATGCAATTGAATTTGACTTGTAGGAAGGATCGTATGCAATCACCTACAAGAGAAGAATGATGAGGCTTGTTCTGAAGAACAAGTGACGATGGTTCAACCATAACACTCAAAGAAGATTCACAACAAAGTACATGAAGAGGAACCTAAAGCTCCCAGGGTTAGAGACACCGTGATGGAAGAAAGAGCTTCAGAAGAACATGAGAATCATGATATGACTGAGCCATAGAGACCGGTAGATCCACCTTGAGAGGTGAACACGTATAAGAGAAGACCAGCTTGGGCACGAGAGGTCATCCAAGATGAAGAAAAGTATGGTTCTCCAAACGAGACTTCCAGAGAAAGAAAGAGGCCTCAGACACACTCTAGTTTTGCGGCACTGTTGTGTGACATCATTGTTGCAGATCCTTCCAACTATGAAGAAGCAGCTGAGAAGAAAGAATGGAAGGATGCTATGATTGAAGAGTACCATATGAGCATGAAGAATGATGTCTGGGATGAGGTTTTGAGACTTGAAGGGAAGTCTGTAGTGTCTTCCAAGTGGATCTACAGGATCAACATGTGTTGATGGCTTTGTACAGACTTAGAAGGCATCTAATGGGACAACACATATAGTTACTTGAGGATCACCTAGAGTGATGGAGATCTCAACCTTTGCTACAGGGTTGAAGATGGAAGCCTACAGAGGACGAGAAGCTCATAGATTGGTGCAAGAGGAACTTTCAACAAAGTTCGAGATGGACAATCTTGGTATTTAGTGACCTTGAGAGATGGATACACAGAAGATCAGCAACAGAGGAGATTACCTGCCACTCCAGTGCAGAATGATCGATGCATAGGGAGGATGGTGCTCCACTTCAGAGGATGTGACTACAGTAGACCTCAGAGTTCAAGAATCTTGACATGATTCTTGGTGTGAAATCAGAGGAGATTTTCCTTAGCTAAAGAAAATATGTGGTCATGATCATGAAGAGGTTCGAGATGTTGGATTGTGAGGTTATTACTACACCAATGGCATCTAACTTGTAGTTGTGTGACCCAACTTTAGAGACAGTTGATGCCACAGTTTACATGCAGACAATAGGTTTGTTGATGTACTTGACAAACACAAGGTCGGATATATGTTTTGCAGTGAACACTTTATGCCGTACATGGTGGAGCCGAGACGTGTTCACATGGCTGTGCCAAAGCACGTGCTGAGGAACCTAAAGTATACATTCGAGTATGGCCTCAGATACACGAGAGATCAGAGGATTTTCTCGCAGGGATATGTTGACTTTGATTGGGATGTTAGTTCGACAGATAGGACGAATACTTCGGGGTGCTGCTTCAGCTTGAGGTTTGGCATGATTTCTTGGTGCAACAAGAAGCAGAGAAGCGTAGCACTTGTTCAACAAGTTATCAGGTAGTGTAGCTTTGGAAGTTACTTGTGTGACTGTTCGATGTTGAGTTAGAGATGACTTGTGTATTTCATTGCAAGTCGAAGCACATCGAGATCCAATATCGCTATATCTGAGATATGGTGTAGAGAGGAGTAGTGAAGCTCTAGTATGGGGTGACAGATAAGCAGACAGTTGATGTGTTGACCAAGCGGTTAGCAAGAGTAAAGATTCAAGTACTTCAAAGAGAAGCTTGGTGTTATCCAGATCGATGTTCCTTGAAAGAGGGAGTGATGTGACATGTTCGGAAGACGCAAGTGCACTAGGGCTATATCTGAATGGACGAAGACGTAGGTGGTTAGAAAGGACGTAATGCATCTGGGATGCCACCAGGGATATATCTGAATGGATGAAGATGTAGGTGGTCTGAAAGGACGTAATGCATCTGGGATGCTCCTGGGATGTATCTCCATGTACGAAGACACTAGTGTTCCACGGGTCATAAAGAATCTCGGATGCACCTAGGCTATATCTACATGGACGAATACGTAGGTGGTCTGAAAGGACGCTCCTGGGTTGTATCTCCATGTAGAAGACACAGGTTGATCGAGAGAGTCGTCATAAAGCATCTAGGATGCGACTGAGTTGTATTTGCATGGACGAAGATGCTCTTGGGATGTATCTCCATGTACGAAGACGCAGGTTGACGGAGAGAGTCATAATACATCTAGGTTGTAAACATTGGGTGGGAGGCATAGATGTTCCTGGGCTGTACTCACTAGGTGGGAGACACAAGTTTACTAAGAGAGAGACGTAATACATTTGGGTTGTATCCACTGGGTGGAAGACGTAGATGTTCTTGGGCTGCACCCATTGGGTGGGAGACACAGGTTTTCTGGTGGACATGAGATATACACTTGGGCTACTCTCCATATGGATGATGTCATGTATGCTCCTAAGCTGGTCTCCACGATGTGAAAGACACAAGTTGTTTTGGGGATGTAATGTAGGCATATGAGTTGATGAGATGATCTGGATACGACAGGATGACAGTAGGAGATGCAGGTTATTGCTTGGGCAATGTAAAATGAGGACCTGGGTTGTACCTACTTGGTGGCTTGCTTGTAGAGATGATAATGAAGTCCTAAATGAGATCTAGGCCTACATCCAACATGAAAAAGGGTTGGCTCTATAGAACTTATGAGGACGTATAGATTCGAGAGATGTCACTAGTCAATGGTCGACGAGATGAGAATTGTTGCAACAATGGTGATGATCCAATGATGATGATGTCCAGAGATTTTGTTCAATTGTGATGGTGACCAGGTCAGAAGAATACCTTCCTTGTTAAGAGGGAGTGTTGTTGATAACATGACTTCCGAAGATATTCTTCATTGTATTATTATTATTATTATATTTTATTGTACTTTTATTGTACCTCCTTTAGGGGATTTTTTTCTCTCCGATCAGAAGATGTCATTAATATAATTGGTCATGTAAGAGTCGGGGTAAAACCTACATTGTATGTCGGGGCAATAGTCCCCAAGAGAATAAGTATAAAATGTATTTTCGAGTCTCCCTAGAAGTAATCCCAATAAGGTCCAGAAGTCTGCCATGGTGGACCAAAAGGTCACACAACTGAAGAATATAAATTACGAGGCACCCTCCCTCATTTGGACACAGAAAATGCAAGCAAGTTCACTCCTAGAATGAGAAATACAAGTTTGCTGGTGAAGAAGAAGAAGAAGCATCAGAAGACATCTTATCTTTGGGTTTTCTATCTTGGTCTGAAATTGTACTAAGTGATGAATCTATACAAAAGAAGTTGGGTTTTCTCCCTTGTGGTTTCCCAGGATAAAATCTTTGTGTCTTTCTTTTGTGTTGTGTTTGTCTATCTTTCAGTGATCCTATTACATTAGATTAAAGATCTTATATATTTGAATTAAACTACAAACTCTAACAAAATTCAATGAGTAGGCGATACTCCACTATAAACGAAAATGGCCTCAAATTCATTAATTACTTTAACTATTTTCTTTCAAGTTAAGGTTTTGTGCATAATCTAAACTAGGGAAATTGTGTAATATCTTAGATGGTCAGGAAAGCATTTCTTTGGTACATATAAGTTAAATGCATTAAGCTATGGGTTATAGCAACTGTAAGAAGAAATGTCATTGCAATAACACAAGGTTTGTGTTAGCGAGATGACAAGATCCTTATCATCTTTGGTACAAAAATATAAGCATAAAATGATTGTATTGAAGAACCATTCTTGGTGGTTAACATTGAATGATTTTTGCTTCTTTCTCTTTTAAAGGTATTCTATGATTATGTTTTCTTGTTTATCGGTTCCAAATAGATTGCATATCTTTCTTTTGTCAAGGTCCATTTACTTTTGCAACCTATCCTGATTAGTTATAGGGATCAAGAACAAACAAATAAAAGGAGATGACAATGAATTTTCCAAGCTTTAGATTGTTTTAATCAAACTATATTTCCTTATTCATTTTTTCAGTCATTTGTTAATAGGCCCAAGGTTTAGACTTGATCAACTGGGATGATACATCAATATCAGGACTACACTAACTATATATATAATAATAAGCATCAAGCAAACATCAATATGTGCACGTTTATGGTTTAGATAACATATAGTATCTGAATTTTTCACCACTAAGTTGTAAATACTATCACATACAAGGTCTCACTGTCAAATAACAGAAATTTGCACCTGTTTATGTTCTTTATTAATCGAATACCATGAGAATTTTCCTTTCCCTTAACTGACAAATCTCTTTACATTCCAATTTACATAACTACTCATAACATGTTGCATCAATGACCCCTTTGTTGTTGTGCCCTTGAGCAATCCAACTACTAGTATGATGATATAGATCATCCACCACTAATATCCTTTGATGAAATACTTCCTCAAGTGTAAGGACTAGGTTTATGACTGGAATCTGGTCAGCTAAAATGATGAGTGCCTCCTAGCTACTAAAAATTTGATAAGAGCTTACATGGGGCATTTAGATATAGTAAGCGACAAGACCAACAACAAAGGAAATATTAGGATGAATATGATTCAAGTATAAGAGACTGCCAACAAGTTGATAATACAGGGTTGCATTTAATTCAAGTGAAGTGCAAGTGGCAGAAAGTTTGACTCCAAACTCTAAGGGGGATGGGGTTGTTTTACAATCTTCCATGTGAAAGAAACAAAGAAGGTCACAAGCATACTTAGATTGAGAAAGAAATATTCCTTCTTTTGTTTGCAAGACTCGAAGCTTAAGAAAATAATGCAAATGTATTAAGTTTTTCATTTCAAATTTCTGCTTAAGACTGGATTTCACATGGGTTAAAAGGTTATGGTCACTACTAGTAAGAATAAGGTGATCAACATAAAGAACAAGGATGATGAGATGGTTTCCTAATTTCTTGGTATAGACATTGGGGTCAGAATGGCATCTAGAAAAAACAATTTCAAGGAGAAAGCTATCCATTTTGGCATACCAAGCTCAAGGATCTTGCTTAAGGCCATGTAGGGTTTTCTTAAGGTGACAGACAAAGCTAAAATCATTTTGAACATAGCAAGGAGGTTGCTCCATGTAAATTTCTTCCTACAAATCCATGTGCAAGGAGGACTTGACGTCCATTTGATGGACCTCCCATTTATGTAAGGCACCAAGGGCAAGAACAAGGTGGATAGAGTTCATTTTGGAGAGAGTGGCAAAGGTTTGATGATCGTCAATTTCTTCATTTCAGGAAAATCCTTTGGGAACTAACCTTGCGTTTAGTCTTTTAAGACTTCCATTTGATGCATACTTCGTTTTGTAGACCCATTTACACTTGACAAATTTTCCTCCTTTTCGAAGAGGTACAATATCCCAAGTATTGTTTGCCATTAACGAACGATATTATTTTTCCATAGTTGCATCCCAATATGGATTTCCTTAATGTTTTGCAAATGTCTCTTGATCACGATTCTCTGAAACTTGAGCCAAAAGAGAAGTGGCTCATTGGAAATTTGTAACCGAGAACGTGTTCGTCGCTGATCTCTAGGATCATCGGCAAGATCACTAGCCACTTCACATGTTGAACGGACTCATAGAAGAAGCGGTTGTGTTGGTGCAACTGGAGGAAAATGAGCAGGAGGAGGTGGATTTTCATCCTCATTATCATCATCAAAAGCTAGAGTAAAAGATGGCACAAAAAACAAAGATGGCTCACAGGCCACAGATGGCACAAACGCCAAATTAGGTTTGCAGACCGAGATATTTTCATCCAATTTAGCATCTCTTTTAATAATTAAATCATGGGAATGTGGATGAAGAAGTCTATAACCTTTAACATCTTCAGAATATCCAACAAATATGCACTTTCCACTTTTAGGTTGGATTGCTTTTTGTTTTTCATCAGGAATACGAGCCCATGCTTTAGTACCAAACACACAGAAGTGGTTGACATCTTGCTTATTGTTACTCCATGCTTCTTTTAGTGTGATACCTTTTAAAGATTTATTGGGGGTGCGATTAACTATTTAATTTGCACAATTTATGTCTTCATCCCAAAATTGAAGACTTGGTCCCTTAACTTGGAGCATACAATTAACCATTTCTTCTCAAGTGGAGTTGTTGCGCTCAATTGCACCATTTTGTTGTGGTGTATATGGAACACTCTATTGTTGTTGGATGCCCTATGCAGTGCAAAAGGTAGTGAACTTGTTGTTAACATATTCTCCCCCACTATTAGATCTTAACTTAAGAATTTGATGACCAGATTATTTCTCAAAAGAAGCCTTGTATACCAAGAACATGTAAAAAATTATGCTCTTAAGTTTTAGGAAATAAACCCAAGTGCGTTTGGAGTAATCACCAATGAAAGTTAAGAAATATTTGGAGTTGGAAAAGGAAGTAGATGAAGAAGACCACACTAGTCACTATGCACAAGCTGTAAGGGGGTCTAGGCGTGCCAAGATGCATGTTTGTCAAAATAGTCTCGATGATGTTTTTTGAGTACATAACCATATGGAAGACCTATCACCATATTTTTTTTATATAGTAAGTTGATGCAATGAGCAATAGTTTAAGTGACCAAATCGCTCATGCCAAAGTTTGCTCAAGTCATCACTATGAGCAACAAAAACTGGAGGAAAAGTTGATGACCCAAAATTGTTGAATTTGTACAACTTGGTAACATCATCAACAATTCGAGTAGCTAGGACATCCATAGGATCTTTGAAATCCTTGATTACAACTTGGTGAGGGGTAAATGTTACAGTCTTGACTCTTACCTTCATCAAAATGAATGATTTGATAGAATCACAACAAATTGCAAGAAATTCTTGGAACACATAATACATCATTGAATTGACCATCATCTACAGGAACTATTCTAGATCCGACAACATTAAGAGATCCATCATCATCAACAAATATTTATTTGGTGTTACATCCATTCATAATAGAAAATATGGATTTATCCTTTAGCCATATGATAAGGTGCTCCAGAATCAATGAGCCACTCATTAGAAGAAGAGGAAGAAGATGCATTTAATGAAAGACCAGAAGCACAAAGTGCATGCTCATGAGTTGTAGAGTAAGAAGAATAATCAAGCTTGATTTTGTGCTTCTTCATTGTTACTTCCAAACCTGCTATCTTTTTGAAAGATTTAGATTCCACATGACCATCTTTTCCATAAAAATTGCAATGGAACTCAGTCTTCTCATCTTTCGATTTGGTTCCCTTCTCATCATTGGAAGGACAAGTTGATTGAGTGGGTTTGGGACCCTTTTTTTGCTTATTATTGTGAGGATGTTGCTTCTTGGGATTATTGGTTTTGTTCTTCTATTGTGCCACTAAGGCTTGGCTAGATGTATTGACATTGCTTATTACTCCAGAATGTCTAAGCTTATCTTGCTCTCTAATAAAGGAATCACAAAATGATTCAAGAGTGGGTTCTTTATAGTTAGTCCCCAAAGATTCTTTCATGGAGTAAAATGTAGATACAAAAATAGACCAAGAAGGACCAAGCTTGGAAAGAATGTGAAAAATACATTGCTTATCTTTCATTTTTATGTTGCATCCTTCAACTAACAGTCTAAGGGTTTTCTAATTAGATAGATAGTCTTGATTGTAAGAGAAATTACTTGGATTTGAGGAATCAACTAATTATCAAGTTGTTGACATTGAATCTAATTGTGTTTACCCAACTCAATTTCCAACTTTTTCCAAGCATTATCAGGTTCATTAATGCCTGATAGGTGGAATTATAATTCAGTAGAAATTGACATCCTGATTAATCCACAAGACTCATGAGTCATCACATTTATTTTCCCATTTATTTTCTCATCGTCATTAGTAGGTTTAGTTTCTTTCCCCAAGGTAATTCAGTGAAGTCCTCTACTTGCCATATGGGCTTTCTACAAAAAGTAGTTGGAACTTGTAAGAATAATATCACATGGATTGGCGATATTGTATAGTGTTACTGGTCCAAATGGAAGTCCAAGCCATCGACAAACATATGTGGAGAAAGTGACCACTATCACCTTAGTCAGTTCGCCTAACTTCTTCGAAAGTTGAAACCTTCGAGGGGAGATTCCTATGGAACTCTGCAAAAGACACTTGGACACCAAATAATATCTTATATGTGTGTATGGTTAGTGACCAATGCCTAATGGAGTCAACAAAAAATGGAGTAGATATACTATCAAGATGAAATGTGAATCATGTGTGTGCATTCACTATAAATGTAGGCCAATAATTAGCTAATTGATCCCAATGTGCAAATAACAAGATTGACATGCAAGTATTAGCAAAGTATAACTAATTTATCATCACCAAACAATTTGAAGTGTACATGTACAGCGGTATGAGTATCAGTTATTAGTGCAATTATTTATGACAACAGTACTTGTTTAGAGATTTGTTAGAATTAACAACAATATGTGCATAACCATGCATTTACCATATTATTGTATTAAGTCTGAAAGCAAGTTACATGTGCTTATTAGTAACATTATTACAAATAGTATGCAACAGTAGACATAACCAACACTAATAATGTCCTTCCAATTCACACCAGCAAAGGATAGTGACCATCTAACTATTGTATGCTTGTCAATTTGCAAGGTTCAATGGATTGTAGTCGAAGGGAAGGTACAATAGAGTAAATAGGGAGGGATGCCACTGTAAGGGAAACCCCAAAAGATACGAAAGGACTATCACAAAGTCTGGCCAAGGGCTGTAACAGCCTAAGGGAGGAGACTCGAGGGAAGGTCAGGGTGACTAACAAGGTGGAGGGAGGCTGGGAGGTTTTGAGGACTAGAGAATAGGCCAACGATGGTTAGGTATGGTCTTGTTATCACAAATCTTGTAGTTTCCTTGTGGATTGATCCTATTCAAGAAGACAGAGGGGATAGGAAACCAAAGTCGTGACCTTTGAATACCCCAACCCCCAAATGATGGATGGTTGTCACGCTGGTTGGGATATCCTTCGCTTTATGCCAGTGAAGCCCAAGTGAGAAAGAGGGAGACCCAGACCTATCCTAAAAAGACAGACCTACAGCTAATCACCAGATCAAACCTATACAAAGAATATGTAAGTTGAAAGCTTGAAACCCTAGATTTAAGGAATAAGCCACGATTTAAGGAATGTTTGAGTAGAGTTGGTTATAGGTGTTGGAAATGTTGCTCCAACCAAATATTACAGTGACTTATAGGATTTAAAGATCAAATCTAGGATTTGTGTGTTTGTAACTTTGTTCAATTGATCGAACCTGGGACCTTGGGGGATTTAGATAGAAATATGGAAATTCCCAAGGCGAGGTCAAATCAGAGAATTAAGGCTTACAACACACTTGTTCGGATGAAAGATTTGATAGAAAGAAGAAATCCAAGCAGAAACCGGAAAAAGAGGACACACAGGAAACAGGTTGGCAGTTCAGGATGGGCACTTTCTCCCAGGGATCAGTACTGCTTTAAGGTGGGAAATGAGAGTCCAAAAATGATGCCTAGGAGAGAGAGAGGTTTTAGGTGATGGCCAACAAAATCCAGATCGCCAAATTTGTAGATTCCCAGTGCAAATTAATCTGGTGATTTTTCCTACTTTCTAGAGTTATTTTTTCAGTGAAGTGGATGATGTGCAATGCATGAAAATTGAAACATTGAGAACTAACCTGAGACGTGTATCTGAAACTTGTATATATCCTCCTGGATGATGAAGAATGCTTCCTTGAAGATCAAGTGAGAGATTTGGGCAAGATCTTGGTGATTTTGTGCTTTGCTCAATGTCCCTAGCGCCCCCTTCCACCTACCACACCAAAGAAATCAGTTAGCAATGACAAATACATGGGATTTGCAAAATAAAGAAGATACAGAATGAGAAATCATAAAGAAGTAACCACTCCTTGATAACCAAACCGAAAGTTGGCAACAGAGTGAGCCCCCCACCAATGCGCCTTCCTTCAATTCGCTTCCTTCAACCTGCAAATAAACTAGTGCAAGAAAATATGCAAGAACTATGCCGGATTTATTCCAATGCTGGAGATAAGCAATACAAATCATCGTCACATTCATTTATCTACAAGAACACAAGCGTTGAATCCCAGAATAATCTCTTAATTAGAAGTTCCAATCTAGAGCTCATGCTTTACAATTGGGGGGGTATCGTCTTTATATATCTTTTGAGAGACGCAAACCCTAACTCACTTTTACATCTGACGGTTGAGATTATAACATCAACAACGGTGGAGATCAACTTTACATGGATCACTTTGACTAGATCAAGGGGGGCACACTTTTTGCCCAATGACACCTTGTCTAAGTAAAAAAATAATATAACATAAGATATGATCATAATAATACATCAAAAGGGAGTCACTAGGGGCTTAATTCACCCTATGCCCCATTACAACCTCAAATCAGAAGATATAAGAATGTAATATGTCAAGTGGCCAAGTTGAGGGGTGCCCCTTGGGGGACGACCTCACTAGCTAAGCCAAATAAAATAATCCCGGACCAAATGCTGACTGAAACTGATGAAGGATAGTCTGGAGAGCCATAATACATCAAATAGATGAATTTCTTGCCATTTCATTGACTTCCCTAGCCAAATAAAAAAAATTCAGTAATTTTCTAGTTCATTTTTTCAATGTTCCCCCAAGTTTCCGGGACGCGGGGGCACGGGAGCGGGGNGGGCGTCTAGGAGCCCCCCTTCACTAGAGCGCGCTGCAAAACGGGGGACGCGCCCCCTTGTGCGTTTCCGAGAGTTTCCTAATTTTGGGGACGCTGGGAAACGTTTCCCGAGAAGCCCTCGGGGCGCAGGGAGCGAGGGGGGCGCGTCCCCGACCTTGGGGGGCGAGTCCCCGTGGAACACTGCATTTTTTGATGGTACTACCTTCGAAAATCATAAAAGTCATCATATCTTCCTTTAGGCTAAGAACTGGGGAAAACTGACTTCACCTAAGTACCTGGAGACATAAAAGAATGGTATAAGTGACTACTCATACCCCCTAGGGCATTGTGGTGCTCTAGAAGAACCAAAATCACTACAATAATAATATAATCTGACCAATAATAAAGCGATATTAATCATTGATCATGCAAACTGAGGCCAAACTCTGAAAACTAGAACCGCGGTATTGGTCTTAGGCATGTCTAGAGTAAATATAGGCAATGTTGTTTTTTGAACCACTATATTGGGAATCGTGTTTGACTTAGTCAACTGGGTTGACCAGGTCAAAGTACCGAAACTGTAGGTGAGATACTAAACCAAGATGATATTGCATGCATCCAAGGTAAGTAAAACTCCAAGATGTATATTAAAACCCAACTTTATTCATGTTAGTCAGAATCATGGTGACAATAATAATATAATATAACAACTAGTAAAATATACCTATGTACTAGAAGAATCATTGAACCTTCTGGAAGTCCCTTGTGTATGCCATACTTACAAAGCTTAAACCATTTGCTAGTGCTGGATGAGGATGTAAAACAAGGCTAAGTAATGGGTGATGACCTCTTGTTGGTTTTGATAATGCGATCTCTCTGAATGGTAACAAATGCACTCAACCAAAATTACATATGCATGACAAATAGCAATAGGGGATGGTGGTGTCTCACAAACGAATAAAGTAGTTGGGCAAGTTTCCTTATGACTCTAGCAAGTTTTCCTTTTCATTACTTTGCAACATTGGTCAACCTTCAAAGGCAGGAGCCTTGGAAGCCTTCTAGGCTCCAGTAAATGACAAAGACATAACCTTTGTAGGTTAGTCTCACCCTATTTCCTTGTAGAGGCAAATGAGCTGAACACTATACAAGAAATGAGTGTTCATCCTTTGACCATTGACCTTTTTAATAACTTTTTATTTCACATAAGGTGGTAGCCAACCTATAAAGGCAGGTGCCCTAGAAAGCCTTTTGGGCTCTAGTCAATGACTAATGCCTAGCCCTGCTGCCAGCAAGCAATGATAGCCCTGATGGGCTTTCCTCACCTTGTTTCCCTTGTGGAGGGAAAATGAGCCTAACATTATACAATGAATGAGTGCTTATCCTTTGGCTACTGGCTACTTTTTTAACATTCATACTTTGCATCATTTAAATATAAGGTTTATGTGTTCTGATGCTTTAGTTTCTAAAAACACTGTTAGGTTGATCACTTGCTTTGAGGACTAAAGGAAAACTACTCGGTGAACTTAGTCACACTGGCCAAGCCACATACTTCATAGCTAGAGACACATAACAACATGGAATCTACCATGCACAAGGGTCAAGATGGGGAAAATATTCAATCTCACAAGTCTCAATCAACCAAGGTCATAGGAGAAGTATCAACTATGGACGAACTAGATGGACAGGGACAAATGATACATGGAACCAACATAACACTAAGATTTAAAATTTCTGTAAAGCATGGCATACACAATAGTCGTCAACATTAGACTCTTTAATCATTCACAACATAGGTTTAAGCATTAGTACATATGTAATTCACGCATAGGTCACCATGATCATCCTAACATGACAAGCCTAGGTGTTTAACATACATTAAAGAGCAAAAACTCACCAAGGAGCCATATACCAGTCTCACCATATACCTGTATCCATCTGATAAGCCCCTCTGTAACTGTGTACCACATTTGATTTGCTACTCTGCTCAAATGAACCAGGTCACCACTGAAATCCTCTCAGTGGTTAAGGAAATCTTAGTCTTGGCAAGGAAATACTGCTAAATAAGGCTCTGAAATGGCTGAGGCTGTAATGATCCATGCTAAAACCCCATCTGAATGATAGCTTAGAAAAATAAAGAGATCACTCTGTAGGCTGCATCATGGTAGCCCAACTGCAATATATATGTGATAATAGGGATAAATGGGATGGTCGTGACAGATAAGGGAGGAAAAGTGGCCAACCAAGGAGAAAAGGGAAGAGGGCAAAGAATGGAGGGATAAGAGAGAGGGGAAGAAGGCTGCTGCAACAGTAGACCCGAGGGTAGAGGGGGTAGGCTGAGGGTGTTGTAGGCTTGTTGAGGCTATTTTGGAGGGCAGCGAGGGAAGAGGAGATGAGGCCGAGGATGAACAATTCCTTAGGGAGGAGGAGCGAAGGTTTAGAGGGGAGAAAATGGAGGATGCTACGACTGAGAGAGAACTAACCTAGGGTTTTAAAGCACCCTAACAATCTTAACCTAAATCTTACCTTGACTAACCCTAAGACTAACATTATGCTAGGTTTTGGAGAAGAAAAGGATGTGAAGACAAGAAGGGACTAACCCTAGCAAAACCCTACCTAACCTAGGGCATATAGCGAGGATGGATTTCCTAGAGAGAAGGAGGACCTAGGTTATATGACAAATCTAAAGACCAAGACCTTTAACCCTAGAAGACTTCTAAAGAGCATGTGATTGTACTCTATGGTGACAAAAGTGGATGAAGACCTAGCTAAGACAAGATGCAACCTAATGGCTACCATTCCATCTACAAGCAAACATCATTCATTAGATTTTAATAAAGAGACATCAAGACAAGACATAGATATCTCCTTATGCACGTGTTTTACCTACAAATCATAGCTTCACCTTCGAGAAAGATAAAAAGACCAAGATGTTTCAAGAACTTGTCATGAACCTAGAAAAACAACCTTCCTCAAGTGGGGCACATCTCTCCAAAGAGCCCTAAGAAGGGTTGAATAAATGCATAGTGTTTTTATTGCATGAGTCTTGTTTTAAAAAATGAAGTGAGGAGATTTATTTATATGATCTCATGCTCACTTTTACAAAAATCATCCAGGCCGACATGCTTTTAAAATGTTAAATTGAAATTATAAAAATGTCAACTTAAAATTATAATAAAATAATAATAAAAAATTCCCTAATGTAGGCTCAAGGTAGGATACCTGGCGTAGTTTCCCCTAGGTGCCAAAGACTGTAAAAATTAGCGAATCACTCCGAATGAAAGGCTGGAGTGAGCTGGAGGAAGGCATTATATCCCATCTAACCCTAAGAATGTTGTAAAATCCCTCAACGCCCTCCTCAAAGCAGCAAGAAGGCCTAGCATAGAGGATAGCTTCCCCTGAGGAAATAAGACCAGGGAGAGAAGGCACCAGTGTGCAGAAGAGCCTGGAGGGTTTTCTAAGTGGTTGTCAAGGGAGACAAATGTCTTGCAGCTGAAGCAAAGTCCACTGGAGCAAGAAAACAAGATATGGGGCCATGTGACCTAGTGATCAACCCCTAGGAGCCCCAGACACCAACCTTGGGTTTAAAAACCCCAACAAAGGGCAATCAGCAGTGCCATTAAGCCATAGTACTCCTAAAGGAAGGACCAAAGGGACCAACCATGACTGCCATTGCACATCTCAAGGTGCATTAGGTACAGATGCAATGTTGTAAATTTTCCTTTAATATTCAACTAGGGCTAAATAGTGCATGCAAAATATCAACTGATAACCACACATGAATATCTTTTACAGTATGCAGTGGAATATAAAACTGAGAAATAAGTCGCAACATCACATCACGATATTGACACTATTATTTTGGGTATGGAAACCCCCGGAAAAACCTAAGATGGGAAAACCGGTGCAGTAGTTAGATATAGATTTTATTATGAGAAAATATGGAACTTTTACAATCACTGCAAATTCACCCAAACCTGGCGAATGCAGCACCTGATAGAATCACTAGGCAAATCCCATCTAAACCTCAACACCCTCCTGTGTGAGTGTACGACCCAGCTGTACGAAGCTCGATGATCCTATTGCTTGCTCCTCCATCTTCTTGGCTAAATCCTCTGTCTGACTTTTTCTCCTTGTCTATATCCTGTCTCTGTCGGAATACAAGTGTGTTCTCTCCACCAATTAATCTCTCTTTCATAACTTTAGGTAAAGAGAAAACCCTAATTTCACTTTCACTTTAACTAGTGGTTCACTAAAGTTAATTTAGATCACTTTAATCTATTTTCCAAAGTAAACTTAGGAAAAGTAAATTAAATACAACTGGTTTCCTATTTTAAGTCTTCTGCATGCAAGAACACATGCATGCAGGAAGACCTTCCTTGTCGCTACTAGTTTAACACTCCCTCTCAACGAGGAAGGGATTCGGTAGCAACCCCAACTTATCCCTGAACATCACAAAACTCTGTCTGCAAAGTGCTTTGGTGAACATGTCCACCACCTGCTCATATATCTGTATGTATTCTAACCGAATGGTTCCCCTCTGAACACAATCTCTCAAGAAGTGGTATCTGATGTCTATGTGTTTGCTCCGGTCATGGAACATTGGATTCTCAGATAGCTAGATGCCACTCTGATTGTCACAATGAACTACTGTAGCCTCTATATCACACTCGAACAACCTTGCAAGTAACTTCCTCATCCACATACCCTCACAAGCAACCATGCTGGCTTCCATGTACTCAGCCTCTGCTGAGCTCAATGCAACTGATTTCTGCTTCCTGTTGAACCAAGAGACAATCCTTGATCCGATGCCGAAACAACAACCTGAAGTACTCTTTCGGTCCTCTACACATCTTGCCTAGTCAACATCTGTGAAACCTGCTCACTGTACACTCCCCCTGCGCTCATAAACCAATCCATACTCCACTGTACCTCTGATGTAGCGAAGTATGTGCTTCGAAGTCATCCAATGCACTCTTTGAGGGTCCACCATGAACTGACTTAAAGAGTTGACTGCAAAGCTGATGTCTGGTCGAGTGTTGACTAGATACATAAGTGATCCGATAAGCTGACGATACAAGGTAGGATCAAATCCGTCTGATCTTGATGCATCAATATTCCTCCGTTTGGAAACTAGAGGTATGGCCATAGGCTTGCAGTCCTCCATCCTGAATCTCTTCAGGATCTCTACTGCATACTTCCCTTGTCCGATGAAGGAGCATTCATCTCTCTGCCAAACCTCCAAGCCCAAAAAGTAATGCATCATCCCAAGGTCTTTCATCTCAAACTCCACTGCAAGGTTGGACTTGCAATCTCCAATCAGCCTCTCATCTCCTGTCAAAAAGAGATCATCCACATATAAGACCAGTATGAAAGGCACCTCACCTGTCAAGAAGTACAGGTTGTGGTCAGCCTCACTCCGTTGAAATCCCATCTCCCGTAGATAGCTGTCAATCCTCAAGTACCATGCTCGAGGTGCCTGCTTGAGCCCGTAAAGAGCTCGATGCAGTCTGCATACATGCGTCTCCTTGTTCTCCACATCAAATCCCTCTGGTTGCTCAATATACACCTCCTCCTCTATAACTCTGTTGAGGAAGGAAGTCTTGACGTCCATCTGATGGACACGCTAATCCATCTTAGCTGCTAGTAAGATAATGGTCCGAATAGAAGAATACCTGGCAATAGGGGCGAAGGTATCCTCATAATCAATACCCTCCTTCTTTGAAAACCCCTTTTCCACGAAGCACGCCTTGTGCTTCTCCACGCTTCTGTCTGCTGCATGCTTCACCTTGTAGATCCATCTGGATCCCACCACCTTTTTCCCTTGTGGCTTCGGCACAACCTCCCATACTTGGTTTTTCATAATGGAGTCATACTCCTCAACCATAGCTTCCTGCCACACATCATGTTGTGTTGCCTCCCTGAAGCTGGAAGGTTTAGAGTTAATCAACTTTGTCATCAGTGCCATATAACTAAGCCTCTCTGGTGGTACACTTCGTCTAAAAGATGTTTGTGGAGGATCTACCTGCCTGGAATCCTGCACTGTGGATCTAAACCACTTAGGCCTTGGCCTAGTGTCAACTTGCTGTGGCTGCTGGATATTCGTCTCCTGCTGCAGCTCATCCTTCAAGTCAATGACTGAAGGATCCTATCCACCTGACTCCCTCTAACCATTAGAACATGTGCTGTGTGTCTGTGCCTGTACCTGTACATCTGGCTCCTCCAACTTGACTCCCAACTCTTGTGTTGGCTGCTGCTCTGCTGGTAAGTCCAGAGATCTCCGCAAGGACTTGTACTCATGGAACTGGACATCCCTGCTCACAGTGATCCTCCTGCTAGCAGAAATGTAAACTCTATATGCCTTCGAAATCTCGCTGTAACCAACAAGTAACCCCTTCTCTCTAGAAGGGTCCAGCTTCTTCCTATTGTTAGAATGAACATGACATTAGCAGACACTGCCGAATATGTGAATGTGACTCATATCTGGCCTAGTGCTTGTGAAGACCTCCTCTAGTGTTTTCCTCCTCAAGGCTGTGTGTGGACACCTGTTCTGAATGTATACTACAGTCCTGTATGCCTCGGCCCAGAGAAATAGTGGTAATCCCTAATCAAATAGCATGGCCTTGGCTGCTCCAACCATAGTCTTGTTCTTCCGCACTGCAACTCCATTCTATTGTGGGGTATGGGGCACAGTGTGCTCCTTCTTGATCCCCTCACTCGAACAATACTCCATGAACTCATTGGAAGTGTACTCACCCCCGTTATCTATCCTCAACACTCGAATCTTCTTTTCTGTTTGGTTCTCCACAAGAGTCTTGAACTCTCAGAACCTCTCAAAGACCTCTAACTTGGCCTTCAGGAAATAGATCCAGGTTTTCCTGGAATAGTCATCAATGAAGGTTACGCAGTAACTGTAACCACTGAACGAATGGACACTCATAGGTCCGCATACATCCGAATGCACCAAGTCCAAGGGCTCTTAGACTTGTGCTCACTCCGTGGGAAAGGCTTCCTGATGTTCTTCCCCAAAGCACAACCCTTGCAGTGGTTATGCTTTTCCTCCTATACCTGAGGAACTCCAATGACTGCCTGTCTCAAATGCTTCAGTGCTTTATGGTGTAAGTGTGCCATCCTCCTATGCCACAACTCACCCTAACTGCTGCTGTTGTTGTTGACTAGAGCCTTTGCAGGCTCAAAGTGTAATCTGTACACTTTCCTGCTCCTTTTGCCAATCATCCGATCCAAGCTCCTATCTGACCCCTTGGGCTTGATATACACTCTATGGTCATGAAACTTCACCTGATATCCCTTGTCCTCCAGAGTGGAGACTGATATAAGGTTCTTGGTCAGTCCTGGAACATATAACACATCAACAAAACTGAGGGGTTTTCCAAACTCCCTCTCAAATGAAACAATGCCAATTCCCTGCGCCTGATATCGCGCATCATCACCCAACTCAACGTGGATCTCTGTTCCACCCTCCTGCAAGTGTTTGAAGAATCTCTTCTGTCCAGTCATATGACTAGATGCTCCACTGTCAATGTACCATATGTTGCTCCTTGTGGTGCTTGCCATGCAAGCTATCAAACAAAACTCCTCATCGAAGTTCCTGCTGAACTCATCCACCTCTGCAGATCCAGCCATTTAAGTGTTACTCTTCTTCTTCATGTCTGGGCATTGGGAGGCAAAGTGTCCCTACTTGTGGAAGATAAAACACTTGACCTTTGACACGTCAAGGTTCTTCTTACCATCCTTCTTCCTCTTTGCCTTCCCCTTGCTTTTCCCTGTAAGGGCTAGAGCCTCCTCATCCACAATCTGTGGGGCACTGCTGGATGAGCCTGATCCTTGACCCATGCTGGCTCCTCCTGCACAAAGTCATCCCATAGTCTCTGCCAATCAGGGAGCTTTTCCCTAGCCACAACACCTTTGACAAAGGTGTCCCATGGCTTAGAGAAGCCATTGAGGGCTATCCGAACTAGCTCCTCATCCATTGTCTTAGAGCCAACAACTCCAAGCTCGTCCCTGATCTGTGTGAGCCTCGTGAGATAAGGCACCACTCCTTCCCCCTTGGCCATCTTGGTGTTGCGCATCCTCTTGGTGTTGTGCATCCTCTCTTGCAACAACATCTTCCGGTTCTCGTTCTTGCTTTGGTATAGACTCTCCAAAGCCGTCCACATCTCTGCTGCGGTCTTCTTACCAGAAAGGTGAGGGACTATATGGTCCTTCACTCTCCATCCATGATAATCAACATGGCTCTGGAATTAATCTTCTTCCAAGCTGCTAAATCTGTCGGATCTGTGGGTGCAACCTTCGTGGAGTCAATGTGCTCCTCTGCATCACTGATGTCCGGGATCCTTGTGATCCTTTCTTTCCATGTAGGAAAGTTCTGAGCACCCTGGAGTCTATCCTCAACTCTCAACTACACGGCCATACTGAAGTGTACCTGTCAAACCCTAGATCTAGAAGTCTAGGTTTGTGTCTTCCTATAGATTTGCCCCTGATCCATTACTGTTGCTGCAAATCTCTCAGCTTTAGCTCACCAGAGCTTCTGATACCATGTAAATTTTCCTTTAATATTCAAATACGGCTAAACAGTGCATGCAAAATATCAACTGATAACCACCCATGAATATCTTTTACAGTATGCAGCGGAATATAAAACTGAGAAATAAATCACAACATCACATCACGATATTGACACTATTATTTTGGGTATGGAAACCCCCGGAAAAACCCAAGATGGGAAAACCGGTTCAACAGTCAGATATAGATTTTATAATGAGAATATATGGAACTTTTACAATCACTGCAAATTCTCCCAAACCTAGCGAATGCAGTACCCGGCAGAATCACTGGGCAAATCCCAGCTAAACCTGAACACCCTCCTTTGTGAGTGTACGACCCAGCTGTGCGAAGCTTGATGATCCTATTGCTCGCTCCTCCGTCTTCTCGGCTAAATCCTCTGTCTGACTTTCTCTCCTTGTCTGTATCCTGTCTCTGTCGGAATACAAGTGTGTTCTCTCCACCAATTGATCTCTCTTTTATAACTTTAGGTAAAGCGAAAACCCCAATTTCACTTTCACTTTAACTAGTGGTAAAGCAAAAACCCTAATTTCACTTTCACTTTAACTAGTGGTTCACTAAAGTTAATTTAGATCACTTTAATTTCTTTTCCAAAGTAAACTTAGGAAAAGGAAATTAAATACAACTGGTTTCCTATTTTAAGTCTTCTGCATGCAAGAACACATGCATGCAGGAAGACCTTTCCTGTTGCTACTAGTTTAACAAATGTAACAGTATAACACAAGTAATAAGACTTCAAAAGTAGAAACTGACGGTCTAGATGCAAAGATTTTCAAGAAATAGGAAATTTAAAAAAACGTCACTAAAAAGGCATGAAAAATAGCCAAGGAGCCACGTGGTGATGGAAAGAAAAAATGCAGGAAATAATCCCCCCCTCCCCCCCTTACTCACTATGCCTATAGGCTCACTTTTACAAATAAGTTGCTTAAAAATAAGTGACTTGCTTTTATAAAACAATTGGGAAGCACTTTTACAATATAGTTAATTTATAGCTCAAGTTACATGAAATTTTACCATAAGTAAAGAAAAAAAGACTTTGACATTATTATCACGAATCTTATAGTTGTCACGTAAGGTGATCCTATACAGAATGGCAGAGCGGGAGGGAAACTAATGTCGTGACCTATGGATACCCGAACCCTCGGATGATGGATTGGTTGTCACATTGGTTGAGATATCCTTCGGTTTATGCCACTAAAACCCTAGTGACAAATGGGGAGACCCAGACCTATCCTAAAAGGAAAAACCTAAAGCTAGTTCACCAAATCAAGCTAAAAGAATCGAATACATTAGGTGAATAGTTGCAAACCCTAGATCTATAGATGAAGCCACAAATAGAGGAATACTTGAGTGGAGAAGGGTTACGGATATTAATAATGTCACTCAAGTTGATTATTAGGCGCCTTTGTGAAAATGATTGCAAGATCCAGAATTTGTGTGTTAATCCAAATGATCAAACTTGAAACCCTAGGGGGATTTGATGTAAAATTAAGGGAATTCCCTAGGTAAGGTTTGATTATTGAAGTAGTGTTTTAAACACACTTGATTAAGTGCTCAGATGAAAGAGATGACAATGTTTGAAATATTAGCAAAGCCGGAACAAAACACACTCAGAAAATCATTGACAATGAAAGTAGGGTTATTTTCCTAGGAGATCAGTGCTTCAATTCAGTTGGAAAATGGGGTCTTAGGGTGACGCCTAGGCTAGACTTTGGGTTTTGGATGATAGTCGTCAAAACCTAAATCACCAAATTTTCATATTCTGAGTATAAAGTGCCCAGGTGAATTTTCCTACTTTCTACAAAGGGTCTTTTAGTGTTTTTAGTTGATGAACAATACATGAAATTTCAAAGGGAGAGAATTTAACTTAAATACTCAGCCATAATTTGTAGATGCCTTCTTGGATGATGAGGATTGCCTCCTCATAGATCGAATGGGAAATTCAGGCAAGTTCTTGCTTGAATCACTTTGCTTAATGACCCAGGTTGTCCTCTCTACCTGCCACACGAAGGGAAAACCAGTAAGTTTGACAAGCAAGATTGAGATCTACAAAATAAAAGTAACTAACAAAGAAATGAAGAGTCATGAAGAAGTAATCACTCCCTTTCAGAATCAATCTGAAACAAGACATCAGGGTGAGTCCCCCCACCAATGCGCCTTCTCCTCAAATCGCCTTCTACACCTGCAAAACAAAATGGATATAAAATATACAAGGAACTATGCCAAGATATCCTTGATGCAAGAGAGATACAGTTTTAATCATCGTCCCATTTATTCATCCACGAAAAACACAAGTGTTTGTTACCAGAAAAATCTCTTTATTCAAAAGTTCCAATGCTAGAGCTCATGGTTTACAATGGGGGGAGCACCTCTCTTAAATAGAACAAGAGCGTGTCCACTTTTCAACTATCATCCAACGATTGAGATTATAACATCCTCAACGATGGAGATCATTTTTTAACACAGATCAATACATGGATCGTAATGACAAAATCAAATGGGGTGCACTTTTGCCCAAGGACGTCTTATTAAGACGTTATACATTAAAGTGCCGATGATATAACATAGTAATACATCAAAACGGGTGCCTTAGGGACATAAATCACCTTAGGCCCCATATAACATCATAATATAAGATATGACAAATGAAGTACATCAAATAACCAAAGTGAGGGGAACCCCATGGGGGACGTCATCCCTGGGAGAGCCAAATAAATCATCTGGAACATGAAATCGACTGTAACTGGTGTAGAAATATCCCGAGAGCCATAATAAGTCATCTGGAATAATTTCTTTTCCATTTCCTTGATCACACAAGCCAAATCGATTTCCTTAGTTACTTTCCTAGTTCATTTTGTAGTGGTACAACCTCTGAAAATAATAAAAATCATCATAACTTCCTTCAGGATGAGAATTGGGGCAAACTTACTATATAGAAGTGTTTAGAGACATGGTAGAATAGTACAAGTGACTACTGGTACACATTGATCCACTGAAATGCCATAAATATCATCATCTCATAATAAAAATAATGGCCAAAGTCAATAAAAGATAATAATAATCTTTGGAACTCAACAACTATGATCATTTGATGAAAACTAAGACTGCAGTATTGGTCCTGGGCATGTCTGGAGCAGATATAAGCAATGTTGATTTTTATAGTCACTACCTTGGGAACCGTGTTTTACTTGGTCAATTGGGTTGACTAGGTCAAAGTACCCAAACTAAAGGTGAGATAATGAACTAAAATGATCCTGCATGCATCCAAGGTAAGAACTGTTCTAAGATATATATTAAAACCCAGCTTAAATCATGCTAATCATAATCATGGTGACAATAATAATAATAATTATCAGTAAGATATACCTTTGTCTTTGAACAATCTTTGAATCTTTTGGAAGTCCCCTTGTATATGCCATACTTACAAAGTTTAATCAATTTGTTAACGCTGGGTGAAGATGGAAAATAAGGCTAAGGTAAAAGGGTAATGACTTCTAGTTGACTTTGACCTTATGATCTCTCCGAATGATGACAAATACACACAATCGCAATGACTTTTGCATGACAAATAACGATAGGGAATGGTGGTATCTCACAAGTGGATGAGTTGATCTGAAAAGAGTCCATTCAATTTTAAGAACATGTCTACATCTCACATCCAAGCCACCAATCAAGCTCCGTGAGGATCTTTTCTAGGACCCTTACGTTGAGTACACAAGAAACTGTAGTGAAGAGATTCAAGGGGACCCTTAGAATTAGTTGTCCCTTACTCCATCTCACATCAAAACCCACAAGCTCCGTGAGGATTTAATCATTACATTTTCAATAAGATGGCCAACATCCTTTAGATTTCGCATTTATCTATCCACTGCTTTATTTAGGCCTTTTACAATTTCATTTCATAGTCCTTTTTGAGTTGTCTAAAGATAGTTTACAACTTTATTTGAGGGCTTCCATTTCTCAGTATATAACATATAACACATAATGCATGTAATGATGGTAGACATATTGCTTCAAGTTTTAGCTGTCACTCTTCGAGAAACTAGGGAGGAATATCAACAGTCAAGACCAAACATCGAGGGCAACCGACCATAGAGGTGAAGGCTTCGAAACCCAACTCACCTAAGCTCAGGAACCAACACCAACAGGTTCTCCTGGCCCAGAAGGATCAAGGCCTCGACAAGTTTTGTTGCTCAACTCATAGCCGAGATACAAAACAACATGGGATCCATCATGCATAGGGGTCAAAGTGGAGAATATGATTTTCAATATCATATCTCTCAGTCATAAGTCATGGGAAAAATCAATCATGGACGAGACTGGATGGACGAGGACAAGTGACACATGGAACTAGCATAGCACTAAAGTTTAAAAGTTGTGTAAAGCATGGCATAAGAAATGGTCTTCAACTTCAGATTCTCTAATCATTCTCAACACAGGTTAATCATCAATGGAACATTTCATATAAGCATAGGTCACCATAATCATCATAGTATAACAAGTCAAAGGTGTTAGTATGCATCAAAGAGCAAAATCCTACCAAGAAGCAATATTCTTGATCTCACCATATACATGTCTCTATTTGATATGCCAATCTGTGAATTGTGTACCATCTTTGTTGCTATACTCGAATGAACTAAGTCACCACTGAAGTCATCTCAATGAACAAGGAGATCTCAATCCTGGATGGAAGTACTCTGCGTTTGCTACTAAATAGAGGCTCTGAAAGGTTCATGCTGTAATGATGATCCATGCTATATCCTGATATGAATGTCTGGCTTAGAAAAAATAAAGAGATCAAATCTATATGTTGCACGCTGCATCATAGTAGCCCAACTACAATATATATGTGCTAACAAACCTAATACCTCTTACTTTTTAAAGTAACTTTCAACCAAGTGAGCTAAGCAACATATTTATTAATATTATGGAGGAGAATAGGGGTGTTGTTGTTGTTGGAAGAGTGTGCCTACCGAAAAAATACATTTTTTTTTAATCCTTCAAGATACTTTACACAATCACACAAAAATGAAATTATGAACCAAAATGTCTCAAATTTGGGGTTAGTCCTTGGTTTGCTTTCCCAAAAAATGTAAGTTTTCTCACCATTTCTAGTTTACCAAGCTTGCACAAGGCACACGACAAAGAGCATACGTAGTAAATAAAACTCTTCCCACTATGTTTTTGGGTTACCGAGTTTGCACAGAGCGCACAAGTAAGAGCATATGCAGATTGAAAAGGTAACAAACCAGAAATAAAAGAAAAACCAAGCTTAAATCGAAAAGAATATGGAAAAAAAATTAAAATGCGTAATTGTAAATAGTATACTTCAGGAACTAGTAAAATGGTTGTATCTTGGGCAAACATAAACTTTTTTTAATGAAACAAAAAAGTGTTTTCAACTGAAATCAACGCTGTAGAGTCAAGACACAACCGAACAACTTTCTCAGCCTAGAAATGCACAAAAATGTCAATCAGAAATCCTTTGATGCCCTTGACACATTGGTTCAAGATCTCGATCATCATTGGAAGTAGAACTTTCAAAAAACTTTGATATCATATTCGACCTATGTTGTAGGAAACGACCCTCCCTCATCCCCACTGCACTTTGCATCGGAAATGCTGAAAGTGTGTTGTATCGATCAGAAACGTGTTTTCGTATGAATGAGCGCGTTTCTCAAGATGGAAACGTGTTTTTTCTGTATGAACGTGCTACTAGTACGACCACATCCACATGACGATGTTTCCAAAAAAATGCTCGCCGTGCATTAAAAAATGTTTTTTCTAATTTTTTTTTTTAATTCTATTATTTCATTGCAAGCAGGCATCTAGAAGAGTCTAGAAGGAAGGGGGAGGGTGAGGAAAAAGGATATAAATAAATGGGCATTTCATTCATTCCTCACACCAAAGTTCGAAAGGCATTTGAGGAGCATTGATTTGACTCTTTGAGTAAGGGAGATTTAAGAGGCAGCGTCGATAAGAGATTTATTGTTTTGTTTGGGAAGAGGGGTTCTTTTTTTAAAGAGCAAGACCAACAAGTTTTAGTGGTTTTTTGGGGGTAGCTTCAGCCATATTTTTTTGATAATTTGTGGTTTTTTGGGGCAGCCATAGTGATCTTTGCTTTCTGGTTTGTGGTGTTTTGGGGCATCTTCTGCTACAACAAACTTTTTGTGGTGAGTACTGTTGATGAAATTGTCATTGATGCCAACATGGACTTGCAGTGGCCCCACAGGATGTCATTGATGCCACCAAGTCCCACTTGCAGTGCCTTGGACCCCTTACAGAGTGGGTCTGTAACTTGAAGCACCTTGTACCCAGTTGACAAGGTCCATGTATCCACAAGACTGGATCTTGATGTTAGTTGAAGACATTGAAGACCTTGGAGATGGTCCTGAAGACCGTACAGAAGTTGGAGAAGCCCTAGATGAGTTGGAGAAGCATTAATGACCCATTTTGTGGTCATTCATGCTCTGATGGTGCCATGGTACCCTAAGAGAAGGTTTGGCAACCCCACAGGTGATGTCATGATGGATCTTGACCCATAGAGGTCCCCTTGTGTGGTTCAGGTGTGTGAAGAAGCCTATGAAGCCCCTTGCTTGATGAATAAGTCCTAAAGATGTCCTTGGACCCACAGTTGGTGATTTGATGACCTTGCAACCCTTGTTGGGGTCATGGAGCTCTTGTGTGATGATGATGACCTTGTATGGCCCTTGACAGGCTATGGAACCCATGAACATGTCCTAGGTATGATGAAGAAGCCCATGAAGACTTGGAACCCCTGATGAAGACCCTGATGCCCTTGCAAAGTTCACGGAGCCCACTACTTGCACTTACATGGTTAGGTGACATGAAGATATGGTCATTGATGACTAAATGAAGTCATGGAACCTTTGTGAAGACCTTGATACCCTAAGATGTTGAATAAGAGCCCTTGGTCCCTCTTATGACTATCAGGGTGTTGGTGACTTGAAGACATACCCTTATGACCATCTAATAGTAAGAATATGTGACATGAAAGGTGTGACCCTAACCTAAGTGACTAATAATTGGAGTTTTGGTCTAAGTGGCCCTAGGCTTACTCATGCAAAGGGTCAAAGGTGTGACCCTAACCTAGCAGCCCTATTGATGTGACTCCTTAAAGCAATTTAAAGAAATACTAAGTAATACATGCTCTTCCAAAGGATATGTCGGCCCAATACAAAAATAAATAAATTAAAAATATATATATAAATTATTTTGTGAAGTCGGCTCAGTCAAAATAAATTAAAAATATATGTCAGCTCAGTAAAAATCTATATAAATAGCCTTAACAATTTCATTTTTGGGTGTGAAAAATTCGCAAGAGCTCTGAGATTTTCGGATGTAACTGTTGGAGCAGCAGAGGAGCAGTCTAGGAGCAGTAAAATTTCGGTGGTGACTGTTTGCAGCAGTCCTTTTTCTTCCCTTTTGAGCAGCAGTGAGATTTTGAGTGTACAATCCACATTATTGCAGCAGCAAACACCTTGTCTTAAGAACATCTGTGGAGTGAACTGTATTCGGTGGCCTAATGACTGAGGTAAATTCGGAACAGCAGTGACTGCAATTTTTGCAGACCCGAAATTGCAGAGAAGGTAAACTTTTTGCAGAAGCAGACGAATTTGTGAAGACTGTTTGGGAGCAACAGAAATTTTCTTTGGTCTTTATCTATGCAAATCTGAGAAGATGATGAAGATAGACCTCGCTGATTAAAGGAGAACTTGTGGGCTGAGGCAGCAGTACATTAAAATATTTTACTGTCTTATCTTCTCTGATGTTTGGGCATGAACAGTTCGCTAAGCATTAGGAAGCAGATCTGAGGAAGGGTCTCCACAGCCCATACACCAGTCCTGAAATTCCAATACAAACAGTCTGAATATTTTCAGGGCCAATTTTTTTTGGTTTTCTTATCTTGAACAATAATTAACTCTTCTTGGCATTTTAAAGTCTGTGGAGTGTAGCAGGTAGCTACAATGACAATTTTGAAGAAAAAATAATGATGGTTGAAGTCTTTTCAAAATTCTGAGTAGTAACTTATATGCACAGTCATGTACAACCAACAAAAGGTTTTTGACTGGGCATAGCCTTGAGTGATGTAATAAGACATTGATGTGATGACTGTCAACCTTCTCTCATCCAATGAAGAAGATGTGAAAGAGAGCTCGCTGAGGATGGACTGAGGAAATTTGCAGGACCAGTCAAGCCTAGAAAACAGTCCAATTCTTGGACTTGGTCTTGGGTTATTTGCTGAACTGTTTTATGATCTTAAAGGCAAGTTGAGTGAGATATATTTGCAGCAGCAAGCAGTGTTGGAGGCTCTTTTTTTTACACCTACAAATAGTCCAATTTTTGCACACAGTGCAAGGCTTGAAGGGTCTGGGTGGTGAACTAATGCAGGAGCTTTAGAAGTTCGGACAGTCAAACAGTCAACAGTTTGATGACCTTTTACAAGGTATGTATTGTGAAGAGTGATGTGCAAATGGTGAAGTACACAATACAGTATTGAAGTGTGCATTCTGTCCTAAAAGCACACACAGCTCTTATGATGAGGTAAATATACATGGTTGTGATCTCTTACAGTCAAGTTGATAATGATAAGTATGCACAGTAGGTACACTCAGTGAAGATCTTTTACAGTGACATGGGCATGAGCAAAATCCTCTGATTGAAGTCCTGATTGGTTGAAAATGCATGCACAACATAAGAAGATATCCTCCATAGTCTGAGGATGATGATGAAGGGTTGAAGGCCTTTTCATACTACTCAACAACAACAGAATTGACGAGTCTATATCTAGGCATAAGAGTATATGTGGATGAGCAGAGTGACAGGCTGATGTACAGAAAGTGATTTCCCAGATATGATTAGATTGACATGCACAGACCTCTGAAGAATGTACTTGAGCAGCAGATTGATTTGAGTAGAAGATCAATAGAAGTAGTGCTTAAGCACTTGGGTGTATTAGCTTGATGACATCTTGAAGACATTAATGACAGTGGACAGATGATCTTGACAGACTAATAACCTGATTGTGATTATTGGCAGACATTGATGACAGTGGACAGATGATGTGGATAGACTGATGACATGTTTGTGACTGTTAATTGGACCGACTGAGGTATGTACTGATTATGTTTAGCCTAGCTTTCTTGAAAGAAAATGGGGTTATCAGGCCTGAGTACCTTCAGTGATATATCAGTCCTTGTGAGGCCTGTGAACTAGAAAAGGTATGATTGTGTATACTCTGTGCAATCTGTAGTGATGATGCACTATGATGCATACTCCTTGATGTGATGCCTAATGATGCATGCTTATACACAATGACAATACATACTATGATGACCAACATCTGCCACAGCTCGAGGTTGAAAGCATAAAACCATACACAGTAGAGGTATGTTCAGCAACACATACAAGTTTGGTTTTGATCTGAGATTGGGTTCTTTTACACAGTCAGTATTGATAGTCCACAGTTGACACAAGTCTGAAGTTGATAGCGACATTGTGTAAAGAATATACACAGTCCAATGATGATGATGACAGTCCTTTGAAGCATATACATAGCCCCAGTTCATGAGGTAGTGAAGTATGACTGGTCTAAGACTAACAGCCAAAGACAAGACAGTTCTAGTACATGATGAAGTGATGATATGCAGAATGGTTTGAAGTCTTCTACAGCAATCATACTTATCCCAGGTAGGGAGTCCAAAGTTATGATGCACAGCAAATGAAAGGTTGATGCTGTAGATCTTGAAGATGGAGATGATTAGTGAGAGCAGCAGTGTTTCTGATATACTTGAGCAGCGGAGATTGACAAGCATAGAATGACAGCATCAGTGCTGATAATGAGCAGCAGATTTGATGAATAGATTGATGAGCAGACCTATGACCAGGAGTTGAGATGATGAGCAGATGAGCAGCAGAGATACTTGAGCAGAGATTGAGATGATGAGAAGCAGAGATTGAGATGATGAGAAGCGTTGATGATGAACAGAGATGATGAGTAGATGAGCATGAGCAGAGATAGCTGGCAGCAGATTGAAGAGATAAGTGATGGTGATGTGATTGATGAAATGATGTGACAGTGAGCTTCAATTGTAAAAGCAAGCTTGTCAAGATTGTCTTGTTTTTGAGGTTAGGATACCTCAAACCCTTCTTAGCAGGGTCTAAGAAAACCAGGCAGGGTCCTGGATGCAGAGTAGGTGCTCTACATATCAGTAGGTGTTGATTTTACCTCACGGTTGTAGCCGGACCAAAACTAATACAAAAAGATTACAAAATTATATGGTGTTGTGTTCTTTTGTGTTATGGTTCTTGATGCTTATGATATGTGAATGATGAAGTGGAAGATGTTTATGAAATGATTATGCAGTAGTTAATTGTGACAAGTTAAGAAAAGTTCTAATATTGCTTTGCACTGATTCACCCCCCCTCTCAGTGTCTAACAAGTACCACGCTCTATTGAAGTTCTTTGTTAGCTTTTTGTGCGTTTTCTTAGGGTTTATGGTGCCAGTATATATGTTATTTATTGCAGATTCATTTTTTTTATTTTTGTTGCAAGAACAATGGCTTCCAACCAAGCTAATGTTCCAGTCCCTAAGTCCAACAAGAGGGTTGGGTACTATCCTCTTTAGAGGCATCGTCAAAAGTTGTCCAAATGTGGAGGTGGTGATTTGCGGGAGTGGCGTAATCTTTGCAATGGTCACTTTAAGGGTTCCTACCTATAAGAGTGAGGGGGCATCTTTTGCATGAAACAAGAAAGGATGTTGATTCCTGCCCAAAAACAAGTGACCTAGATGACAGGAGGAGGTGTCAAAGTGAGCAAGATGAGGCAATACAATTAAAAGAAGACATGAACAACTTGCTAATGCTGCACCTCAAGCTCCAAACAGTGAGCCAAGGATTATGCATGAAGCAAGAAAGAGGAGGGGAGTTCAACAAGTGGGGGCACCTAAAACTCAAGTATCATCTCCTTCAATTCAAGAGAGCATAATAGCTAAAATGGTGAATGTTCAAGGGAGAGAAGAAGTTGAAACAAGAGTGGCCAGGGCCATCTATACATGTGGCATCCCGTTCAATGTGTTTCACTCTCCTTACAGGCAAGATATGGTGAGCCAAATTAACAAAACTCCTCAAGGGTTGAAGGGGTCCAACCGTGAAAAAGTTCGAATTGATCTATTTAAGCAAGAGATGGATCTTGTGGAGGATGTTCTAGCACCAATTCGTTCTTCTTGGAGTAGCTTTGGGGTCAGCCTTGTCTCAAATGGATTACAGAAACCGGGCATAGGCCATTAATAAATGCCATTGCCACTTCACTAAAAGGAGCAATGTTTATAAAGGCTGGAGACCTGTTTAGGAGAGGTAAAAGATGCTCAGTGCATTGCTAATATTTTAATCAAATCTATTGAGCAAATAAGGGCTAGTAAGGTGGTGCAAGTTATTACAGATTATGCACTAGTTTGCAAAGGAGTAGGTTTAATTATTGAGAGCAGATATGATCACATTTTTTGGACATGTTGCATTGTCCATAATCTAAATTTGATCTTAGAAGAGGTTGATAGTAAAGTTCTATGGATAAAGGAAGTCAGAGCAAAAGCATCGAAAATAATCAAATCTATCACCAACCACCACTAGTCTCAACCAAGGTTACAAAAACCGAACCGGTGGTCGAACCAGTCGACCCTGAAAACTGGACCTAGACCGGAACCAGGCCAAAACTGGGAAAAAAAATGGATCACAAAACCAGTCCACCAAAATACAAAAACTTCGTAAATTTTGAAAAATTATATATATATTCATGTGAAACCATGTGAATCCAAACCATTATACACAAATTTGCAAAAAGTGCTCTTGCTATGTGCCATACTAAGCATATTTCACTAGAACCTTCCCCACTCAACCAGCTTTTAAATTAAAACAAAAAATTAAAAAAATACCCTGTTAAGTGTTGTTGTACTGTTATGCAAGGAACCGGTCAAAACCGGACCAAACCGATCAAAACCGGTCAGGTTCTGTACGGAACCGGTCAAAACTAGTTTGAGACACCGGTTTGACCCGGTGAGGCCCCGAAACCGGTCGGACCGACCGATTTTACCAGTTTCGGTCCGGTTTTTGTAACACCGGTCTCAACCAATATTTCGAGAATTCTCCAAGTTGGAGTTGTTTAAAGTTCCTGAGACAAGATATGTGTTACCACCTAAGTTGTACTTGGTGGAATTTTGAAGCAAGTCGGCAAAGTGGAACAAGTATACTTGTTCATTCTTTAAAGTTTAGAAGTCCTCTAGGCTTTTTCTGGGAGTCTGTTCGGATGTTTTTTTGTAACACATGTTCATAATTTCATACCCCCTTGGAGAAAATTGTAAAAAAGTCCTAGCATTTAATTTTTTATATAAGGTTCGACTTCCCAAACTTAAGCATCAAGCCGACTAGTCTAGAGTGTTTTTTCCCTTGGTTATTATTGGCTGTTGAACAAACAACTAATAATTTCTGAGTTTTTCACTCACACCTCCAAAGCTGTAGTAGTCGGCCTTAGGAGGCTATTAGAGCTTTCGTGTCAGTGTTTTTCAACATTCTAGGCATTCATATTGAGTCATATGGACATGTACTAGGTCCCCCTAGAGTTTCGTTGGATTTTGAGAATTTTTTTTTTCTTCCATTTTTAAGCCATTTTTTAATGGGTTAATTAAAAAAAAATTAGAATGTAATAATTGGTGGGTCTGGAGTCCGCTTTTGGCATAGATATGCTCATTTTCACACTCTGAACATACTCTATACCCCAGGGCCACTTTTCAGTAGTTTCGGGCTGCTAAAACATCCCGTAAAGCATTATTTGGCTAACAGAGCATCAAATTGACATGTAAATGCCAAAAAAGCATCATTTTGGCATAAGTCAAAATAGTGAAAAGTCAAAAGGGGTGATTATTTTAATTGATTAAAGTGATGTGGCATGGTGGTCCCATATGGGAAAGCTCTTCATAAGAAAGAAGCGTCATTTCAAAACATGATTCACTTACCTTTTTTTTAAACTATAGTGTATTCTCACGCTTTCTCCATGCGAGTGATTCAAGAGTGTGGGCCACACTTTGGTTTAGTGAGTGGTGGTGATGTCACTCATTATATAAATGAGACATTACATGTTAAAGTATGGAAATAATATAAGGTAGTGAGTGATGAAGTAATGTTGACGTCAAGCTTCAAGGGAGTCGTAAGCTTGGTTTAGTGGGTGTGCTAGCCATGGAGTGGACCCCCTTTGCTTCTATATCACTTGTAAAGTTTGGAGAAAATCTAAAAGGGATATATCATATGCTATTTGGTGTAAGATAAGCGAATTGCTAGTTTGAGGTGACGTCAACACTCTCAAAGTTCGCGTGTGAGGGTTTGTTGGAGGTTACGTTAGCCATGGTGTGGACCCCTTTCACCCATACAACATCGTAGTTTTGTTTGGATTATGAATTTACAGTCAAAGCTTGGATAAACAAACATGTATTTTATTGGTGGGGTATGCCCATGGTCGTACAATCGCGTGAGGGGTTGGTGTGTGCATGTGAATGGAGCACGTGTGATTTGTTGAGGTGGCTTTGTTGGTGGAGTGAGGTCGAGGTGGCACCTCCTCCATACCAACTCTTCAGTTAAACTAATAATCACCCCATCGATTCTTCTGATTGGTTCAATTTAGCTCAACTCAACTTAATTACACTACGGGTTGATCCTCAGTATTGGTGAGGCCCCCCCTGGGTCTCTCTTTTCCTATTTAAGCAGGTCACTTCTCCATTGTTTAAGATCGAAAGGCTGAACCTCTGCTTGCATACATTGTAATATTTTTTCTGAGTATTGTTAATAAAAGGCTTTGGTGGCAATTTCCGTGTGGGATCCATAGATGTTTGGTTGATGTTGTCTTTATGCTAAATCGTTGAGGTAATCTGTATCAACTCCTTTCATATCTTGCAATTGTTGGGATTACTTGTCTTCATAAGGAAATTTACATTTCGGTAAGAATAGGAAGTGATTCTTGTTAGGTTACTTCTTATTGTGGAATATATTAGATTATCAATTTTTATATGATTTCTTGTATGGATCTATAATACTGCTTATCTTCTTATCATTTCACACAAGTGTTTTTAATCCCCTTGGTATTTTGTTGAAGGTATTTTACAGGAAACCTGAGTTGGAGCATTTGATGAGCGAGTGGGCTCTCCCTTTTCTCCAGTAATTTCGAAAGAGAAAGCATCATCCCTCGAATCCCACCAAAGGAGGCATCACCATCCCTTTTCTACTTCTTGCTCCATCTGGTTCTATCACTTCTTGATCCAAAAAAAAATCAAATTTACTTTGGTTATTGTTACTTTGCTTAGATCTACATGTCAAAGACATATATAAAGTAGATTTAAATTTCCAAATCTAGATCTTATTGCGTAATTATAAGTTGTTCTTTAAAACATTAGATCTAGCCTTCTTCTCGCAAGTTTAAAGTTAAAATTTCAAATTACTTGATTAAGAAGATTAAAGAGATTTCATTTGATTTATTTGGCATATAGTGCTTGAGATTTGCTTGACATTCTTTTCAAGAGGCAAGCAAAGATGCTAAGAAGGCAAGCTAGAAAGCTTTCCTTACTTAGTTTTTTCCTTTTTTTTATAGTTAGTTGTTACGTAGAATTTTTTGGGCAAACTTTGGAAGTTTTCCAAAAGCACTCTTAAAGTGCTTTTGGGCACATTCCACTAACATTTGTTGGCTGGCTTTTGCAGGTTTGCAATAAAAGAAAGGGAAACTTTGGCAAAATTTTTACAAAATCAACAAAAAAGAAGACAAACGAAGCTTCCCCTCACATAATTTTTTTTCTTCTTACAAGTTGTAAGCCTTTATCCCAATTTGAGGACCAAAGTGTACTATCTTTCGCATCATTGTAAAAGCAAAAAATAAAGTTTGAGTAGGCTCGTTAGAGCCTGTTATCACGAATCTTATAGATGCCTTGTGGGATGATCCTATTCAGGACGGCAGAGGAAACGCAGCTAAAGTCGTGACCTACGATATTGAGGACTTTCGAAAGAAATCGGATGTCACACCAATCTAGGATATCGACACTTTGGACCCAGTGAAACACTAAGCCTAGGGGGCGTCCCTATGACCAAGAAACCCTAAAACTAAGGATATTGAACAAATGGGCGAGGGAAACTTGGTTGAATCTCTTAGTTAAATTGTTAATTAGATTTTAAAATGAAAACCAAGAGATTTGGAGCATCCAGGTGAAAAGCCCCAAGCTTGCGCGAGGGTTTAGCATGAAAATTGGGATCTAGGGCAAAATGGCGAAATTAAGTAAAAATAGACACTCGGATTGGTTGTTGGGTGTAATATTGGGCGAATGGAAATGAAACCAACAATACCCAGTTTGCGGTTTGTGAAAATGACCACTTTCCCCAAAGGGGGCGTTTTCCCCTAGTAGTAAGCCAGTGCTTTGAATGGGCAAATGGAGTCTGATTAAGCCGAAAATTTAGATCTAGGGGTTTTATGTTAGATCAAAAGTGGGTTTTTAATGTTATAGCTCGCCGCAAGCTAGAACTTATGGATCTATGAAACAAGGGTTTTAATATTATAGAATGATGAGCAATGCATGTACAAAAAATAAAAGAAGAGAAACTTACCTGGGAGACGTACCTGGAACTCGTAGATGGATTGAGAAATGATGAAGAATGCCAATCTCCCGTCAAAATGAACTTTCCCGATTAAGATCTTGATGTTGTTATGCCACAGTTAGTCACCCTTGCACCCCCTTCAACTTGCCAGATCAGAGAAAATCAACAGATCAGACAAACGAATGAGATTTGCAAAATACAGAAATGAAAAGGAAATAAAAATCATTAAGAAGAAGATACTCCCTAAACCAAACACCCCGGAGCTGAGACGAAGGTGAGTTTCCCCACAAAATCGCCCTCTCTCTCCTAGCGTGCCTCCTTTTCATGCAGATGAAAATAGGTAAAGAAAAATGCAAGATCTATTCCGAATGAAACTTAGTATGGAAGAATAGCAATGCTAGTCATTAGATCAGAACATCCACGAGATACACAAAAAAGTAATCCTAGACAAAAATCTCTTTATTAATATTCTGGTGCCAAAGCTCATGAATTACAATGGGGGGTCACCTCTCTTAAATAGTTTGGGAAAGACATAAACCCTAACTCAGTTTATCATCCAACGGTTGAAATTATAACATCATCAACTATGGAGATCAAAATATATCAATCAATACATGGATCAAGTGACTAAGTCAAAGAGGGGGCGCACTTTGCTCAAGGATGCCCCTCTAAAGTGAAGCGTCACAACATAACATAAGATATGACATGATGCATCATAGGAGGGGGCCAATAGGGGCTTAATTCACCCTAGGCCCCTTTACAACTTCATAAAATAAGATATAACAATAAAATACATCAATAGCCAATTAGAGGGGGCGCCCCTTGGGGGGCTTTCCTCACTAGCTGAACGATAGATAAATAATCCAGACATCTGCTGACTAAAAACTATTGGAGGACTATCTGCAATGCTGAGAAACATCATCTGCCGAAATTCCATGCCATTTCCTTAACCCAAAATGCCAAATCGATTTTTTCAGTGATTTGCTAGTTCATTTTTTGCTGGTACAATCTCTGGAAACTAATAAATCCATCATAACTCCGTCGAAGGTGCAAATTGGGGAAAACTAACTTCTCTGGATGATCAGGAGACATAGAAGAATGGTATAAGTGACTACTCATACCCCCCAAAACACTGCTCTTCTCTAGGAGAACCAATTAATACTACCATCTGGCATAAAAAATGATCATCTTGCCAATAATTAAGTGATAATAATCACTTTTCTGGAGAACCAAATCCAAACTCTCAAAACTGAGAATGCAGTATTGGTCGTGAGCATGTTTCAAACAAATGTAGACCATGTTGTATTTTTGAGTCATTGCCTTGGGAAACGTGATTAACTGGGTTGACCAGGTCAAAGTACCCAAAATCAAGGTACCAGTATGATCTTGCAACATTCCAAGGTAATCCATGCTCCAATGGTGTATATCAGAACCCAAGTTAAGTCAGTTATTCATAATCATAGTGACCAAACATAATAATAATATACATTTGCTTTTGAAAGATCTTAGATTCTTTTGGAAATATGCTTGCTCATGCCATATTTACAACATGTAATTAATGTGCTATAGATGGGTGATGATGGAAAAAGCAAGCTAAGGCAAAGGGGAAATGACTTTGACTGACTTTGACTGAGTGATATATCCGACCGATAACTAATAAACTCTACCAAGGTGACACATGTATGACAGATAGCAATAGGGGATGGAGTTGTCTCACAGATGGGTGAAGTACTTGGGTATGCTTCCCTCAGACTCTAGCAAGTTTTCCTTTGCATCTTTATTGAAAATACAAGTCAATCTTCAAAGGCAGGTGCCCTGGAAGCCTTCTAGGCTCTAGTACTAACAAAGACCCAGTCTTTCCTGACTTGTATCACCCTGTGGCCCTATGGGGACCATTGAGCCGAACACTATACAAGGAGTGAGTGCTCATCCTTTGACCATTAACCTTTCAATGACTTTCATACTTTTTACTAGATAGTAGCCAGCCTACAAAAGCACGTTCCCTAGAAATCCTTATGGGATCCAGTAAATGACTAAGACTACTCGCTGCTCGCGAGCAGTTCATAGCCCCGACGGGTTCAACTCTCCCTGATGCATGTGTAGAGGGAAAATTGAGCCTTACATTATACACAGAATGGGTGCTTAATCTCTTGGCCATTGACTACCTTTTTTCAACATTTTATACTCTTGCATCCTTTAGATATAGCTTTGATGCGTTCCGACGCTTTAGTGTTTAGCAACACTGTTATGGTGGAGCACTTGTTTTGAAGAGTTAAGGATGCCAACCCTGTGCACCTAGCCACACTGGCCAAGACACATACTTCATAGCCTGAGACACATAACAACATGGAGTCTGTCACACACAGTGGTCAAAATGGGGAAGGGGTCTTCTATCTCACTAGTCTCTATCAGTCATAGTCATGGGGTAGTAACACAAGTGGATGAATTGGATGGATGGGAAGAAATGTAATGGAACCATCCTATCACTAAGGGTTACATTTTGCTTGAGCATGGGATGGGAAACAATCTTCAAATTGGATTCCTTGATCAATCATAACACAGGTTAGAGCAATACATAACATATAGCATAGGTCACCATGATCATCCTAATATGACAAGTACAGGTATCTGAGATACATCACAGAGCAACAACTAAACCAAGGAAATATACTTGATCTCACCATGTATACCTATCTCCAACTGATAAGCCCCTAGCTGGGTGTACCAACTCTTGATCTGCTGCTCTGTTGAAATGAACTAGATCATCACCAAATTCATCTCAATGGACACTTGAGTCTCAGTCCTGGAAAGGCAAATATCAAGACCAAGGCTCTGAAGTGGAATGAAGCTGTAGAGATCCATGTTGATGCCCCATGTAAAACTATCTCGGAATACAGAAAGAGACAAGTCTGCATGTTGCATTATGGAAGCCTGGCTGAAAAATATATATGCGATAACAGAGCCCGATCCCCATTCCACCCCGAGGGGGATTTGTGTCGGTGTCCTTTTTTTGTCTTCTTTATATGTTGTTAGCATAGTTGTTTTTCTTTATCATTTCATGCTTTACTTAAGTTTTGCAAAAATAATCTGAATACTTACCCACTACGCTATACCGAAGTACCATAAGGAAAAAGATTTGAGCAGTGTAGTAATTAAAAAAATGTAATTGTTATGCACTGTTGAGTTTAAAATAAACCCCCTTAGCTTTCCCGAGTACAGGTTCATGGATAAGGGCTTGCCCGAGTATCGAATTCGGAAAGAGACTCTTGGGTTTTCCTTTTTTATTTGTAATTAGAAAACTTGTTCTAAAAACATTTAAAAATTTACAAGGCCTTCACCCCAGTATGCTCTACTTCCACTACAGCTTCATCGGATCAGTTGGTAGTATCAGAAAGGGATTTAGGTGACTAGCTTAATTAGTTTCCACTCCCGAAATTAATATCCCTATGCGAAAATCCAACACCTCGAATTAAGCCATTGCGGTGGAAAAATCCACAAAGGAAGCCGGAACAATTGGGTAGTGACCTCGATACATCGTTAGGCTACACCCTTGCTGATGTAGCGTTGAACTAGTCTCAGAGACTCCAACCAGCCCACATATTCCTTGTGGGGAGCCACATCGGTTAATGGTTTTGGATATATTCTTCGTACCTCCAGGTATATTGAGAGTTCCCATCCCATAAGCTAATCAAGATCATTACCACATAAATAAAATCAACCAAGAATTTATCCATTCCTTAATCAATTCATTTAATAATCTAAAATTTACCAACCGAGACACTACAATACTTTCACTGAGAGTACACTAGCAACCCACATTTGTAAGCACTCTTTTCATTTTGGCACCGGTTTATTTCGTTCTTTTTGCATAAGTTAATCTCGCAATATGTCATTGAATATTGTGTATCAAATTTGAGTTAAAGTGTTGCTAAAGTTAATCTTGTTTGCAAGAATTGGTAATCTTTAATTTCATCCATTCCATATTAAAACTCCTAGAATCAATTATTTCTTTCGTAGAGTAAAAACCCTAGATTTTACTTTTCATTAGGGTCCACCCCCCTTGGCTTCACTAGGAGTTGGCCTAGATGGAGGAGCTGAGTATTAGGTGACAACACTTGGCTCGAGCTTGCCCCCAAGGTCGCACCTAGTTGCTTGAAGATTTCTGCCACGTTACCCAAGGTGCGAATTAGGCAGCAACAATGTGCTTCCAATTCTTAATATTGTGCCGCCTTGTTGAAGTTAAGCAGCCATTAGTTTCTATGGTGGTGAGACAACTTTGGGTTGAGTGGAGACAGGAAGATTTAGAGCAGGAAACTATGCTGCGTATATTGTGCCTTGATGAGGAGTGGTGGAGCAAGATAGATTTCTTACTCAAGTTCACAAGCCCTTTATTTGAGCTTCTCCGAAGTGCCGATACAGACTAACCTTTCTTGGGAGAGGTTTATGATGGCATGGATACCATGGTCCCAAACTATGGAAATAATTTCACAAGTCTCCTCATCTTTTATTTGTTGATGCTCATTTTACTGATGTAGTGCAAAAAATTATTGTTGACAGGTGGAACAATTTCAACACTCCATTGCACACTTTAGCACATGCCCTAAGCCTGAAATTTTATGATGAAGAGTTCATTGCACAAAGCAATGAGAAGAGGAAGGAACCACATAAGGAAAGAGAGGTGGCCAATGGAGTGAAAAGAGCCTTTATGAGAATGTTTCCAACTCGTCTACATAGAGAGGTAAGGAAGAATGTGATAATTTTTTTCTAGGTTTGGAAGATTATTCAAACATCAACTTTGGAAGAGAGAAGCACCATGAGTCCATTTAGGTGGTGGATTTGTCATGGAGCAAATGGTGTACATTTGCAAACCCTTTCCATTCGTATTCTTGTACAAGTGACAAGCTCTTAATCAACAGAGAGGAACTAGAGCACATATGGTTTTATTCATTCTATGAAGCACACTAAGTTGGGTTCAGATGCTGGAGATCATGTTTATGTGCACTCCAAGCTTCACCTTACATCTTGTGGGGGTCCAAAATATAGCAGTGGGCCTTCTAAAGAATGGGATGTGAATCCAGAATACTCTAACTTGGACCTCTCTCTTGCTTCCCTAAATACTGAGCAACCTAGAACTGGAATTGGCCTTCATTCTTCCACTACACGTTCTACTGTTGAGCGTGCTTCTTGTTCTATTTTTTATGAGGATGACAAAGATGAGCCAAATGATTATTAGTCTTTAGTTTTACTTTTACTCTTTAGCATTTAGCATTTACTAGCTTGATCTCATTTTTTATTTCTATGTTGAAATTGTAGCCTCATACATAAAGGTTGATAGTAATTTTGGATATAAATGTATTAGCCTGATTTATAAAGGTTGTTTTTGCCATTTTGAATATTACTACTTGCATTATGTAATCAATTATGTGTAAAATGTGATGGTATCATGTGACATGTATGATTTTAGATCTATGATTCAAATTTTTGTTTCACATTCATTTCTAAGTGCCCTTGCGTTTCCTTGTTTCAAAAATTTTGGGGGGTCACAGTTTTAGTGCATCCTCGTTTTGGAAACTCATCAATGTTTCCTCGTTTTGTATAACTTATAATTCGACTAACATAGGATATTTCCAAAAGATCAAACACCTTGAGTAGCCGCGCACACAAATAGATCACATATCAACACACCTAGTTTTGATGTGGTTAAAATCCTCGAAGGGGAAACTATCCATAGTCCTAGCTAAATCACTACTTGAGGCAATATTATTATGCAAAGGAAAAAGAATTTTAAAATGAGTTTCTCGCAATCGATCATTGAGCAAATGACCCTCCATCTTTTTTTTAATAGAGATTGTGACATATGTACAAATGCATTCTAAGGGAACACACTTTACCTAAAGATACATTATACCAAGTTGATCTTAACTAACTCCTAAGTGTCTAATTTTCCAAACATCCTCCCTTGAGGAGATGGAAGCGAAACTTCATAAGAGCTTTGACACCATGTTTGACTAACATACGATACTTCCAAATGATCAAACAACTTGAGCAGTCGCTCACACAAATAGATCACAAATTAACACACCAGGTGTCAAAAGCAGTGTAGTAATTAAAAAAATTTAATTGTTATGCACTGTTGAGTTCAAAATAAACCCCCTCGCTTACTAGAGTACAGGTTCATGGATAAAGGCTTGCCCATGTACTGAATCCAGAAAGAGACTCCTGCGTTTTCCTTTTTTATTTGTAATCAAAAAACTTGTTCCAAAAACATTTAAAAATTTACAAGGCCTTCACCATAGAATGCTCTACTTCCACTGCAGCTTCGTCTGATCACTTGGTAGTATCAGAAAGGGATTTAGGTGACTAGCTTAATTAGTTTCCACTCCCGAAATTAATCTCCCTAGGCAAAAATCCAACGCCTCGAATATAGCCGTTGCGGTGAAAAAATCCACAAAGGAAGCATGAACAATTGGGCGGTGACCTCGAGACACCGTTAGGCTACACCCTTGTTGATGTAGCGTTGAACTAGTCTCAGAGACTCCAACCAGCCCACATATTCCTTGCGGGGAGCCGCATCGGTTAATGGTTTTGGACATACTCCTCGTACCTCCAGGTATATTGGGAGTTCCCATCCCCTAAGCTAATCAAGATCATTACCGCATAAATAAAATCAACCAAAAATTGACCCATTCCTTAATCAACTCATTTAATAATCTAAAATTTACCAACTGAGACACTAGAATACTTTCACTGAGACTACACTAGCAACCCACATTTGCAAGCACTCTTTTCATTTTGCACTGGTTTATTCTGTTCTTTTTGCATAAGTTAATCTCGCAATATGTCATTGAATATTGTGTATCAAATTTGAGTTAAAGTGTTGCTAAAGTTAATCTTGTTTGCAAGAATTGGTAATCTTTAATTTCATTCATTCCATATTAAAACTCCTAGAATCAATTATTTCTTTCGTAGAGTAAAAACCCTAGATTTTACTTTTCATTAGGGTCCACCCCCCTTGGCTTCTCTAAGAGTTGGCCTAGATGGAGGAGCTGAGTATCAGGTGACAGCACTTGACTCGAGCTTGCCTCCAAGGTCACACCTAGTTGCTTGAAGATTTCTGCCACGTTACCCGAGGTGCAAATTAGGCGGCAACAATGTGCTTCCAACTTCTGAATATTGTGTCGCCTTGTTGGAGTTAAGCAGCCATTAGTTTCTATGGTGGTGAGACAACTTTGGGTTGAGTGGAGACAGGAAGATTCAGAGAGGGAAAATATGCTGCGTATATTGTGCCTTGATGAGGAGTGGTGGAGCAAGATAGATTTCTTACTCAAGTTCACAAGCCCTTTATTTGAGCTTCTCCGAAGTGCCGATACAGACTAACCTTTCTTGGGAGAGGTTTATGATGGCATGGATACAATGGTTGAGAAAACTATGGAAATAATTTCACAAGTCTCCTCATCTTTTATTTGTTGATGCTCATTTTACTGATGTAGTGCAAAAGATTATTGTTGACAGGTGGAACAATTTCAACACTCCATTGCACACTTTAGCACATGCCCTAAACCCAAAATTTTATGATGAAGAGTTCATTGCGCAAAGCAATGAGAAGAGGAGGGAACCACATAAGGAAAGAGAGGTGGGCAATGGAGTGAAAAGAGCCTTTATGAGAATGTTTCCAACTTGTCTACATAGAGAGGTAAGGAAGAATTTCATAATTTTGTTCTAGGTTTGGAAGATTATTCAAACATATCAACTTTGGAAGAGAGAAGCACCATGAGTCCATTTAGGTGGTGGATTTGTCATGGAGCAAATGGTGTACATTTGCAAACCCTTTCCATTTGTATTCTCGCACAAGTGACAATCTCTTAATCAACAGAGAGGAACTAGAGCACATATGGTTTTATTCATTCTATGAAGCACACTAAGTTGGGTTCAGAGAAAGCTGAAGATCATGTTTATGTGCACTCCAAGCTTCACCTTACATCTTGTAGGGGTCCAAAATATAGGAATGGGCCTTCTAAAGAATGGGATGTGAATCTAGAATACTCTGACTTGGACCTCTCTGTAATGTCCTCTTCCAATTAGGCCTTGAGGCCCAAAACCGCTAACCTATGTGATTCCAGTGGGTTCGAGCGGTTATTGACAGCTAGGGAATCAGCTAAGGACTGATGCCATCCATAGAAGATCTAGGGCATCATCATTAGGTCAAGAAGGGCCACCGG